>CM050423.1:33050059-33484672 GCA_027564155.1 Gymnocypris eckloni scoliostomus
TTGAGCCAAGGATTACAGTGATATAAGACACTTGAGTCTCGACAAGCGGTTTAGGAGTTATGAGTCGTTTCGCGTCGGTGATCGCTATAGCGCCCCCTATGGGCCGATTTGGCTGAGACTTTGATAAGTTCTCCTCGATTTTTGGTCTACCCATTGGCAAAGTTTCAAGTTTCTAGGCCTTACGGTTTGGGCTGCACGTTGCGTTTTACGGCAGAAGCAGAATAATAATAATAATTAAAGCTGCAAGCAGCAATAAGCGGGCTTCTTGCTTTGAGGCATCAGGGTGTGCTTTTATGGTTTAGGCCAACCTTGATTCATAGGTGACAGTGAAACACATCGAAAATGGACAACAGGCTCACAGAAACACACACACACACATGTTCAACTGTTTTTTGATAATTATTGATCTAGAGAGTCTAGAGAATAGTACTGCATTGATTTGAGGTCATTTACCTTAGAAATACTGTGTTTTGAGGCCTTTTTCACTGTTATAGCGCCACCTATGGTCCGATCTCCATGAAACTTTGCATGCTTGTTAAGAGTCATCTGAAACATGTTTTCACCCAGTTTCGTAAAGTTTTGGATTTTCGTTCAGGTTTTATAGGCCTTTGGTTATATGTGGCCAGGCTCCATTTTTAAATGAGCTAATTAAAGCTAACCAAAGGACAAATTTTCACTTTTTTTCGATAATTATTGATCTAGAGAGTCCATAGATTATTACTGCAGTAGTTTGATCGAGGTTGAGAAAAAAACCAGAGACTAGTTCGCAAAAGTAGGTTTTTGACATATTTATTAATATTTAATTAACAATTTGATTGACAGCATTAGTCCAAGAGGCAAAGTTGTTCAGAATGAGAAGACCTATTAAATATGATATGAAGAACTAGTGTTTTATGTGAATTATGAACATGCTCAACAATGTGAGGTCATTTTCTATACAAATATAGTGTTTTTGAGAGCTATTTTTACTGTTATAGCGCCACCTATGGTCTGATCTCCATGAAACTTTGCATGGCTGTTAAGGTTAATGTGACACATGTTTTCACCAACTTTCATAAAGTTTCAAGATTTTGTTTAGGTTTTATAGGCCTTTGGTTATGTGTAACCAGGCTCCATTTTTAAATGAGCTAATTCTAGCTAACCAAAGGACAAAATTCCACTTTTTTCGATAATTATTGATCTAGAGTCCAGAGATTATTACTGCAGTGGTTTGATCGAGGTTGAGAAAAAACCAGAGACTAGTTCGAAAAAGTAGGTTTTGACACATATTTATTAATAATTAATGAATTTGATTGACACTAATGGTTCTAGAGGCAAAGTTGCTCAATATGATGAGAGCTATCAAATGATATATTGTGTGGATAAGTTAAACACACGTGATTACAGAGCCATAAAACTCGTTAGCGCCAACTAGTGGCCGATTTCTTTCAAAATTCTTACAGACCTTTAGAACAATGAGTTGAACATGCCCATAGAGTTTCGTTCTGATTGACCTCTATTAACCTTGTCTAATAGGTGTTTAAATTAGTTTGGCCAATGGCGGCCATGTTTTTGAGATATGCAAATTTCCTTATAGTATTTTGTTCCCCTTTGGACAGAGATACTGTATACCAAATTTCAAGTTAATCGGACCAACGGTTTATCGTTACAGTTTTCCAATCTTATAGCGCCACCAAGTGGCAAAGCTGCGCAATTTTTTTTATTTGACCAAAAACAATGTCATAAATAAGTTTCCTGAGTTTGGTGAAGATATCTCATTCCATTCAAGAGTTATAGCTATTTAAGTAAAATTGGCCCGCCTCTTTCGAACGTTTTACGCCTTTTCAAAACGTGAGTTGAAATTTCAACTTTTTTCGATAATTATTGATATTCACTCTCCAGAGAACATTTCTGCAGTGGTTTGGTTCCGATCGGGCAAAAACCTAGGACTAGTTCGCAAAAAGTAGGTTTTGGACAAATTTCAAAATGGCGGAAAAACTATCTAGGCGGAAATGAAATCGGAGATAGCCATTTTGTTTTGATTGAGCCAAGGATTACAGGGATATAAGACATTTGAGTCTCGACAAGCGGTTTAGGAGTTATGAGTCATTTGCGTCTAGTGGTCGCTATAGCGCCACCTATGGGCCGATTGGCTGAGACTTTGATACTTCTCCTCGATTTTTGGTCTACCCATTGGCCAAAGTTTCAAGCTCTCTAGGCCTTACGGTTTGGGCTGCACGTTCAGTTTTACGGCAGAAGCGGAATAATAATAATAATAATAATAATAATAAAAAATCTTAACAATTACAATAGGATTCTGACCGTGCAAGAACCCTAATTAAAGCTGCGAGCAGCATTAAGCGGGTTCTTGCTTTGAGGGCATCAGGGTGTGCTTTTATGGTCTAGGCCAACCTTGATTCATAGGTGACAGTGAAACACATCGAAAATGGACAACAGGCTCACAGACACACACACACACACCGTTCAACTGTTTTTGATAATTATTGATCTAGAGAGTCTAGAGAACAGTACTACATTGATTTGAGGTCATTTACCTTAGAAATACTGTGTTTTGAGGCCTTTTTCACGTATGGTCCGATCTCTATGAAATTTTGCATGGCTGTTAAGGTTAATGTGACACTTGTTTTCACCAACTTTCATAAAGTTTCAAGATTTTGTTTAGGTTTTATAGGCCTTTGGTTATGTGTGACCAGGCCCCATTTTTAAATGAGCTAATTCTAGCTAACCAAAGGACACAATTCCACTTTTTTTCGATAATTATTGATCTAGAGCGTCCATAGATTATTACTACAGTGGTTTGATCGAGGTTGAGAAAAAAACCAGAGACTAGGTTGCAAAAGTAGGTTTTGACATATTTATTAATATTTAATTAACGATTTGATTGAGAGCAATGTGCGGTGGGCCAAAGTTGCTCATCATAAGGATATCTATCAAATGATATGCATATTGTGTGGATACGTTAAACGACACGTGATTACAGAGCCATAAAACTCGTTAGCGCCAACTAGTGGCCGATTTCTTTCAAAATTCTTACAGACCTTAAGGGCCATGAGTTGAACATGCCCATCGAGTTTCGTTCTGATTGACCTTTATTAACCTTGTCTAATAGGTGTTTAAATTTGTTTGGCCAATGGCGGCCATGTTTTTTGAGATATGCAAATGTCTTTAGAATGTTTTGTTCCCCTTTGGACAGAGATACTGTATACCAAATTTCAAGTCAATCTGCACTTTGTGCAAGAACCTGTAATACAAATCTTAACAATTACAATAGGGATTCTGGAGTTTGTGTAAGAACCCCTAATAATAATAAAAATCTTTACAATTACAATAGGGATTCTGCACTATGTGCAAGAACCTCTGATTATAACTTTTGTTATGAATGTTGGATGCAAAAGGTTTTAAATAAGGGTATATTAACAATTTAGGTATATCAATAAGGACACATGTAGTAATTGAACTGTTTATTCAAAACACTTACAGAATATATGATTACAAAAATTAACAAACTTACTTTTAAACTTAGTAAGATAAAGTCAAAAGTTTTATATAAACTTTCTTTTTGCATTATCAGTAAAATCTGTTATGCATATTGGATGTAAAAGGCTTGTATTTGTAATGAAGAACAATTATAAACAAATAAAAATATTTTAACAATTTAGGTATAGCAATAAGTACACATTATATAGTAATTGAAATGTGTTTAGATTAATTTTAACAGAACAGTGATTGGGAAAATGTTTACAAACTTTTTTTTGTTCACAAAATATAGAAGAAAGTTTAGGGAAAGGTGAAGACAGAAGTAGTTTTTTTTGGTATTCTTAGAGTTAAATTGAAGAATTGAAGTGTGGATCTCTGGTTCGTTGTTCTCTTCCATCTGGAAAACATGACAATAATTGTTAGGTTTAATCACAATTAATATTAAAGAGACAGTTTACTGAAAAAATCTTGGAATTATTTAGTTGGTGTGATTTGTAACAATTGTGTAATAATTTGTTTATTGTTAATAGATGGCATTTTAATGTATATGTAATAGGTATTATCTGTTTAGGTTAGGCTCCTACATTGAATTGAGATGTTTTTAAATGTGTTTTGAGGATCTACAACACTGTTGGAAGATGAACATATTCAAGTTCACTCATAAATCATATAATTTCATTAGGTTGAAGTATGTCTAGAACAATTAAATTATAGGGTCAAACATTATATAATGTATGTTGTAATATATGAATGTCTAACAAGAATGTAGCTGTTCAAAGCTTTAAAGGTATAAGTGATATGTTTATATATAGAAGTAAATTTGATTTGTTTATTGAAAGAAAGAATAAATGTAAGTTTAAGTAAATGTTTTGGTCATCTTGAATAATGTGAAGTAATTTGAAGTGTAAAAGAAGGAATGCATGTATGTGTGTGTGTGAAGGTGGAGTTTACCTATGAGAAGTAAATTATAAAGCAGCAATAACATTGTTTGAAGTTGAATAGCTGAATTCTGGAACGTTGATGCATCTATTTGTTAAGCCTGGAAAACATGAGAAAAGTTATAAGGCATAAGAATATAAATAACATTAAGGGGACAGTTTATTTAAAAATGAACATTTAGGAATTATTTATAATGTTATAGAAATGCACTTACAATGTTGTTCATTCTTGGAATAGAGATGAATGTATTTTAAATGAAATTTGAGATGCTCTGTTTATTGTTAGTTTAAGTTTTTCATAGAATGCATAGACAAAAACAAAATAAAAATTATTATTTTAGTTATGTTTAAAAAACAAATTATTTGTGTTTTCACACAGAGCATGTTTCGTGAGCTAAAAATAAAGTTTAGGCATTATAGTTAAGATATGTTGTGTGTTAAGTAAATAATTATATAAATAATATAATAATAAAGTTTTTTTAGTAGTGAGGAGTAATGAATGTTTGTATGTGTGTGTTAATGTGAAGGTGGAGCATACCTGTTTGTTTCTTCAGTTTAACTGGCAGCTGAATTTTTATATTGAACAGCTTAAATTTGGAACTCTGATGCATCAATCTGTTTAGTGTGAAAAACATGAGAAAGGTTTACAGATATAATTATATAGACAATTAAAACAGTAGGTCAGTCAATAATGTAAACCATTGATTTAATTATTTGTTTGTGTGTTGCAGCTATTTAGTAAGACTTGTGTTAATCTTTAGAATATAATTGGACAGTATAGGTAAAATAAGATGTTGTCATGTAATGTAAATTAATTGATATAAATTTGTATTTTGTGTTTGTAGGTTGGAAATTTGTAGTAATGAGGAGTAATGAATATTTGTATACATGTGTGTTTGTGAATGTGGAACATACCTGTGAAAAGTTATTTGAGAAGTGTATTTCTGTTTCACAGAAAGTTATTTGTTTTTTTGTCTTCAAAGCCTGAAGGTTGTGAAGATTTTTTTTTAGTTGTCATTTTTGCTTGTCTTGTGTTTTCTGAAGGCAGGGAAGGTACTTGAAGTGTTTGAGTATCTTTTTCAGATATAATTTGTTAGTTTATTCAAGAATTGTAAACCATTGTGCCATGTGTTTCAGTGTTAAAGGTTTGCTTTGTTCCACTGCTTTTGAGGTTACAAGTATGTGTTCATATTAATTGCATTATTGTTGTCTGAACTTTCATAGTAAAATATCATTCTTGTTATTCTTGCGTATTTTGTACATTCTTTTATTTCAAAATGAAAACAAATGCACAAAGCAAGAAACAATCTAGATAAGTTGAGGAAGTTTGTGTTTTTAATTACTGACTGGTTTGATGAATTAGTTAAATATATTTTTGACTCAGTAAACAAAAGATTTGTAAGAATAAATTAGGTTTTAGGATAATTTAAATAAGTGTTAAGAACTATAAAGAATTTAGATTTTTTTTTGTATTGTAAAGGTTAGAAGGTTGTTTGCAAAAAGTAATTAGTTTTTTATGTTTGCATTAGTTTATATCGTCAAGTAATTAGTTGCTGTTCTATTATTTTCTTTTTATGTTTGACAAAAATAATTTAGTTTGATATTAATTGTATAGTAAGTTATTTGTGCTATTTATTATTTATTAATCGTCTTATGAGTTTGTGTTTCTTATTATAGAAAGTTATATAGGTTCGTATTCTTAATTAGAGATATGATAAGTTTAAAAGTGTATATAATAAAATAAAAATGATGCTGTTAAAATAGTGCTTTATAATATACACAGATGTGTGTAATGTACACAGTAATATATATATACACACACACACACAATAATTATACATAGTACATATGACCATATGCATTAAAAGCTTTATTTTGGATATTATTATTTGTAATTAATTTTATAGTATATATATATATATATATATATATATATATATATATATATATATATATATATATATACACACACACAATAATTATACATAGCACATAGACATATGCATTAAAAAGAGTTTATTTTGTATATTATTTAATTGTGTAATTTAATTGTATATGTGTATATATATATATATATATATATATATATATACACACACACACACACACATACAGCATACTAGTTGTTTTGTTTTAATTTTACTGATTGTGAAAGTGGAGCTGTGTGATTATTAGAGTTCAACAGATGTATGAGATTTCTTCATGTGGATCAATATGTTTGCTGAAGTTGAAATTTTTATAATGTGTGTCATGGTGGTAGTGTTAGACAGCATGATCATATATTCATATTATGTTATTTTTTACAACTATATTAGTTCCACGATATATGATGGCATTTTTCATGTATGATTGTTGTTAAACATTTTGTTTACTGATTTGAGAATGAAATACTAATTGAGAGAGGAAACAATGCAGCAGATAAAATTCTAATGTCCATATTATTGTCATTATGAGTTAATATAGTGAGTTATTTGGATAACATTTTGTTGTGCTTTAAACAGATTTGCTAAGATGTCAGCAGTGTTAATTTGCGAGTGCAAGGTCTGAGTATTTTGAGTGTTGTCTGTTGGTATGTGTTGTGTGCAGTGAGTCTGCAGAGAAGTAGTGCATTGAGTTTGTTATATTTGTTATATTGCAGCAGAATTGTTAGTAAATGAGTGTAAAATTGTGTTTTGAATGAATTAGTTACATTGTTTTGCTATTAAATGGTGATAAGAGATTACTTTTAGGAGCCAGTGTTGCAGTAAGAATATTTACTTTGTTTTGAAAATGAAAGTTGTTAATAGTTTCAACATGGATGAAACTAGCAAATGTACTGAACACCGCTTTCATTAGGTATTATTGTTAACAGGTGAAAGGAAATTGACAATATTTTATGAGCCAAAATGAATAATGAAACACCAATGAGTTGTACATATGGGTACAGTCATTTCATACACTTCAAAATTGTTGCAACAAATGTAAATACAGTTTAAATACATTTTAAGTTTCCATATTTGTTGTCAAAGTTTAGAAGTGCCTTTTATTTTCTAAAGAAGGGTGTTCCAGTACTTTATGTTCATTTAATGAATGTACAAGTCATTGGTGTTTGGTGATGAGTTTGTGTCTCATTTAAAGTCACACCAGAGGTGTTCAGCTGCTTTCTGCAGACCAGTCAAGTTCTTCCACACTGACTGAATCATCATTTCTCTTTGATTCTGTTTATACACAGAGACACTGTCATGTTAGAATAGAAAAGAGTTCTGTACAAACTGTTGATATAAAACTAGATTCCCTAGAATATCATTATATGTTTAAACATTAAGAGTTGTACTCATGGAGATTACTAAAGCAGTCAAACCTCTCATTGAAGATTAAATAATAAACAATAATATACATATAGTACAATATATTGTATTTATGATATAGATAGATAGATAGATAGATAGATAGATAGATAGATAGATAGATAGAGAGAATCCATTATTGAGATTTCAAAAGTGTGAAAGTTTGCATACAATATCATTTATTACAATATAGTTAGTGCTTCAGTATATTGTAGTGATATATTATATTATTTGCAAAGTGTCACATTTACAGTTTAAATAGATTACATATGAGTAATAATTGTAAAGTAATTTTGAAACATTGATCAAGTTTGAAGCTGGTTAAGTTCAATTTGTAATTTGTTATGACTATGGGGTGAGCATTTCAATGAAAAGTATTTTTTAATTGCTGGTATTTTGATAATTGTTTCACTCTTTTCTATGTATGCACAAATTTATAAACATTTTGAGAGGAGACATGTTCAAAGTTTATGATAAATTGTTTAATTTAGAAGATAAACTATATAATGATTGTAATGTGTTGAAACTAGGGATGGGCATTTTAAGCTAGTTATATTTGATAATAGTTGGGTTATATTCATTTAAAATAAAAATTGTATTGTGCATGCATCCATATATGCACGCATGCATACATATACACACATTTCAATAGAGAGAGAGGAGAGACCCAATTCATGTTTTCAATCTGTATGATAACAAATGGTTTCATTAATTATAGAATACTGTATCTTAACCCTTGCAATTAATGGTTATGTGATTGCTGAAATATATATAACATAACTGAATGACAACATTTATAACAGAACAGTCCATCGACTATCTACTGCTCATAAGGCGTGGCATTTGTATTTTAATAATGAGCATGAACATTCCTATTACTTAAAAAAAAAATATCAACAGTATAATTCATCAATGAATATTAGGTTTAAAATATAAGATAGCTAAAATATTGTCAACAGCCTGAATGATGGTACTTATTATGTGAACATCAATTTTAATGTCTGTGTTCATAGCAATAACCTGTTTCACATATATATATGTATATGTATATATATATATATATTTTTTTTTATAAATAATGTGCACATTGTGAAGAAGTCGGAACACAATTGTTCAAGTTATTTGTAACTTTTAATGAAACAAGGGTGAATATAGATTTTTATTAGAATTGCTCGGCCTGTTTTTTTTGTTTTTATCTATTACAAAGCTTGTTGCACAAAATAGTTCTCAATAGTTTTATGAAAGTGTTTAATTTAGTAATTTTATTAATTGTTCAGAAATATGATTGAAACGTTTTATGTTTGTTAAAATAGTTTTATTTTTTTTAAAATACAATTGTATTGGCCATGTTTGATCAGTTTATCTTTACACAAACAAATTAGAGAGAGATTAACCCAATTCATTTTAAGAATAACAACAAAATTACTATAATTAAATCATGTTATTTTGTGTGAAGTTAGTGAAAATTACATTTATATAAAAATAAACTGTGGTATAACTTTATTTTACATTTAATGAAAACAGCATAAATATTTTGATAACATATTTATTTTAATAACAGTGAATGTTATATTATTCTTAAGAAAAAAACAATAATCAATCACTGAATCATGTTTTATATAACATTTCTATAGCATGAATGTATAGAACAGCCTGTCACAAATATGTATGGTTTTGTTATTGTAATTTATGTTTTAGTTGTTTGGGTAGCTAATAAAATGTGTTATTTCATAATATATTTATAGTATTATATTGTTAATTTAATATAGATTGTGAATAATATTAATTAGAAATTATATTTATATCTATTTTCATATTTTAAATATATAATTATATATTAATATATATATATAATGTTTTATGTTTAAATATGTACAAAAATATGATGCATTTGTAACTGGTTAAAGATATATATATGATATATTAATGTGTAATAATTAAACATTAAATTCTTGGTATATAAATATGTTTTATTTGTTTAGCATTTAAATGTGTATAATTTGATTATTTAATATTGAATATCAAAATATGTATTTTGAAAACAGTTTTATTAAAGGTATTGTTTATTTAAATTAAAAGATGAAATAAAGATTAATAATAATACAGAATATAAGAATATCATTTAGATGCAGTATTAATTGAAATAAAGTGCAAAATATGTTAATTATTGTTATCAAAAATTTAGTTTTTTTTTAAATAATTAAAGTTGTTATCATGTGTTTTTAATTATTAACTGTTTTAAGTTTCATAACATTTTTATTTTTATAAGTATAGTGTATATTATTTCAAAAAACAGTAAATCTATTAGGTATGATTCTTCATAATACATTTAATGCAAAGGAAGTATAATCATTTTGTTTATATAATGTTTTTTTAATGAAGGTGGCTGAAAGATAAAATCAGTTATGATTTTTTAAGCTTTGTAATTTTGTTAAATTAGAGTTACTTTTGTTGTTAAATGTTTTTTATTATAATTGTTAATTTTAATTATTTTGTCAGTTGTTGTGAATTTTACTAGTTTTATAAATATTTCATATTTAAAGTGTTTTTCAATTTTAAAATAATTTTAATAAAAAATCAATTATTTTTGTTTAAAAAATTACACAAAATGAAATGAAAAAACTCCATATATCCCTCTGAGCTGCATTAAACAGTGTGTGAATACATCTAAACACTTCTGAAATTCTGCAGAGATTCATTTTGATAATACTGGTTTCATTTGTTTGGGAGCAGCCTAAATGTGTATAATCTTGATTGACTGGTTAATAATAGATACCAATTTGACTCAAAATATGTACAATTTTAGAAACAAAATGGTTTTATTAAAGGTAAAAATCTTATTTAATCTTAAATTAAAAGATGAAATAATCACTGATGTGAACTGAGCACACAGAATATGAAGAATATCATCACTGCAGCAGTGCAGAGTATTCAGATATCAGTAAAATAACACACTCTGCAAAATATCGTCTAATTATTGTTATCGAAAAAAATAGAGATCTCTTTTTTTTTTCAATATTGCACACCCTTAGTGTGTTATCACTGTTGTTGTTTGTTGGCATTAGTTGGAGCTGGTTTTAATTTGATTGAATATGGTTGTTTGGTATTTGTTGGATAGTGGAATGTCTTAGTAGTGTAAATCATTTGCTAAAAAAACTGTGATGTAATCTGACATGGTTATGATTCATTGGCATAACAATGTTAATTTCAAAGCAAGCTTCAGTCACTGTCTATTTTGTTTTAATTGTGTTTTTTTTAGATGAAGGATGACATGCAAAGATATTAATAACAGTAAAATCTTGATTGTGGTTACAGGACCTTACATTTTGTTACGAGTTAGAGTTACACCCTCTTTCATGGTTGAAAATAAAATACAATTTAAGTTTTATTGATTATAATTAGTTACCGGTCTTAACTGACTTTCTGTCTGAGGTTGTTGTGAATTTGACATTAGATTTTCATAAAATTGTAAATAAAATAGTAAAGTTGTTTGTTGGTGTGTTGTGAATTGTCCTTAATATAAATCCATTGCATATAAGGTTAGGCTATTTTTGTTGTAAAAATTTAATTTTCAAATGAAATGGGAGGAAAAATCTGCTTCAATATATTCTGTCGTAATTATATCATTGGATAATTATACTTTGTACAAATTGTGGGTATCAGGGAGTTGTTATTAATATGTGGGGCATTGAAAATGCTTTTGAACGTGCGTTTGTTTTGTACTTTTAGTTTTATGATCACAATTATAGAACAGCAGTTGACAGTAGTTACCACACATTTTGAAAATTAAATGTTTATAAGTGGTGATCAGGATTAGCAAATCATTTGATATAGTCCAATTAGTTATAATTACTTATACTGTTTATGTGGTAAGTGAAATGCTATGTAGTGTAATATATTAGTTTACTTTTAACAAGTGGTTAAACGTGGTGTTATTGTTTCTGTAGAATTTGTTATTTGTTTTCTGTACTTTTCAGAATAAGGTTTCAGGCATACTTGTAATCTACTTTGGGATGTTTTTGTTTTGGACAGACTTTTTATCTGACATTGTCACAACTTAATATAACTGTTTTGCAAGTTTACAGTGTGTGTGTGTGTGTGAAAATGTTGTTTGGTGTTTTTGATAGCTTTTAGGTGTGTTACTGGTAGTACAACCCTCTGCTTATGTGAATGTGTCATTACAGTATCAGCATGAGAAACATGGGACAATGTTTAAAATAATAATTGTGTAATGTATATTATATTTTATAATCTGGTGAATATTTGACGATTGTGATTCATCTTTAATAACTTATGTATTTTTTAAGTTATTTTTGTTGTGTATATTAAAGGTGATTATGTGTTTACTTTTTTAAATATATTTCTATCATATGATCTGTTTTTTGCAATACTTTTTTAGTATGAGCTGTTAGAATGATTAGTTGTTGTAGTTTGTGTGCAATAATAATTTTTAAACAGTTTTTACTATAATAGTGATGTTGGATTTGGAATTTAATAATATATTTGTGTTTGTTGTGAATAGATACGATTAATTTGAAAGTGTAATATGTACTGCTATATTTATTTTATTATTCAGGTATTATTCATATTAGTTTTTTTGTTATGTGAAAGTTATTATTAATTGGCTAGAAATATAACTTTTTTTCTGAGAAAAAAAATAAGAATATGTAAATTCACTTACTTGTTGGCGAGCAGGCAGAGTTTTGATATCTGCAATCTTGATGGGGGCAGCTTCTTCGGGAGCTTTATGTGGGAAATTTAATTCTGTTACATCGATTGTGGTGGCTCGATTAAGTTTTATGTCGAATTTGTCTGGGTCAGTCATGCCTGTAAGTAAAAGGAAGAGATTAGTGTATTCCAGTTATTTTATATAAATGCTTAAATAATGGGCATTTGCTCAAATGTGTTAGTAGTTTTATAAGATCAAAAATTGTTAGAAATTTAAATAGGTTTAAAGCAGTTTTTAGCACGAATATAAAGTATAGATTATGTAATTAAGGATGAGGTTGTAAAAAACGGTGAATGAAGTTTGGCAAAGTTTGAAAGGCTTATATTAGGTTAGTAGAAAACATTTTTAGTGTAGCGTTACATGTTAATATAGACTTGAGCAAAAATAACGTAATGGCGAAGTTGTATACTTACTGATTTTTCTTCGAGCGTTTTGTAGTTTGATGGGGGTTTTGTTTCTGTCAGCAAGCATCAAAGTTTGATGCTTTTCTGTTGCATATATTACTGTGTGGTGATAGTCATGTCTGGTCACTTGCATTACTGCGTTGAAATATTTGTTGTTGTTCTGGGACATCTTTACGGGAGATACGCTATGTACGTAGCCCGATATCGTTGGTAATATTTCGTCATTGGCTTGATTGTTGGTCATCTTCGTTTCTTTTGTTGTTTTCAGGAAATTACAACACGATTGAAGAGAAACACGGAGAATCGGATAAACGCGTGAAAAATGTGTAAAGGAAAGTCCAAAATGGCGTAGATCGTTGTCTCTACTGTGTGTGATTTGAGGCTGGTTAGGCGCTTCAAATGCGTATCACTGCCCTCCTTCTTTCTTCTTCTTCTAGTTTTACGGCGGATCGCAGAATAACAAGTGCTTACTGCCCTCTTCAGTTCATCTGAAGTACTTCATAGATAAAATCTTCAAATAAAGATTAGTGAGGAGTAAAACAAGTTATAACAATCTTTGTTGTTTCATATTCTTTATTTTTAATAATCGATTTTAAAGATAAAGATTTCAACACATCAGAAAAAATGTGGTTTCTTATGTCGGAGAATTTCACAGCTAATGTGATCGGTGTATATAATTAAAATTATAATATGTATGTGCGTTAGTGTTTTGTGTGTGGGAAGGTAAGTACAAATTGTATGTGTGAGAGGGATTAGGTAAAATTACAAGGTTTGTAATAGCAAACCTACACTATAATAGCACACCACTGGAGAGTATATGTGCTATAGGCCGATTTCGCGCAGCCGCCATTTTGAAATCGAAAGCGAGGCTCCGGTGGGAAGAAACCCGGATGTAAAGGTAAACAACAATGACTTGGACTACCAACCTAGAGCTGCTACCGCGATTTAATATTGCAGATGTCGAAAAATGGGCCGATGAAGGATGTCGAATCCCACGAGCTGTTTAAAAAAAAAAACATTGCCTTTAATCCTGTGATTAAAGGCAATACTTCCGTGTTTCTTCTCACCGGAGCCTCGCTTTTGTCAGAGAGATCGTTTTGTCCGGAAGTGAAGCCATTTTGTCTTTTTGCTGGCAAGGTAAGATGTGTGTTTATTTTCTGTGTTTGTAATCTTAATAATCTGTGACTTAAATTTAGCCAATGGTGATATTTTGAGGTTATTCTATGTTATTTTTCGCGTGTTTGCTTGTTTTGTGGCTGTATTTTGTACATGAGAATTATAATTACGGTTCTGTGTATTACAAGCGTTTCCATCTGAAAGCAGCTGATGGAGATTTACGGCTTAAGAGATGCACATGACTATCGCATGCAATATATTAGGGATGGGTCACGATTTGCGAATATGCTATTTAATTATAGAATATCGATTAGGTTGTGCGATTATTTTCTAAAGGTGTACCAGGGCTTGACAATAAAGACTGTCCGATGGCGTGAAGGACGCTTGGATTTGTCACTTACCAGATCGGGCCACTGCAGGTGGTCACTAAATTGTATCATTTGCATGCGTTTTTAAGCCTTGTTTGTTTAAAAATGTAAGCGATTAAAAAGCATTTGGGCGCGAAAGACAACTCCTTTCAACTTAACTTCTGATACGTTCAGCCTGATTGCGTGAACAATAGACCTGTTAAGCAATATATTGTGAGAGGGGCCGTTTGTTACAGCGTCCCAAACAACTCAAAATAATAAACCAAAGTTAACAATACGATGCACTCCACAGAGAGCTGCTCTGCCGCCTTCAAGTCCTGTTTCCCATTAATGAAGCCGTGACGAGCTCCCTGCATTCAAATTATTCGTTTTTTGCTGAAATAATAACGTAATATTCCACTGGTTGATATATTATATTTATATGCAAAATATTTGTTGTTTTTCGTGTTAAATGTGAAGAATGACAGGTTGGATGCCGCACTTATTATTATTTTTTTGGCAGAGTATAACTTACAGGTGTAATTTTCACTTTAACTTCAGGCAATGTAACATGATTTTATGATCGTAATTTGACTTTATTCTTAAAATATTATGATGTTATTTATTTGAGAAAGATAAACTGATCAAACTTGCGCTGGCCGCTTGGTATTTAAAAAAAACTAAAACTTGAATTTAACAATAATAAGATGTTCCAATCATATTTCTAAATTAAATTAATAAAGAAAGGAAACAAAATAATGACCAATTTGCTATTAAAAAACAAAACTGAACTATTTAAATGGCTCAGCTAGAGAGAGAGAGAGAGAGAGACACGGGCTCAGACGGGGAATTCTGAGAAGCTGCAGGGATCTATATTCCTTCCCTTGTTTCAATTCAAAGTTCACTGAACTAATTGTGAACAACACTCCCGTCTTCTTCCCGAGCATGTGAACATGTTCATTTAATATATGTTTATATATGAAATAGGTTATTGTTATGAAGACAGACGTTAAAATTAATGTTCACATAATAAGTGCCGTCATTCAGGCGGTTCACAATATGTTTAGCGCGCAATATGTTTTACGCCTAATATTCATTGATGCATTAATCAGATTTAAGATTTTCTTTTTAATAATATGAATGTTCATGCTCATTTTTAAAATAGAAATGTCCTAGCCTTATGAGCAGTTGATAATCGACGGACTGTTCTGTTAATAAATGCCGTCCTTCGGTTATGTTATATTAATGTTTCAGCACTCATACTTTACAACCATTCATTTTCTTGGGTTAAGATATACTATTCTCTAATTAAACAGTTTGTTATCATACGGATTAAAAGCATGGATGGTCTCTTTCCCCTCTCTCTCTCTCTGTGTGTGTGTGTGTGTGTGTGTGTGTGTGTGTGTGTGTGTGTGCGTGCGTACGTGTGTGTGTGTACATGCGTGGGAGGGGAGCGATTTTCGAATAGTAATCGAATAATACCCAGCGATTATCGAATATTACTTTTGCTTAAAATGCCCATCCCTACAATATATCGTGCGGCCCTAGTTTTGTTTTATTTATTGATATTGTGTTGATCGTTTAAATTGTATTTGTCTCTACATTAGTATATCCTAATATATCCGTGCATTGGGCAAGACTAGTGATAAATGTTATTTTTAGCCTTTTTTCACTAAAGCTTGTTGTTAAACTGTGGCATTTGTCATTTAAATGTATAATGTTTTATTGCTATAAAAAAATTCCCAAGTATCTTTTAATATTATATAATTTCACAACTGCTAGTTTATTAGCTTAATATTTCATTTGTTAAATGTTTTTCTGTGTTTGTTGTGTACATAACTGAAACGGTAACGTTAATGCGTTTCTGATTGGAAGAGACTGGGCATGTAATTATCGTCTAACATGATTGACAGATAAGTCACATCAGTGATCACGAAATAATATTTCATACAGTGTTGTAAACCAGTGATGCTTGTCAGATAACGTAATTCAGTGGATAAATAATATAATTAGACTTTGTGTTAAGAAAGTCAACATGTAATGATGTCATCATTTCTCATAATATGCAGTTTTGACTAAAAGCTATAATTGACAGAGTTTAGTGAAGCTTGCAATTGATTATAGGCCTGAGTTTTGTCCACAGGCCAGTCGGTGGTAACCGTTTCATAATTATAATGCTGGGAAAAGCTTGAAATGTAATGTGAAATATGTTTTTTTTCCAATGTAATTGTTTATGTTGTTATTTCTTTTTCTCTCAGTTTTGTTGCAGTAGATTTGCAGAAACGTGATTTGAGGTAAGATATAATTTTTTTATATTGCAGTAACAGTGAAGTATTTTGGGTAAAGTAGTGAATGTTTTACAATGCTGTTAATAGATAGCATAAGATTTGAGTAATATACTGTGCATTCTGTACATGTAGTTGTTAGGACTGCACGATATATCAATTTAGCATCGATATCGCGATGTTTATAATACTTATTCAGGGCTCAAAATTAACTTTTTTATTTGGTAGCACTGGTGCTCCCAACTTCAAGAAGTTAGGAGCACCACAATTATTTTAGGAGCACTCACTGAATATTAAGGAGCAACACAACCGCCAATTGAGCGGAAGGGCGGGCAACATCCTTCCTGATGATTAAAAGCTTAATCAATTGAACCTGATCCTTAAGCTGCAGTGCTTTGTTTTTTATACATGCAAGATGAGAAGAAAATGTCATTTAAACTTTTCTCAAAACAGTTCCCCTCAGAAATACATTCATATTGACCCCCACTCCCAATTCAATATTTAGGATTTCCTTTCTATATTTCACATAGTGAACGTTGAGCTTGCTCAGGCTGCTACAGTATTTGATGTTCTTTGTGTCCGTCTTCAGCGTCTCTGGCTTCTGTTAATGGCTGACTTGGTAATATTTCCACACAAATGAAAATTTTGGAAAATGATTTCAATGCAGTTTGTGCAAGTGCGGTCACAAAACCGGTCAGTTCCAAGTAGGGGTGGGCGATATGGCAAAAATATCATATCAATTTTTATTTTTTAGACATTTCACAATTTTATCACAGTTCTTTGTCATGTTAGTTTTACCAGTTTGTCTGAGCAGTACTGCCAAACTAATTTCCCTATTAGAAAGACAAAGCCTTTCAAGGAAACACAATATAAATAAGAATGGTGGATATTTAGGCCAAAGTGGGCGAAGATAAGAAAATCGTTGTCATTATTTTATCTTTGTTATGAAAAAATAAGAACAAAGATACACATTACACACATAATATACAAACAGTGTTTAATTATCAGGTACAATAGGCATATTTAGTAGGAGCATTCAAGAAATTGAATGAACCATTAATGAAAATAAAACACTATAGATTGATTCCTATTAAAGTAACTGTATTGTTTTTTCAGTCAAGAGTAGCGAGTTATGTTTTTCTCTATGGTTTTGTTGTTTTAACATTAAAGAATAAATTTGGTCATCTGTCTGTCGATTCTGTCATAGTGTTTTATATTAATACCATCATTTACTCACTCAAAATTAGTTTTATACCTGAGTGAGTTTCTTTCTTCTGCTGAACATACATGCTATTTTGAAGAATGTGGAAAACCAAACAGTTGCTGGTCCCCAGTGAGTCCCATAGTATTTTTTTATATCCTACTATCAAGTGGACCAGCAACTGTTTGGTTACTCACATTCTTTGAAATATCTTATTTTGTGTTCACCACAAGAAATAAATTAATACAGGTTTGGGACAACATGTCAGTGAGTAAATAATGACAGAAATAAAATTGTAGGGAGAACTATCCCTTTAATGACAGTCGGCTGCATGTTTAATTTTGTCCCTTTAAGAGCTGCATCTAATATACAGGCACGCTTCGGTTCCACTCACGGTTTAATTTCATTTTAAACATAACCAACTGAGTCTATATGTAAACCTTGTGTGTTTTGACAGTATTGGCTCAAAAGATAACTTAGTTGAACAAATGCTCCCAAATATATGTTATATTTATACTTATCATTTTAGCTGGGTAATATATATATGTTTTAAATATTGATATTTTCAAAAATATTACCATATTTTATAGGGATGGGTCACGATTTTCAAATATTCTATTTAATTATAGAATATCGATTAGGTTGTGCGATTATTTTCTAAAGGTGTACCAGGGCTTGACAATAAAGACTGTCCGATGGCGTGAAGGACGCTCGGATTTGTCACTTACCAGATCGGGCCACTGCAGGTGGTCACTAAATTGTATCATTTGCATGCGTTTTTAAGCCTTGTTTGTTTAAAAATGTAAGCGATTAAAAAGCATTTGGGCGCGAAAGACAACTCCTTTCAGTTCATGCGCGTTGTGTTCTGTTCTGTGTGAACAGCGCGAGCACATAGAGCCGCGACTGACACGGGCAAATACATGAAGCATGTCAAACTACCTCTCTTGGGCAAGTAACTTTAGCAATAATTAATCCATATTGAATTTATATATTGGAGTACAGATGCACAGATCAACAGGATATTTGTTTGTTTTATTTTAAATAATAAAATCTTCTGTTTCGGCTTGAACACAAACTGGACTGTCGGCACTCGGGCGCGGCACACATACATAGTGTGTACACAGTACATATACACACACTATGTGTGAGCGCTAACCACGCCGGAGAACAGAACTTCTGATACGTTCAGCCTGATTGCGTGAACAATAGACCTGTTAAGCAATATATTGTGAGAGGGGCCGTTTGTTACAGCGTCCCAAACAACTCAAAATAATAAACCAAAGTTAACAGAACGATGCACTCCACAGAGTGCTTCTCTGCCGCCTTCAAGTCCTGTTTTCCATTAATGAAGCCGTGACGAGCTCCCTGCATTCAAATTATTTGTTTTTTGCTGAAATAATAATGTAATATTCCACTGGTTGATATATTATATTTATATGCAAAATATTTGTGTTGTTTTTCGTGTTAAATGTGAAGAATTACAGGTTGGATGCCGCACTTATTATTATTTTTTTGGCAGAGTATACAGGTGTAATTTTCACTTTAACTTCAGGCAATGTAACATGATTTTATGATCGTAAATTTACTTTATTCTTAAAATATTATGATGTTAATTATTTAGTTATTTATTTGAGAAAGATAAACTGATCAAACTTGCGCTGGCCGCTTGGTATTAAAAAAAAAACCTAAAACTTGAATTTAACAATAATAAGATGTTCCAATCATATTTCTAAATTAAATTAATAAAGAAAGGAAACAAAATGATGACCAATTTGCTATTAAAAAACAAAACTGAACTATTTAAATGGCTCAGCTAGAGAGAGAGAGAGAGAGAGACACGGGCTCAGACGGGGAATTCTGAGAAGCTGCAGGGATCTATATTCCTTCCCTTGTTTCAATTCAAAGTTCCCCGAACTAATTGTGAACAACACTCCCGTCTTCTTCCCGAGCATGTGAACATGTTCATTTAATATATTATATATATATATGAAATAGGTTATTGTTATGAAGACAGACGTTAAAATTAATGTTCACATAATAAGTGCCGTCATTCAGGCGGTTCACAATATGTTTAGCGCGCAATATGTTTTACGCCTAATATTCATTGATGCATTAATCAGATTTAAGATTTTCTTTTTAATAATATGAATGTTCATGCTCATTTTTAAAATAGAAATGTCCTAGCCTTATGAGCAGTTGATAATCGACGGACTGTTCTGTTAATAAATGCCGTCCTTCGGTTATGTTATATTAATGTTTCAGCACTCATACTTTACAACCATTAATTTTCTTGGGTTAAGATAGACTATTCTCTAATTAAACAGTTTGTTATCATACGGATTAAAAGCATGGATGGTCTCTTTCCCCCTCTCTCTCTCTGTGTGTGTGTGTGTGTGTGTGTGTGTGTGTGTGTGTGTGTGTGGGCGGGGAGGGGAGCGATTTTCAAATAGTAATCGAATAATACCCAGCGATTATCGAATATTACTTTTGCTTAAAATGCCCATCCCTACAATATATCGTGCGGCCCTAGTTTTGTTTTATTTACTGATATTGTGTTGATCGTTTAAATTGTATTTGTCTCTACATTAGTATATCCTAATATATCCGTGCATTGGGCAAGACTAGTGATAAATGTTATTTTTAGCCCTTTTTCACTAAAGCTTGTTGTTAAACTGTGGCATTTGTCATTTAAATGTATAATGTTTTATTGCTATAAAAAATTCCCAATTATCTTTTAATATTATATAATTTCACAACTGCTAGTTTATTAGCTTAATATTTCATTTGTTAAATGTTTTTCTGTGTTTGTTGTGTACATAACTGAAACGGTAACGTTAATGCGTTTCTGATTGGAAGAGACTGGGCATGTAATTATCATCTAACATGATTGACAGATAAGTCACATCAGTGATCACGAAAGAATATTTGATACAGTGTTGTAAACCAGTGATGCTTGTCAGATAACGTAATTCAGTGGATAAATAATATAATTAGACTTTCTGTTAAGAAAGTCAACATGTAATGATGTCATCATTTCTCATAATATGCAGTTTTGACTAAAAGCTATAATTGACAGAGTTTAGTGAAGCTTGCAATTGATTATAGGCCTGAGTTTTGTCCACAGGCCAGTCGGTGGTGGCCGTTTCATAATTATAATGCTGGGAAAAGCTTGAAATGTAATGTGAAATATGTTTTTTTTCCAATGTAATTGTTTATGTTGTTATTTCTTTTTCTCTCAGTTTTGTTGCAGTAGATTTGCAGAAACGTGATTTGAGGTAAGATATAATTTTTTTATATTGCAGTAACAGTGAAGTATTTTGGGTAAAGTAGTGAATGTTTTACAATGCTGTTAATAGATAGCATAAGATTTGAGTAATATACTGTGCATTCTGTACATGTAGTTGTTAGGACTGCACGATATATCAATTTAGCATCGATATCGCGATGTTTATAATACTTATTCAGGGCTCGAAATTAACTTTTTTACTTGGTAGCACTGGTGCTCCCAACTTCAAGAAGTTAGGAGCACCACAATTATTTTAGGAGCACCCACTGAATATTAAGGAGCAACACAACCGCCAATTGAGCGGAAGGCGGGCAACATCCTTCCTGATGATTAAAAGCTTAATCAATTGAACCTGATCCTTAAGCTGCAGTGCTTTGTTTTTTATACATGCAAGATGAGAAGAAAATGTCATTTAAACTTTTCTCAAAACAGTTCCCCTCAGAAATACATTCATATTGACCCCCACTCCCAATTCAATATTTAGGATTTCCTTTCTATATTTTGCATAGTGAACGTTGAGCTTGCTCAGGCTGCTACAGTATTTGATGTTCTTTGTGTCCGTCTTCAGCGTCTCTGGCTTCTGTTAATGACTGCTTACAGACTTGGTAATATTTCCACACAAATTAAATTTGGAAAATGATTTCAATGCAGTTTGTGCAAGTGCGGTCACAAAATTGGTCAGTTCCAAGTAGGGGTGGGCGATATGGCAAAAATATTATATCAATTTTTATTTTTTTGACATTTCACGATTTTATCACAGTTCTTTGTCATGTTAGTTTTACCAGTTTGTCTGAGCAGTACTGCCAAACTAATTTCCCTATTAGAAAGACAAAGCCTTTCAAGGAAACACAATATAAATAAGAATGGTGGATATTTAGGCCAAAGTGGGCGAAGATAAAAATCTTTGTCATTATTTTATCTTTGTTATGAAAAAATAAGAACAAAGATACACATTACAACTACACATAATATACAAACAGTGTTTAATTATCAGGTACAATAGGCATATTTAGTAGGAGCATTCAAGAAATTGAATGAACCATTAATGAAAATAAAACACTATAGATTGATTCCTATTAAAGTAACTGTATTGTTTTTTTCAGTCAAGAGTAGCGAGTTATGTTTTTCTCTATGGTTTTGTTGTTTTAACATTAAAGAATAAATTTGGTCATCTGTCTGTCGATTCTGTCATAGTGTTTTATATTAATACCATCATTTACTCACTCAAAATTAGTTTTAAACCTGAGTGAGTTTCTTTCTTCTGCTGAACATACATGCTATTTTGAAGAATGTGGAAAACCAAACAGTTGCTGGTCCCCAGTGAGTCCCATAGTATTTTTTTATATCCTACTATCAAGTGGACCAGCAACTGTTTGGTTACCCACATTCTTTGAAATATCTTCTTTGTGTTCACCACAAGAAATAAATTAATACAGGTTTGGGACAACATGTCAGTGAGTAAATAATGACAGAAATAAAATTGTAGGGTGAACTATCCCTTTAATGACAGTCGGCTGCATGTTTAGTTTTGTCCCTTTAAGAGCTGCACGCATCTAATATACAGGCACGCTTCGGTTCCACTCACCGGTTTAATTTCATTTTAAACATAACCAACTGAGTCTATATGTAAACCTTGTGTGTTTTGACAGTATTGGCTCAAAAGATAACTTAGTTGAGTAATCAGGCGCTGTTAGACAGGCTTTTTAGTTTGCGCGTTTCAGGTGCACGGGCTCAGAAAAAGCACACTTTAGACCAGCGCGCGAATGAAAAGCTTAACCTGCTTTAGCTCCCGGTCACGTGGCACATGCGTGCAGTAATTCTTGAACGTTTAGCAGAGAACTGTAGAGGTCGCACCACAGCAATTATTTGCACTCGCACAAATGCTCCTAAATATATTTTGGAGTCGCACAGATTACATTTCGGGAGCATATGCGACCGAAATGGTCGCAATTTCGAGCCCTGCTTATTGTTATATTTATACTTATCATTTTCTTGACAGCTGTCGTGTTGCACACGCTAGGGCTGGGTAATATATATATGTTTTAAATATTGATATTTTCAAAAATATTACCATATTTTATAGGGATGGGTCACGATTTTCGAATATTCTATTTAATTATAGAATATCGATTAGGTTGTGTGATTATTTTCTAAAGGTGTACCAGGGCTTGACAATAAAGACTGTCCGATGGCGTGAAGGACGCTCGGATTTGTCACTTACCAGATCGGGCCACTGCAGGTGGTCACTAAATTGTATCATTTGCATGCGTTTTTAAGCCTTGTTTGTTTAAAAATGTAAGCGATTAAAAAGCATTTGGGCGCGAAAGACAATTCCTTTCAGTTCATGCGCGTTGTGTTCTGTTCTGTGTGAACAGCGCGAGCACATAGAGCCGCGACTGACACGGGCAAATACATGAAGCATGTCAAACTACCTCTCTTGGCAAGTAACTTTAGCAATAATTAATCCATATTGAATTTATATATTGGAGTACAGATGCACAGATCAACAGGATATTTGTTTGTTTTATTTTAAATAATAAAATCTTCTGTTTCGGCTTGAACACAAACTACACTGTAAGATGTTCCAATCATATTTCTAAATTAAATTAATAAAGAAAGGAAACAAAATAATGCCAACTTGCTATTAAAAAACAAAACTGAAGCTGCATGGATCTTCCTTCCCTTGTTTCAATTGAAAGTTCCCCGAACTAATTGTGAACAACACTCCCGTCTTCTTCCCGAGCATGTGAACATGTTCATTTAATATATATGAAATAGATTATTGTTATGAAGACAGACGTTAAAATTAATGTTCACATAATAAGTGCCGTCATTCAGGCGGTTCACAATATGTTTAGCGCGCAATATGTTTTACGCCTAATATTCATTGATGCATTAATCAGATTTAAGATTTTATTTTTATGAATGTTCATGCTCATTTTTAAAATAGAAATGTCCTAGCCTTATGAGCAGTTGATAATCGACGGACTGTTCTGTTAATAAATGCCGTCCTTCGGTTATGTTATATTAATATGTTTCAGCACTCATACTTTACAGCCATTAATTTTCTTGGGTTAAGATAGACTATTCTCTAATTAAACAGTTTGTTAAACAAATTGAAAGCCTGGATGGTCTCTCTCCCCCTCTCTCTGTGTGTGTGTGTGTGTGTGTGTGTGTGTGTGTGTGTGTGTGTGTGTGTGTGTGTGTGTGTGTGTGTGTGTGTGTGTGTGTGTGCGTGGGTGGGCGGGTGCATGTGCGGGAGGGGTGCGATTTTCAAATAGTAATCGAATAATACCCAGCTATTATCGAATATTACTTTTGCTTAAAATGCCCATCCCTAATATTTTATATACATATCTACATTTGTATTTACTTTTAAATAAAAAAAAAAGAAGATTTTATTTTGTCCCCATTAAAAAACTAACAAAAACAGTTTCTATAGAACAGTTATTATATCAAAGTAAATATAAAATGATTAGGGCAAATTTAAGCATCTAAAATAAATCTAGACCAAGTGATCATTGCTTATTATTGAATGAACACATGCAAGTAACACAAAACAAGTACAGAATGTCAAATTTTTTAGTGCATGCAATAGACAATTTACACTGCAACTGGGGGAAAGAAACTGGGACAAGTATTTTATTTTTTTTACACGTTTTTAGATATGAACATGTTTGTCAACTGTCTCTGGTTAAAGATAAATTCTGTGGCATGAAACTATGTTCCCACAGGCACTAAAACCTTCTCAGATGGAGAGGTAATTGTTGGAACACATTTTTATGCTAATTTAGCAAATTTGAGGAAAAGTGCCATATGGATGATCCCCTACCATGAGTTAAAAAATCAATACAATGTTGACTCATACATGGTTTATTTTACCTCATCTAGTGTACTGATTCATTATTATATATATATATATACACTCACACACACACACACTTACACTCTCTTTCACACACATTATCTATCTATCTCTCTCTCACACACAAACACATTTTCTCATACTCTCACAGTCTCTCTCACATGTGCACACACACACACACTCTCGCACTAGGGGTGTGCGATATTGAAAAAAATTATATCTGAATATTTTTAGACAACGATAATTGGACGATATTTTGTAGAGTGTGTTATTGTGGTAATATCTGACTACCGTGCACAGCTGCAGTTTATGATATTCTTCATATGCTGTGTGGTCAGTTCACATCAGTGATAGAAATGTATATTTTAAGTTTAAATTGATTTTTACCTTTAATAAAGCATTTCTTTCTAAAAGTGTACATCTTTTGAGTCAAATTGTAACTTTTAATCAGTAAATTAAGATAACACATTTAGGCAGTTACCAAACAAATGAAACCAATATTATCAAAATTAATCTCTGCAGAAGTTACATCTGAAGGTGTTTAGATATATTTACACACTTAATGCAGCTCAGAGGGATATGAAGTGCTTTAACCTGCAGTTACAAATGCATCATTTTTGACATTTTAAACATTGAATACTGATATTTAAAAAAAAAAACGAAAATAGACTTTAAATGTGGAATTAAACCGCCAGCAGGTGGCAGCACGTCACTGTTAATGAGTGAGTCACTGCGAGTGAACCGAATCATTTAAACAATTAATTAATTTAGCAAGTGAGTCACTGCGACTGAACCGAATCGTTTAAACGATTGAATCGTTCAGGAACGAATCACTGAGACTCAAAACCTCGCTGTGCTTGTTTGGAATTATTATTATTTGTCGGCGAAATGGACTAAAAACAGACAATATGGCTGTATATTCCATATTCTCTCTCTCTCTAAAATGTAAGTCTCTTAATATTAACTTATTGTTTATTGACCTGTTGTATAAAATCAATATCACATTTGTAATCATACTTATTTTGAAGAAAAACGGCACCCTTTGTGTGATTTTAACTATATAAAATGTAAATATATACATTTTCTACTCCCATATCTTGAATTTTGCAATCATTCTTAATGCATTTTAATAAACTGAATCATGCAGTGAAAGAACACGCTCTAAATGTACTCATGCACTGTTTAACTCCTTCATCACCCTGCAAGCTAATGTATGCTTGCACTCTGTAGGCGTTTTGTTTGGCTTTGCAAAATACTGTCTATTGTCAAATTGCACATCGCTAAAACAATTACCATAATATCGCAAACGATATATATTGCACACCCCTATCTCGCACACACTCTCTCTCTCACACACACACTCTCTCTCCTTCCCACGCACACACTTTCTCCCTCACACACAAACACTCTCTTTTTCTCTGTCACACACACACTCACACTTTCTCACAGTTTTC
Organism: Gymnocypris eckloni scoliostomus; assembly: GCA_027564155.1. Classification (NCBI taxonomy): domain Eukaryota; kingdom Metazoa; phylum Chordata; class Actinopteri; order Cypriniformes; family Cyprinidae; genus Gymnocypris; species Gymnocypris eckloni. The sequence continues at coordinate 33,076,488 of CM050423.1, forward strand.
CTTCTCTCTCACAAACAAACACTCTCTCTCTCTCTCACGTCACACACACATACTTACTCTCTCACACACATACACAGACACACTCTCTCCCTCAAACACTCTCTCTCTTTCTCTCTCTCTCACAAACAAACACTCTTTCTCTCTCTCTCAGAAACACTCTCTCTCTCTCTCTCACACGCACACACACACACTCACTCTCTCTCTCACACACACACACTCTCCCTCACACACACTCTCTCTCTCTCTCTCTCTCACACACACTCACACACAAACACTCACACTCTCTCTTCAGTTTTCCTCTCTCACAGACACACAACACACAATCTCTCTCTCACAACACTCTCAACACTCTCTCACTCTCACACACACACACACACACACACACACACACACACACACACACACACACACACACACACACATAAATTAAAACCAAAGACGTATGCACTCTCTCTGTCTATATTATGAAAACTGCTAAAACAAATAAAAAATATAACAGTGAAATTCTTGCAAATTGCAATCGCATATGTTTCTCTGTTGAAACGACAACAATTGAGTTATTCCTTATGGATGATTCACCATCATGAACACAAATCAATAGAATGTGTGGATTCATACATGGTTTATTTTGCTTCATGTAGTGAACGGATTTATTATATATATATATATATATATATATATATATAATTACATTACATATGTGATTATGTTTGGGTATTATGTTCAGCTGATGTGATGTATCTTAATAGATGCTAGTTATTATTTAGTTTTATCATTTAAACAAATTCAAATGAAGTTAATGCTTGTATTTATTCCATATTTGAATATATAAACATTGTAAGCACAAAATAAGCAAAGTGGTATTCAATATCATAGTTAATAGACATTATTTTAATGTGAAATAACAAAAAGATGATTTTAAATTATTTACTGCATTGTGTTTGTGAATTATGATGCAGTAATGTGTAATTTAATTTCTTTCTATATTGTATGTGTATTTATAGATGCCACGGACGAAGCAGTCTCAGCGCTCCCAGGCAGCCAAGAAGAGGGTAGCAGACCGGATGGATGCTGATCCTGTAGAGGCTCTGCCACCTCTTAAAAAATTGGCAGAATTAACTGAACGTTGTGTGTATCACAACGGCAAAGCAAAGTCTGAAACAAAGTCTGAAACAAAGTCTGAAACAAAGTCTGAAAAACAAAGTCTGAAACAACAAAGTCTGAAACAAAGTCTGAAACAAAGTTTGAAACAAAGTCTGAAACAAAGTTTGAAACAAAGCCTGAAACAAAGCCTGAAACAAAGCTCGAAACAAAGCCCGAAACAAAGCCTGAACTAACTGTGAATGCTGTTTCTAATTTATCTCCACAGACATCCTACATCAGAGGCTCTTTTCATCAAGGAGATTACCGTTTCGGCTGGAATAGGGGAAGCCAATGTAGTGCAAACAGTTTAACTGCAGTTGTGATGTGTAAGATGAAAAATGTGTTGCAGTGGACGAGAAGTGACCTGAATGCTGTTCTGATCCATGGAAATGACCTGTACAGTGCTTTGAGAGGCAGAGGGAAAATCAGCGATCGTATATCAGGCTTCCTACGTGTTGATGAGCTGCCACACACACACACACTGAAAAATTGTCGATTTTCAATAAACTATGGTGAATCATTGACTGGTTTGTTTGGTATCAATACATATGATGGAGAACTACAAGGGTTTGCTATGTCACTTGATGAAGCAGTAAATCAAGCATTCCAGAGGTTTGATGCATGTTTAGTTAATATTAAGCAATACACATGTGCAGCTGTCAGAGAAGGTTCCTGGTATGCAGTGATTGATCCACATTCAAGACGTAGTGATGGTAGAAGTTCAGCTGACGGTAAGAGTGTAGTGGTTTACCATCGTGACTTGCACTCTCTGATGGTTCATTTACGAAAACTTGGTGTATCCGTTAATGGACGTTACAAGGAGTTTGAGATAACTGGGGTCAACGCAGTCAAGATTGACAGAAACAGTCAGCAGGCAAGGTCATTCTGTCCAGTGATCCAGAAACCTGTTCAAGCAGTAAGAGAGAGTGAAGGTGAGAAGTCAGAAATGGAAACTGATGTTGGCTGCAGTCGATCTCTGAGTGATTTCATAAACACGGATACAATATCTGTGAATGAAACATGTGTAGAGCAGAAAACAGAAATGCCTTCACACCCAATTTATGACAATACAGGTGATGTTGAATTTGTTTCAGAAACTGCCAGTGTTTCTTTACCGTTTAGTCCATTAACACTACAGCAACAAAAGAGTATTTGCTTAAAGCTGAACATTGTAAATGTCGTAAAAGAACAAAATAATCCAAATGAGGTTGTTGAAATGGCTGAACCTTGTGAAACGAAAGATATTGAAGCTGATGGTAACTGCTTTTTCAGAGCGGTAGCTTATGCTGTAAGTGGAAGTGAACGAGAACACCGAAAAGTAAGAAGAGCTGTAGTTACACACATCCTGCAGAATGAAGAGAAGTATGTACAGTATCTCAGACAAGGATACAGCTCTGTACCAGAGTACATTACCACATCAAGGGTGAAATTTGTTGGAAATTGGGCGACAGAGATGGAAATACAAGCAGCCAGTGATTTAATAGGTGTAGACATATTTACATACAGTCAAGAGAAATGGTTCAAATTTTCATCTTCAAATGCATCCTTTAATAGTCATGGCTGTGAACACAGCAGCATATACTTGAAACATGTAAATAACTGTCATTATGAAGTTGTTGTATGTGGAAAGACCAAGGATGGTAATTGTGCATCCTTCTGTAAATCACCATTTCAAGATTCATTGTTTGATGTAGCATCAAATGTGTCTTCAAACTCATGTGAGGATCATAGTGAGAAACTTCACGACAGCAATAGTCCTGAGTTCAAAGAAGAAAAAAAAACGAAACCAAAGAAAAGATTGCATGAGGATGAAACTTACATTTCAATAATGAAGTCCATCACTAAAAAAAGCAAGAAAAATGAACAGCATAAAGGAAAAGTAAAGAAAACTGTGGACAAATTAAAATCAAATGATTCAAAGGACAAATCAAATGATTTATACTGCGAGGCTGTCGTGGAAATGGAAGTTGATGACTGCAGTCAATCTTTGACTGATTTAAAAAATACAGATATAATATTTGTGAATGAAATGTGTGCAGAACAAAAAACAGAAAAGCCGTCTTTATACCAAAGCAAAGAAAATGCAGGTGATGTTGAATTTATTTCAGAAACTGTCAGTGTTCCTTTAAAGTTTAGTCCATTAACAGTACAGCAACAAAAGAGTCTTTGCTTAAAGCTGAACATTGTAAATGTCATAAAAGAACAAAATAATCCAAATGAGATTGTTGAAATGGCTGAACCTTGTGAAACTAAAGATATTGAAGCTGATGGTAACTGCTTTTTCAGAGCGGTAGCTTATGCTGTAAGTGGAAGTGAACGAGAACACCGAAAAGTAAGAAGAGCTGTAGTTACACACATCCTGCAGAATGAAGAAGTATGTACAGTATCTCAGACAAGGATACAGCTCTGTACCAGAGTACATTACCACATCAAGGATGAAATTTGTTGGAACTTGGGCAACAGAGATGGAAATACAAGCAGCCAGTGATTTAATTGGTGTAGACATATTTACATACAGTCAAGAGAAATGGGTTAAATATTCATCTTCAAATGTCTCTCATAATAGACATAGCTGCCAACAGAAGGGAATTTATTTGAAACATGTGAATAGCTGTCATTATGAAGTTGTTGTATGTGTAAAGACAAAGGATGGTAGCTGTGCGTCCTTCTGTAAATCACCATTTCAGAGTTCAGTGTTCTATCCATCATCAATAACTAGCTCAGACCCACGCAAGCTTTATAGAGAGAAAGTCAAATATAACAGTAATCATGACTTAAAACAGGAAAAAATTATGAAATCAAAAACCGATATTATAAGGATGAAAGGTACAAAGAGTCTATAAATCAATGTAGCAATGCAAAGTATAAGACAAATGAACAATTCAAAGAAAAAGTGAAAAAATTTAGCATTAATAAATACAAATCAAACAATGTGCATTGTGAGGCTGTAAAAAAATATAGCATCTTGAAGTACAGTACAGACGAAGCACACAAACAATCTGTCAAAAGCTACAGTACTGACAAGTATAATCAGAATGAATTACACAGAGAGTCTGTCAAACAATACAGTAAAGAGAAATATGAACTAATTGAACCACATAGAGAGTCTGTCAAACAGTACAGTGTCCAAAAGTATAATAGTAATCAACAACATAAAAACATGGTAATACATTACAACATACAAAAATATAGAGATGATATTAATTTTGCTAATACTATTAAAATGAGAAATGTTATAAGACAGCATGAAATAGATATGAAAAGAAAGGAGATGAACTATGTAATTGAACAGTTTAAAGAAAAAATATCTTCTGGTCCTGAATATGTTTGTGCAGTGTGTCATCGTTGCTGCTTCAAAACACAAGTCAAACATTGCAATAAGAATAAATATTTGCAAATATCAACTGAAGTTGGCTGTATAGCAGAAAAATGTATAACACTGAATTACCTTCATAAATGTAATAAATGTGTAGGCAAGATTGTGTACACAAAAATAGCAGTGCTGAATCTTTATGGATTTGCCACACATGTGATAGAAAAATCTGTGAAGGTAAAATACCAGCTGAAAGTGTAGCAAACAATCTTGCTCTGGATCCTATTCCTAATGAATTGAACAGTTTAAACTCTCTTGAGCAACATTTAATAGCAAAGAACATTCCATTTATGAAAATGCTGGCTTTACCACGAGGAGGACAGAATGGAGTTCATGGCCCTGTAACCTGCGTACCCTCTAATGTTACAGAAGTGGTGAATGTTTTACCAAGATCAGAAAATGATTTGTTGATACCAGTAAAGCTTAAGAGAAAACTGACATATAAAGGGCATTATGACTATAAATTTGTGCATACTGAGAAGATAAAAACTGCTTTGGCCTACTTGAAACAAAATAACCAATTTTATACAGATGTGGAGTTTAACAACAGTTGGACTAATAATCTGAGTAAAATAGAAGAAGAGATGAATGAGGAAAGTAACAATGAGGCTGATTTAAACATTTGTCAGGATATGTCTGTTGATAATGAACACAATACAGAAAATGAAGATGAGATCACTGATGAAACGCTTCATGATCGACAGCAGCATGGTTTGTTCATGGATTCATGTTTGCAGCCAGTGGACATTGCACAAGAGGTTTTAGATCAACATTTTGATGGAATTATGTCACTTGCACCAGCAGAAGGCAATAATCCAGTGAAATTGTTAATGGATGAAACTAATGAAGCCAAATGTTTTCCAGTTCTCTTTCCAAAAGGAACAGGCACATTTCATGATTCTCGACCTCAAAAATTAACATTGTCTAGGTATTTAAACAACAGAATTTTAAATGCAGATGGACGCTTTGCCCAAAATATTGACTACATCTTTTATGGACAATATTTGTCTGAGCTCAATCAAGTTATCTCTAACGTATCTATTGCTTTGAGGAAAGGCTATGATTCAAAGAACAAACCAAAAATTACCTCAGAAATGCTGACCAACAAAGATTCACTTCAAAGGATCTTAAATTATGATGAGGGTTACAAATTTTTAAAGCCAGTGAGAGGCAGTCCTGTTTTTTGGCAATCTGTTCAAAAAGATTTGTTTGCAATGGTGAGGCAACTTGGGATCCCAACATGGTTTTGCTCATTTTCATCAGCAGCGGACATAGTTCATGGAGTGCATTGCTAAACAAGAGGGTTGTGAAACTCCTATTGATGAATTGGACTGGTCTGACAGATGTGGGATGCTTAAGAGAAATCCAGTAACTGCTGCCAGAATGTTTGATCATCGATTTCATTGTTTTCTGAAAGATGTGATTATGTCACCAGCTCAACCAATCGGAAAAGTAATAGATTACTTCTATCGAATTGAATTTCAACAACGTGGATCACCTCACACACATTGTCTGTTTTGGGTTGAAAATGCACCTCAAGTGGACAGAGATGATGATGATGAAGTTGTAGCATTTGTTGATCGCTATGTCACTTGTGAAATTCCACCTGAAGATGAAACAGATATGCATGAAATTGTGAGCAGTGTCCAACAGCACAGCAAAAGACATGCTAAAACATGTAGAAAGAAAGGTACTACATGTAGATTTAACTTTCCACGTCCACCTAGTGAAAATACTTTCATTACAAGAAGCCAACAAGTAGATAAGAATGAAAAAACAACAGATGAAGGACAATGTGAAAGTAAAGACAAAAAGGAAGACAACTGTAAGCAAATGTCAAAAGAATTAGCTGAGTCTATAATGAAAAAAGTAAGAGAATGTTTGCTGAACAGTGATGCTGTCTATGATTCTGTTGAGTCTATGTTTGCATCTATTGGTATAAATCAAGAGATATTTGAATGTGCTTATAACAAAATGACAAAGAAAACAAATGTTGTGTTGAAGAGAAAGCCAAGTGATGTGTGGGTGAATCAGTATAATAAGGATCTTTTGCGATGCTGGAATGCTAACATGGACATACAGTTTGTTGTTGATGCTTACTCTTGCATAGTATACATAATTTCCTACATTTCCAAAGCAGAGAGAGAAATGGGATTGCTGTTGGCAAATGCGCAGAAAGAAGCACAGAAGCAAGGCAATATGGATGCAAAACACGCTTTAAGAAAACTTGGAAGTGTTTTTCTTCATAATAGAGAGGTCTCTGCTCAAGAGAGCATTTATCGTTTGACTAATATGAAACTGAAAGAAGGATCAAGAAAAGTGGTTTTCATTCCAACCGTTAATACAATAAAAATGAGTTTACCGTTAAATACCATAAATAAAAAAGCTGAAAATGGAGAAACTGACAATGATGAAATATGGATGAAAAGCATCACAGATAGATACAGAGCCCGTCCAAACACGAAAGAATTTAAAGAAATGTGTTTAGCATCCTTTGCATCAGAATACAGAGTTCTGTCTAAATCTGAAAAGTCTTGCTCAAACAGAGTACAATTGGAAAATGACATGGGGTTTGTGAGAAAAAGAACTCGTACAGAATGTGCAGTTGTACGGTATGCTCGTTTTTCACCCACTAAAAATCCTGAAAATTATTATCAAAGTATTTTGGAATTATTTTTGCCTCATTTTTTGCAAAACCAACTGAAACCACCAAATTTCACTTCATATCAGGATTTTTATGAGACTGGATTTGTAGCATTGTATAATGATGAGCTTGAGTCAGTGAAAATCATAGTGGACACAAACAGGGCAACATTTGAAAAAGAAGCAGAAACCATACAAAGAGCTCAAGATGACTTAGAACAACATGGACCAATGGAAGATGCTTGGGCCCAAATTTGTCCAGAAGCAGAACTTGAGCGTTTAGAATGTCTGGATCAGAGAAAAGAACAACCAATAGAAACAGAGGAAGGTGATGATGTCATACCTGATCTATTACCAAATGTTGATGGTTTCACATTAGAAAAGAATCCATGTGCTATGACAAAGAAAGATGCGATGGTTTTGCTGCGTTCTTTGAATGAGAAACAGACAGAAATATTTTATAAAGTGCGGAACTGGTGTCTAGCAAAAGTACAAGGTGAAAATCCAGATCCATTTCATGTGTTCATATCTGGGCCTGGAGGTGTTGGAAAGTCAGTATTGATTAAAGCAATCTATTATGAAACCTCTCGCATTCTATCAAAGTTATCAGAAAACCCAGATGAGACACATGTGGTGTTAACAGCTCCGACTGGTGTCAGTGCCTTTAACATAAATGCAAAAACTATACATTCAACTTTCTCTATTGGAATAAATGCTTCATTGCCATATCAGCCACTTGGAGATGAAAAAATTAATTCTTTGAGAGCCAAATTTGGAAAACTGCAAATATTAATAATTGATGAAATTTCAATGGTAGATCATAAACTTTTGGCATATGTTCATGGCAGATTGAGACAAATCAAACAGACAGGAGATTATTCAGCATTTGGAAAAGTCTCAGTAATAGCAGTTGGCGATTTTTATCAACTTTCTCCAGTCAAAGGAAAACCACTTTATACTGAACCAGCGAACAGTGTTAATCTTTGGGAAAGTCACTTTACTTTCATTGAACTTACTGAGATTATGAGGCAGAAGGACAAACAGTTTGCTGAATTACTAAATCGTTTAAGGCTACGTAAAAAGGATGAACCAATGCTCCAAGATGACATTGCTATGCTTAAAAAATGTGAAACGGGTGATGGTGATGACAGTACAAACATTCACATTTATGCAACCAACAGTGAAGTTGATGTGCACAACATACATATGCTGCATAAATTATGCTCTGACACAGTTACTGTAAAAGCACAAGACTTTGAGAGAAATCCTAAAACTGGCCGAATGGAAGAAAAAGATGGCCATCATTTCAGAGTTCATAACAGCTGTTTAGAAAAATCCCTTGAATTAGCTGTTGATGCTCGAATAATGCTACTGAAAAATATTAATGTTTCAGATGGTCTTGTGAATGGAATTTTTGGGACAATTAAAGAATTTCATTATGTTGATAATGAAACATTTCCATCAAAAATATTTATTGAATTTGACAATGAACAAATTGGTAAAGAAATGAGAGCCAAACATCCATGTTTAAAACCTGGACTGGAGAAAGCAACACCAATCGAACCTGAGGAAGACAAAGTAACAAGCAGTGGTGGTGTCAGAAGGCAGTTTCCTATCAGATTAGCTTGGGCCTGCACAGTTCATAAAGTACAAGGTCTAACGGTGGACAAAGCTGTTGTTTCAATGAAAAAGATATTTGCTCCAGGACAAGCATATGTAGCATTAAGTCGAGTGACCTCTCTTGATGGACTCATCATACAAGATTTCAAGGAAAAAGCTATTTTTGCGAAAGACAACATTAAGGAAGCACTACAGACTATGCCTCCATTCATTGCTTCATGTGAAACAACAGAAACATCCAAATTCAAAATTATGTTACATAATGTTGAAGGACTAATCCCACACATTTCAGATATTCGCCAAGATAAGAGATATTTTGAAGGAGATATGATATGTGTAACAGAGACATGGTTAAAACCAAACTATGTTGAGAATGCTGTTAGTCTTGATGGCTACTTTTTCCATGACAAGTCACGTAGTGCTGCATATGACACAAGTCACAATGTTTTTGCTAAACTAAAAGAGGAAAATCATGGTGGTGTTGGTATATATCACAAAGAAAAAGTGAAAGTTGCTTTATTGGACTTACCATGCATTAACATTGAATGTCTAATGTGCAGAATAGAACATTTGAATACAACTCTGGCAGTTCTGTACAGACCACCATCATATAACATGCCATTATTCAGAGAGAACCTGATTAACCTAATTAATAATATGAACTGTTTGCCAGGTGGTAAAATAATTGTAGGAGATTTCAATGAAAACATTTTCAATAAATCAAGTCTTCATGATGTCATGCAGCATTTTGATTTCACACAAATTGTTGAAAAAGCAACAACTGAAAATGGCACATTAATTGATCATGTATATGCAAAAGATATTGATTTGAATGAAATACAGATTGATATCATGCCCACATACTTTAGCTGTCATGAATGCATTGTGCTGAAATGGTTATCATAATGAAATCGTCCAACATTATGGGGGGTGGGGGATACAGAGGTGCATCTTAAATGTGGACGGCCTCTGTGGGAATATATGCTGCCTTCACGTGCTATTGGAATCAGTGGCATGCACAGAGGGTAAGGGGTGAGACTGAAGGTGGTGGGAGTAATATTTGATGGAAAGGTGATTTTAACTATGTCAGACTTCATTTTGTTGTCACCTCTGTCTCTGTTTGACCTCTGCCTCTTAAATTTATAACGTTCATATGCCTTTTCAATACTAACAACATAACTCTCCACTGTGAACATGATTTCAAGCTAGTGGGAATTGATTTTGTCTTTTCGTCTTGCACTTCCATATTAAATTAATAATGATAAAATTGCTTTTCCAATACTGTTGATTAACCCTTCAATTGTTAACACAATTTCAACAATGCGGGACTTAATTTTAACTTTCCCCTTGCTTCTGCCTTTTTAATTGATTATGAAAAACTGCACTTTCAACAATATTTACCAAATTTCAACATGATTTCAAACGAGAAAATCTGATTTTAAACCTTTTACAAATGTGTGTGCATGCCACTGATGAAAATGATCATAAAATACAAATGTTCTTTTTTGCAATTTTATCAAATCTGCGTCAATATTTTGAAGTAACACATAATATGATTTCTTAAATATATAATCAAGAATCACCTTTATTTATATATATAGTGCTTTATATTATAGAAATTGTGTGAAAGCAGCTGTACAGTGTCAAATATGAAAATAATGTGGTTTGTTATGCAAAAGGAAAGCTTTTTTATGAAAGCTGCCCTCTGTAATTTTTTTTTTTAACAGCAAAGCACTTAAACAAAATAAAGTTAAAATTATGATTTCAGAAGTACTCAAATTTCAATAGCACGTGAAGGCAGCATTAAGGCCAAAGTATACTTCATACTTTTTATACATGTACATAGGCAGACAGCACATGTGCTTCTTGAAAGGTTCACCTATGTCTAATTTATGCTCTATTTTTTCCAAGAAATTATGGCTTATAAAAATATATTGGACTCTTTTAAAGTCATCTGCAATTAGCAATGTCCCTTGTGTGCATTGCAAAAGTTAAGTATAGTTGGGCCTTTACGGTTTGTTCACACCATTGGTGGTTGAAAAGGCCATATACATATTTGCATTCTTATTAAATAATAATAATTAATTATATTAATATTTTTTACTTAAATATATGTATCAATTAATATATTACAAAGATTATCAAGGTCAGAAAGAAACCATTTATGGTCTTAACATCCACCTATTTTTTCATTCTTTTAGTTTTCAATATATTAATTCATTTGTTAGTTTATTATTTTGTTTCATTCATTCATTCATTCATTCATTCATTCATTCATTCACTCATTGTCTTTTTTAACTAATGCATATTATTGTTCAAAATGTTTATCTGTTGTCGTTTTGCAATAATTTTCTGTCTTGTCCTCGGATCACAGTGTTAAGACTAATGAACTATATAATGAACTACTTTAAATGGTTGTGTGCAAAATGTTTGAAAAATTCTGTTTAACAAAACAGCACAAAAAGTTAATGAACTAAGGAACACAGATGAATTTTCGGAAATATTGCTGTACCTTTGCTGCTTCATTCCAAACATTTCAGTACTTCAAAGACTGATGAAGAGGTAAGAATATTTTTTTTCAAGTGTTACAAGTTGTTAAATAAAGAATTTTCTAATCAGAACCTATTTGTCTTACAGGCACATCAAATGTCTTAAGCTACTTTGAAGACCACATCATCTTCATCATTACGACAACATTGCAGTCTACTGTACTCAATAACCTGCTAGTATTTGACTGGACATCATACAATCATCACCCTCCTGGACTTTTGATTCAAGGCAAGTTTGTTTCATGGATTCATGGTATTTTTAGTAAATAGTGACTATAATATCTGTGTGCATTAGTTGATCAACGACTACTTGACCTGCTACAACAAAGACAGAAGATATTTTTGTCATAACCCCCACATCAATTTATAAAGCTTTCTGACATTACAAATGCACAACGAAATAACAATGTATGGACAGCAAATGCTGCTGATTGTGTTGGAGTATGAGATCTAAAAGACTGTGCTGTGCATTTAAGTAAGATATAATGTGTGTAGTTGATCTTTACAATACTGTTTGATTCCTACATGCCTGAAGACATTAAGTATGATGCCATTTGCAATATAGACTGCAAAAAGCTGCCTTAATGATTACAAGTCAATGTCATTAACACAACTAATCCAGAACTGCTAAGGAAGGACTGATTCTAAACTACATCAAGTTTGTTCCCCACTTACTTGAAACCTTGATCAATCTGCATATGGATACAACATGTCAACAGAAGATGGTTTTTTCACTGTCTTTTATGCTATGCTATTTCACCTGAAGCAACAAGGAACATATGAATGATTACAATATGAGGACACCACAATTTCTTCACTCTTGTTAGTCAGCACAGAAGTTCTAGAAGACTTTGATGAGATCTTTGTTCTGTTTTGTGTATACAGATTATTGCATACTAGTCTACAACAGCAATGCCATCAAATGTACAGACAATGTAACACTTGTTTCACTAATTACTTATGGAGATATGTCTAATTACAAGAAGAAAGTATGGACACTGACAAACTGTCATCTCCAGATAAAAGTGCACTTATCAAAAACAACAACAACAACAATTGACCTAATTGATTTCAGGATTAAGCAGAATGACCACTGTGATACCACTTCCAAAGCAGACTACAGTAACCTGCCTCATCATTACAGGTGAGTGGCATTAACACAACTAATCCAGAACTGCTAAGGAAAGACTGATTCTGAACTACATCAAGTGTACTTCCTCATTTACTTGAAACCCTGACCAATAAGCATATGGATACAACATGTGAACTGATAATAGTATTCATATTGCCTTCTATGTTATACTTTTGCCACTAGAGCAACAAGGAACATATGAATGGTTGCAATATGAGGACACCGGCTTTAACTTCAATACTACCATATTGCTCAGAAACTTTTCCAAGATGTTTGGCCTATATCTTCAAGAGAACATCTTCTTCAGAAACGAACCATAATCATTCAGGATTGGCCACAACTTCACTCTTGTTAGTCAGCATAGGAGTTGTAGAAGACTGTGATTAGGTATTTGTTCTGTTCTGTGTACACAGATTATTGCATACCAGTCTTTCTTATGAATCAATTTTTGTTTACCAATGTGTCTTTTTTATCTTCAAAATGCCTTATTTTGTGCACCGAGAAGTAATGAATGAATGAATGAGTATTATTTTTTGTTACTTTTTATGTATTTTGTTTTGCACACATTTCTGTATTTTCTAACTTAAAATAATAACATACCTAACAAGTTTTTTATTAATGTCAGTTTTGTTTTTAAAACAATATTAAAACCAATTTTTGTTTAATTTTACACATAGAAATATTTAAAACTACAACAATTAAAGAATTGATGAATTAAGGAATGGAGGTTTATTTGCAACGACTGCATTTTTCCACCTTTTATTTTTCAAATAAGTACATTTAAATAAGTTTTGGATTATTTGAATATATTTTCTGACCGTAATGTATAGAAAGATCTAAAATGTAATGAATGGATGATTTATTTATTTATACATTTGCTTTATTTTTAGATTTTGATGTACTTAGTTTTGACATGTATTTTTTAATTCTATATAGTCAAATGTTTTCCATACATTTTTTTGTCTTTAATATATATTATTTTCTTTTGTGAACACTTTGCATATGTTTTATATACAAACAATTAAAATTGAGTGAATTAATATTGCTTTACAGTTATTTAAATTTTATTATTTTTCATTTCCAGACACTATATTGTACAAAATATTGTATTATTCTGTCATGTCAATTTTGTCAACTTGTTTTCTGCCTTAAATGTATACAAAGTAAAATATAATGAAACAAAAATTTGTAATAATGTTGTTTGAACTCTTTTTGTATCATGCACTTTGAGTTTAAATTATCTTACTCAGCAAGCAATGGACTACTTGCACAACTACTTCCATGTTTTACTTATTACGGCTCGGCAATTTCAGGTTACTGTTCAGAGCACCTACATCATATATCTTCAATCCTGCTCTTGGAGAGCTACCGTCCTACATACTTTAGTTCCAACCCTGCTCCAACACACCTATCTGAAGTTAAGAAGTAGCCTTAAAGAATTAGCTGGTTCATCTGCACTTGATTAGGGTTGGAGATGAAATATGTAAGATAGTACCTCTCCAAAAGCAGGGTTGGAGACCCCTGACCTACATAATGACAATGCAGATTATTACTACATTCAACGGCTGATATTCCTTAAAAATATATATATATATATATATATATACTTCTTATTCTCTGCGTTAACATGAATTATCTTCAAAGTGCTGAAATGTTCCTATTTTTTCATCCAAATGTGCATTTTGAATAATAAATGATATTACTCCACTGAATGAATGTGCAGTAACTGCCTTATTTAACGATGTTAAATATTTAAATAATTTTTAACAGTAACACCTTAACACTGTGACTACTTTGAATATTCATATTTTGGCATTTAGCTACATACAGTGAAATGAAACAGTATGACACACAATAGTAACATATTTAATACAGATAAATATAGGTTAATTCTGATCTTTTTTTTATCAGATCTAACAAAAACTGCAGCATCAAGATTAGGACACTAGTTTACAGCACTGACACCCTGTGGTGAAACAATCATGTATGATTAGCAACCACTGCTTTCTCAGATCTGTTTATACTGGATTAAAACTTCACATTCCGTTGAGTTTGAACAATTCTGTACACATAAATCATTAGAATATGTCCTCTGTCTCTGAAAACATCCGGATTTTTTCCAATCCCAGGAGTCCACGGGAGATCAATACGGCATCATCAAACATAATGGAAAACTATGACGTGGGTGTTTTCAAATGTAAGTATTATAAACCAAAACATGGTTCGCTGTGTTAAAATATTATTTTTTAAGATACTATATAGTATATTGTTGATTTGTTTACAACGTTAAATAGTATAGTATGTTTGTGAATTTGCTGTAAAAAAACAAACAACAAATCCTTTTTAGTGAACAGGGGAGCTCCAGTAAAAACACGTACATCTCTAAACTGCATTTACAAAAAAGACGATTAGTAAATGTATATTTAACATCTGACATCAAAATGTAAATATTTAAAGATTCACACATCACAACATGAACAGACATCTGAGTTACAGATATATGTAGTATTATGTAGAATTCACTGTTGTAAACTGCTTTAGATGAATGTAAGAAATATAAATAAACAAAATGTATGTAGACTAAGTTACGTGTTAAATTTGTTAATTATTATTGTTGATAACTTGAGAAGCATTTGTGTTTGATAAAAAGCTTACATCAGCAACTACCTCAACATGTAAATGTATTACTGAGCAGAAAGTTCACTGAATCTTGTCTGGATGTGACAGAGACAAATGAGACACAAGAGTATTTATCCAGTGAAGCGTGACTGATGAAGAAATGCTGCCATCAATGGCTTTGAATGAGTATACTATAGACATCAGTAAAAACGTATTTTAAATATTTAGTAATAGTTTATTTTAATTTATGTAATTTCAAACACAGCTATTACAACACTTTTCTGATTTTTGATTCCTCTGCACTTGCTTAAGAGCTTTTGTGGTAGAGCAGGACTTGCAATGGTGAAAGCAGCATTTGTGGAAAAAAAAAAAGAGTAAGATAACTCTATTACTTCTAATACAGGCATCAATGTTTTTGTGCTGTTAAAATGACTGTTTGTATTATGTTTGTGTATTTTGTAGAATCTAAAATGTCTGCAGGACTGGTGTCAGCAGTGAGGATGGAGAAGTCCACAGCAGCATCCTGGAAATGATGACACTCCATCACTCCACCTGCCCTTACTGCATCATCTGGGTCATACGTTGGTATAGTCTCTTTATCATCAGTCAGCACAGAGCTACTCAAAGCATCTAGAAAAAGACTAAAAGACACAGAGTTAGATTTTTTTTCTGTTGTTTTCTGTTCATACAAGATCAGTCAATGCAGCCTGAGTTTCAAAAGCTTCAAAAGCATTATCAAATAAAGTCACAAAGTTTCTAAAAGTCATGGTCCATTGACTGATGTTGTATGAACATACCAAAATCAGCTTTTAAGTTTACAAAAATGCTTGGACAGTGTGGAAGTGTCACGGTACTGGTCAAAGGAGACAGACAGGTGGATGCAAATCAAAAGGTAATTTATTAACTATAACCAAGGCAGGGCTTCCAACATAAGAGAGACAACGAAGAATGTTCTGGAAGCAGGATGAACAGTATCAACTGTTTGTAAACTTGCGTTTCCTCAGGCAGGGATCAGATCCAGGATAGACGGGCAGACATCGACCAGTGTAGGGAGCTGCAACCTTAAGACCAGCCGATGAATGACAGAGGTGACTGAGCTTATGAAGGGTGGAGGTAAGTGATTGCAGGTGTGCTCAATCAATGATGAGTGAAACCAGGTGAGGGCGTGCACTGTGATTGGAAAGGGAACAGGATAGGCAGATCTGTGACAGGAAGAGAGTAAATAATAAATTAATTGATGTGTTTAGATTAACTAACTTTTTAAATCCCCAAACAGAAGTTGAATGTAATGTATGTAATCATTTATATTATAGTAGTACCTTGAAGAAATGAAAAGACAAGATATGAAAAACAATTTACAAAAATAATATACATTTATGCATTTGGCAGATGCTTTCATGCAAAGTGACTTGTGACACTTCTGACTTTTATTACAGGGACCCCAGCAAAGATCGGTCAAGATAGACATGGTGGTCAGCTGCAGAACTAGCTCAGTAGGATGTCAGTTCACCGCCTGTAAATTGTCAGAACAATATGTTTAAATAAAACCTTGATCCATGTGGCATTATTTATTCTCATGTTTAGTTGTATTTACTCTTTTACTCGTTTATTCATGTTTCCTGTTATTGTCACTAAATAAAACAATTGTTACACTAACTAATGTATTAATTAATTACTTGACTGAAAACAGAGATGTATTCATCTTAGATGAATTTTTCTACTGTGTAGTCATGCATAGCTATGGCATATGACAAAAATGACATTTTACTTGTTTTACTAAAAAATATAATTAATTATTGATTACCATTTATAATTATTATTGTTCAGGGTCTAGGCCAACCTTGATGTATAGCTGAGAGTGAAACACATCAAAATTGACAATAGGCTCACACAAACACACACACACAAATGAAATGGTTAAACTATCATAATAATAATTAGTAAGCATGCTTACACACACACACACACACACACACACACACACACACACATTTTGTTGCAGATACAGATATTTGAAATAAATGACAGGTGACAATATTTTTGCAAGTCTTCTCTTTTTAAGACTTTATATAGTTATTTTCAGGTTTCTCTGTGATCATAATATGGCAAAATTGTAAAAACTGACATATCTGAGTGAACAAAATGGCAAACTTTAATTAAATGTGATTTTAAATGTTAAAACAGTGATTTTATAATATCTCCATTAGCAGAATATTAACAGTACTGTTTTAATGTTTCATAAGCCCATTAGTGGTCTTCCGCTGCCATCTAGTGGTTATAAATAGCAATTTCTCATACAACACTGTTTATAACTATTATAGTGTTATTTTTTGCCCAATCTCTCTTAAATTTTGTATGCTTGTTTAGAATGAAATAATGCATGATTTTACACAACGTTCAAAATGTGTGGGCTTTGTTTTAGGATTCATAGGCCTTGGCTTATGACAAAAATGACATTTTACTTGTTTTACTAAAAAATATAATTAATTATTGATTACCATTTATAATTATTATTGTTCAGGGTCTACGCCAACCTTGATGTATAGCTGAGAGTGAAACACATCAAAATTGACAATAGGCTCACACAAACACACACACACACAAATGAAATGGTTAAACTATCATAGTAATAATTAGTAAGCATGCTTACACACACACACACACACACACACACACACGTGTTGCAGATACAGATATTTGAAATAAATGACAGGTCACAATATTTTTTGCAAGTCTTTATTTTTAAAGACTTTATATAAGGATTTTCAGGTTTCTCTGTGATGATAATATGGCAAAATTGTAAAAACTGACATAACTGTATGAACAAAATGGCAAACTTGAATTAAATGTGATTTTAAATGTTAAAACAGTGATTTTCTAATATCTCCATTAGCAGAAAATGAACCATACTGTTTTAGTGTTTCATAAGCCCATTAGTGGTCTTCCGCTGCCATCTAGTGGTTATAAATAGCAATTTCTCATTCAACACTGTGTTTATAACTGTTATAGTGTTATTTTTTGGCTAATGTCTCTTAAATTTTGTATGCTTGTTTAGAATGAAATGATGCATGATTTTACACAATGTTCAAAATGTGTGGGCTTTGTTTTAGGATTCATAGGCCTTTAGGTACATTATGTTATGAATGTGTAAAAAAATAACCGGTTTATAGTTGTACAAATGCAAAATTTCAACAGTTTTTTGATAATTATTGACCTAGAGAGTCTAGAGAATAGTAATGCATTGATTTGACTGATTTTGAATTAAAAACTCAGGTCTAGTTCACTAAAGTAGTTTTTTTTTATAATCTCAAATTTGATTGACAGCAGTGATCCTGGAGGCAAAGTTGTTCAGAATGAGAAAATCTATCATATGATATGAAGATATAGTGTATAAGTGAATATTATGAACATCTTATTGCAATTTAAGGTCATTTACTATAGAAATACTCTGTTTTGAGACCCTTTTCACTGTTATAGCGCCACCTATAGTCTGATCTCCATGAAACTTTGCATGGCTGTTAAGGGTTATCTAACACATGTTTTCACCAACTTTCGTAAAGTTTCAAGATTTTGTTTAGGTTTTATAGGCCTCTGTTTATGTGTGACCAGGCTCCATTTTTAAATGAGCTAATTCTAGCTAACCAAAGAACAAAATTCCACTTTTTTTCGATAATTATTGATCTAGAGCGTCCATAGATTATTACTGCAGTGGTTTGATCGAGGTTGAGAAAAAAAACAGAGACTAGTTCGCAAAAGTAGGTTTTTGACATATTTATTAATATTTAATTAACGATTTGATTGACAGCATTAGTCCAAGAGGCAAAGTTGTTCAGAATGAGGAGATAGAACATATGATATGAAGATCTAGTGTTTTATGTGAATTATGAACATGCTCAACAATGTGAGGTCATTTTCTATACAAATATAGTGTTTTTGAGAGCTATTTTTACTGTTATAGCGCCACCTATGGTCTGATCTCCATGACACTGTGCATGGCTGTTAAGGTTAATGTGACACATGTTTTCACCAACTTTTGTAAAGTTGCAAGTTTTGGTTTAGGTTTTATAGGCCTTTGGGTTTATGTGGCCACGCCCACTTGTTGTAAATGAGCCAATTAAAGCTAACCAAAGGACAAAATTCCACTTTTTTTCGATAATTATTGATCTAGAGAGTCCAGAGATTATTACTGCAGTGGTTTGATCGAGATTGAGAAAAAAACCAGAGACTAGTTCGAAAAAGTAGGTTTTTACAAATTTGTGAATATTTAATGAACGATTTGATTGACACTAATGGTTCTAGAGGCAAAGTTGCTCAATATGATGAGAGCTATCAAATGATATGCATATTGTGTGGATATGTAAAACACCACGTGATTACAGAGCCAAAAAACAAATTAGCGCCAACTAGTGGCCGATTTCTTTCAAAATTCTTACAGACCTTAAGGGCCATGAGTTGAACTTGTCCACCGAGTTTCGTTCTGATTGACCTCTGTTAACCTTGTCCAATAGGTGTTTAAAATTGTTTGGCCAATGGCGGCCATGTTTTTTGAGATATGCAAATGTCCTTATAGTCTTTTGTTCCCCTTTGAACAGAGATACCGTATACCAAATTTCAAGTCGATCGGACCACCGGTTACCCTGGAACAGTTTTTTTGAGTTTTTAGCGCCACCAACTGGCAAATCTGCGCATTTTTTTTTTTGACCAAAGATCTTTGTCATTTACATGTGTATCAAGTTTGGTGAAGATATCTCATTTTGTTCAAGAGTTATAATTTTTCGTAAACATGGCCCTCGACTTTCGAACGCTTTTGGGGCCCCATTGCAATATTGAGTGAAAATGTCAACTTTTTTCGATAATAATTGATATTCACTTTCCAGAGAACATTTCTGCAGTGGTTTGGATCCGATCGGGCAAAAACCTAGGAAAAGTGCGATTCGGATATCACTCAAGTTTCCCGTAGACCCCAAATCACAGGGGTTTTCGATTTTCCCTGACTCAAGGATTCCAAATATGTTAAAATTTTGAGTCTCGACAAGCGGTTTGGGAGTTATTAGCACTTTCGCGTTTTTTGCTGTAGCGCCCCTATGGGCCGATTTGGCTGAGAATTTGATACGTTCTCCTCAAATTGAGGGCTACCCATTGGCAAAGTTTCAAGTCTCTAGGACTTACGGTTTGGGCTGCACGTTGCGTTTTACGGCGGAAAAATAATAATAATAATAATAAAAATCCTAACAATTACAATAGGGATTCTGCACTTCGTGCAAGAACCCCTAATAATAATAAAAAATCCTAACAATTACAATAGGGATTCTGCACTTCGTGCAAGAACCCCTAATTAAAGCTGCAAGCAGCAATAAGCGGGCTTCTTGCTTTGAGGGCATCAGGGTGTGCTTTTATGGTTTAGGCCAACCTTGATTCATAGGTGACAGTGAAACACATCGAAAATGGACAACAGGCTCACAGAAACACACACACACACATGTTCAACTGTTTTTTTGATAATTATTGATCTAGAGAGTCTAGAGAATAGTACTGCATTGATTTGAGGTCATTTACCTTAGAAATACTGTGTTTTGAGGCCTTTTTCACTGTTATAGCGCCACCTATGGTCCGATCTCCATGAAACTTTTCATGCTTGTTAAGAGTCATCTGAAACATGTTTTCACCCAGTTTCGTAAAGTTTTGGATTTTCGTTCAGGTTTTATAGGCCTTTGGTTATATGTGGCCAGGCCCCATTTTTAAATGAGCTAATTAAAGCTAACCAAAGGACAAATTTCCACTTTTTTTCGATAATTATTGATCTAGAGAGTCCAGAGATTATTACTAAAGTGGTTTGATTGAGGTTGAGAAAAAAACCAGAGACTAGTTCGCAAAAGTAGGTTTTTAACATATTTGTGAATATTTAATGAACGATTACATTGACAGCATTAGTCCAAGAGGCAAAGTTGCTTAGAATGAAGAGATATATCATATGATATGAAGATGTAGTGTTTTATGTGAATTATGAACTTGCTCTACAATTTAAGGTCATTTTCTATACAAATATAGTGTTTTTGAGAGCTATTTTGAATGTTATAGCGCCACCTATGGTCCGATCTCCATGAAACTTTGCATGGCTGTTGAGGGTTATCTGACACATGTTTTCACCAACTTTCATAAAGTTTCAAGTTTTTGTTTAGGTTTTATAGGCCTTTGGTTATGTGTAACCAGGCTCCATTTTTAAATGAGCTAATTCTAGCTAACCAAAGGACAAAATTCCACTTTTTTTCAATGATTATTGATCTAGAGAGTCCAGAGATTATTACTGCAGTGGTTTGATTGAGGTTGAGAAAAAAACCAGAGACTAGTTCGCAAAAGTAGGTTTTTGACATATTTATTAATAATTAATGAACGATTTGATTGACACTAATGGTTCTAGAGGCAAAGTTGCTCAATATGACGAGAGCTATCAAATGATATGCATATTGTGTGGATAAGTTAAACGACACGTGATTACAGAGCCATAAAACTCGTTAGCGCCAACTAGTGGCCGATTTCTTTCAAAATTCTTACAGACCTTTAGGGCCATGAGTTGAACATGCCCACCGAGTTTTGTTCTGATTGACCTCTATTAACCTTGTCTAATAGGTGTTTAAATTAGTTTGGCCAATGGCGGCCATGTTTTTTGAGAAACGCAAATTTCCTCATAGTATTTTGTTCCCCTTTGGACAGATATACTGTATACCAAATTTCAAGTCGATCGGACTAACGGTTTACTCGTTACAGTTTTTCCAATCTTATAGCGCCACCAAGTGGCAGAGCTGCGCAATTTTTTTTATTTGACCAAAGAATTATCTCATAAACATCTTTCGAGAGTTTGGTGAAGATATCTCATTCCATTCAAGAGTTATAGCTCTTTAAGCACAATTGGCCCCGCCTCTTTCGATTGTTTTTACGCCCCTTTGCAAACGTGAGTAGAAATTTCCACTTTTTTTCGATAATTATTGATATTCACTTGCCAGAGAACATTTCTGCCGTGGTTTGGTTCCGATCGGGCAAAAAACCTAGGACTAGTTCGCAAAAGTAGGTTTTGGACAAATTTCAAAATGGCGGAAAAACTATCTAGGCGGAAATGAAATCGGAAATAGCCATTTTGTTTTGATTGAGCCAAGGATGATAGGGATATAAGACTCTTGAGTCTACGACAAGTGGTTTAGGAGTTATGAGTCATTTCACGTCAGTGGTTGCTATAGCGCCACCTATGGGCCGCTTGGGGCGAGCCTTTGGATTTCTCGTTCCCGCCACGACTACTACAATCTGACCGGGTTTCAGTTCTCTCGCCCTTACGGTTTAGGCTGCACGTTCAGTTTTAGGGTGGAATAATAATAATAATAATAATAAAAAAAATCCTTACAATTACAATAGGGATTCTGCACTTCGTGCAAGAACCCTAATAATAAAAAATCCTTACAATTACAATAGGGATTCTGCACTTCGTGCAAGAACCCCTAATTAAAGCTGCGAGCAGCATTAAGCGGGGTTCTTGCTTTGAGGGCATCAGGGTGTGCTTTTATGGTCTAGGCCAACCTTGATTCATAGCTGACAGTGAAACACATCGAAAATGGACAACAGGCTCACAGAAACACACACACACACATGTTCAACTGTTTATTGATAATTATTGATCTAGAGAGTCTAGAGAATAGTACTGCATTGATTTGAGGTCATTTACCTTAGAAATGCTGTGTTTTGAGGCCTTTTTCACTGTTATAGCGCCACCTATGGTCCGATATCCATGAAACTTTGCATGGCTGTTGAGGGTTATCTGATACATGTTTTCACCAACTTTCATAAAGTTTCAAGTTTTTGTTTAGGTTTTATAGGCCTTTGGTTATGTGTAACCAGGCTCCATTTTTAAACGAGCTAATTCTAGCTAACCAAAGGACAAAATTCCACTTTTTTTCAATGATTATTGATCTAGAGAGTCCAGAGATTATTACTGCAGTGGTTTGGAGGTTGAGAAAAACCAGAGACTAGTTCGAAAAGTAGGTTTTGACATATTTATTAATAATTAATGAACGATTTGATTGACACTAATGGTTCTAGAGGCAAAGTTGCTCAATGTGACAAGAGCTATCAAATGATATGCATATTGTGTGGATAAGTTAAACGACACGTGATTACAGAGCCATAAAACTCGTTAGCGCCAACTAGTGGCCGATTTCTTTCAAAATTCTTACAGACCTTTAGGGCCATGAGTTGAACATGCCCACCGAGTTTTGTTCTGATTGACCTCTATTAACCTTGTCTAATAGGTGTTTAAATTAGTTTGGCCAATGGCGGCCATGTTTTTTGAGAAACGCAAATTTCCTCATAGTATTTTGTTCCCCTTTGGACAGATATACTGTATACTAAATTTCAAGTCGATCGGACTAACGGTTTACTCGTTACAGTTTTTCCAATCTTATAGCGCCACCAAGTGGCAAAGCTGCGCAATTTTTTTTATTTGACCAAAGAATTATGTCATAAATAAGTTTCCAAAGTTTGGTGAAGATATCTCATTCCATTCAAGAGTTATAGCTCTTTAAGTAAAATTGGCCCCGCCTCTTTCGATTGTTTTTACGCCCCTTTTCAAACGTGAGTCGAAATTTCTACTTTTTTTCAATGATTATTGATCTTAACTCTCTAGAGAACATTTCTGCAGTGGTTTGGTTCCGATCGGGCAAAAAACCTAGGACTAGTTCGCAAAAGTAGGTTTTGGACAAATTTCAAAATGGCGGAAAAACTATCTAGGCGGAAATGAAATCGGAGATAGCCATTCTCATTTGATTGACCCAAGGATTCCAAAAATGTAAAGTTTTTGAGTTTTCGACTATCGGTTTACGAGCTAAGGCCAAAAATGTCTGAAAATCTAGTGCTTTGCTCTGTAGCGCCCCCTATTAGCCGATAGGGGCGAGCCTTTGGATTACTCGTTCCCGCCACGACTACTACAAGCTGACCAAATTTCAGCTCTCTCGCCCTTACGGTTTGGGCTGCACGTTCAGTTTTACGGCGGAATAATAATAATAATAATAATAATTAAAGCTGCGAGCAGCATTAAGCGGGCTTCTTGCTTTGAGGGCATCAGGGTGTGCTTTTATGGTTTAGGCCAACCTTGATTCATAGGTGACAGTGAAACACATCGAAAATGGATAACAGGCTCACAGAAACACACACAAACACATGTTCAACTGTTTATTGATAATTATTGATCTAGAGAGTCTAGAGAATAGTACTGCATTGATTTGAGGTCAATTTACCTTAGAAATACTGTGTTTTGAGGCCTTTTTCACTGTTATAGCACCACCTATGGTCCGATCTCCCTGAAACTTTGCATGGCTGTTAAGAGTCATCTGAAACATGTTTTCACCAACTTTCGTAAAGTTTCAAGTTTTCGTTTAGGTTTTACAGACCTTTGGTTATATGTGACCAAGCCCACTTATTAAATGAGCTAATTCTAGCTAACAAAGGACAAAATTCCAATTTTTTTCGATAATTATTGATCTAGAGAGTCCAGAGATTATTACTGCAGTGGTTTGATTAAGATTGAGAAAAAAACCAGAGACTAGTTCGCAAAAGTAGGTTTTTGACATATTTGTGAATATTTAATGAACAATTTGATTGACAGCATTATTCCAAGAGGCAAAGTTGCTCAGAATAAGGAGACCTATTAAATAATATAAAGAAGTAGTGTTTTATGTGAATTATGAACATGCTCAACAATTTGAGGTCATTTTCTATACAACTATATTGTTTTTGAGAGCTCTTTTTACTGTTATAGCGCCACCTATGGTCCGATCGCCATGAAACTTTGCATGGCTGTTAAAGGTCATCTGACACATGTTTTCACCAACTTCCGTAAAGTTTCAAGTTTTGGTTTAGGTTTTATAGGCCTTTGAGTTTGTGTGACCAGGCCCCCTTTTTAAATGAGCCAATTATAGCTAACCAAAGGACAAAATTCCACTTTTTTTCGATAATTATTGATCTAGAGCATCCATAGATTATTACTACAGTGGTTTGATCGAGGTTGAGAAAAAAACCAGAGACTAGTTCGCAAAAGTAGGTTTTTGACATATTTATTAATATTTAATTAACGATTTGATTGACAGCATTAGTCCAAGAGGCAAAGTTGCTTAGAATAAGGAGATATATCATATGATGTGAAGATGTATTGTTTTATGTGAATTATGAACATTCTCAACAATGTGAGGTCATTTTCTATACAAATATAGTGTTTTTGAGAGCTCTTTTTACTGTTATAGCGCCACCTATGGTCTGATGTCCATGAAACTATGCACGGCTGTTAAGGTTAATGTGAAACATGTTTTCACCAACTTTCATAAAGTTTCAAGATTTTGTTTAGGTTTTATAGGCCTTTGAGTTTATGTGACCACGCCCACTTTTCTTAAATGAGCCAATTCTTAATAACCAAATTACGAAATTCCACTTTTTTTCGATAATTATTGATCTAGAGAGTCCAGAGATTATTACTGCAGTGGTTTGATCGAGATTGAGAAAAAAACCAGAGACTAGTTCGTAAAAGTAGGTTTTTACAAATTTGTGAATATTTAATGAACAATTTGATTGACAGCAATGGTTCTAGAGGCAAAGTTGCTCATTATGATGAGAGCTTTCAAATGATATGCATATTGTGTGGATAAGTTAAACGACACGTGATTACAGAGCCAAAAAACAAATTAGCGCCAACTAGTGGCCGATTTATTTCAAAATTCTTACAGACCTTTAGAACAATAAGTGGAACATTCCCACTGAGTTTCGTTCTGATTGTTCTGATTGACCTCTATTAACCTTGTCTAATATGTGTTTAAAATTGTTTGGCCAATGGCGGCCATGTTTTTTGAGATATGCAAATTTCCTTAGATTATTTTTGTTCCCCTTCGGACAGAGATTATGTATTCCAAAGTTCAAGTTAATCGGACCAACGGTTTATGAGTTACAGTTTTTCCAATCTTATAGCGCCACCAAGTGGCGAATCTGGGCATTTTTTTTTATTTGACCAAAAAACAATGTCATACACATGTGTCCTGAGTTTGGTGACGATATCTCATTCCGTTCAAGAGTTATAGCTATTTAAGTAAAATTGGCCCCGCCTCTTTCGAACGTTTTTACGCCCCCTTGCGAACGTGAGTTGAAATTTCAACTTTTTTTCGATAATTATTGATATTCACTTGCCAGAGAACATTTCTGCAGTGGTTTGGTTCTGATCAGATGAAAAACCTAGGACTAGTTCGTTAAAGTGGTGTTGGATATAGGTCAACTTTGCGGAAAAACCGTGCGTCTGAGAGAAAATCTGTCGTAATACACTTTTTTGCGGGCTGAAGCAAGGATCGCAACGATGTAATTTTTTTGAATCTACGATACATTTTGAGCGAGCTACGCCCCAAAAATAGGTCAAATTTGAGTTGTTTGCGCTGTAGCGCCACCTATGGGCCGATTGGGGCGAGCCTTTGGATTTCTCGTTCCCGCCACGACTACTACAACCTGACCAAATTTCAGCTCTCTCGCCCTTACGGTTTAGGCTGCACGTTCAGTTTTAGGGCGGAATAATAATAATAATAATAATAATAAAAAAAATCCTAACGATTACAATAGGGATTCTGCACTTCGTGCAAGAACCCCTAATAATAAAAAAACAATTACAATAGGGATTCTGCACTTCGTGCAAGAACCCCTAATAATAATAAAAATTCTAACGATTACAATAGGGATTCTGCACTTCGTGCAAGAACCCCTAAAAATCTTAACAATTACAATAGGGATTCTGCACTTCGTGCAAGAACCCCTAATAATAAAAATTCTAACAATTACAATAGGGATTCTGCATTTCATGCAAGAACCCCTAATAATAATAATAAAAATCTTAACAATTACAATAGGGATTCTGCATTTCATGCAAGAACCCCTAATAAAAAAAATCCTAACAATTACAATAGGGATTCTGCACTTCGTGCAAGAACCCCTAATAAAAAAAATCCTAACAATTACAATAGGGATTCTGCACTTCGTGCAAGAACCCCTAAAAAAATCTTAACAATTACAATAGGGATTCTGCACTTCGTGCAAGAACCCCTAAAAATTATATAAAGTAACAACACAAGAGCATATATATGGTAAAAAAAGATAAATAAGAGTAAAATGTGCAATGAAATAAAAAGTGCAAAACAATAAGATGTGCAAAACAATAAGATGTGCAAAAAAACAGTGTACTGGGACTTAATAAATAGTAATGTGAATAAGAGGGATGTGCAGACGGGTTGGTCAGGGTATTGTACATAAAGCAGCAATATTTGAGAATATGAGAATATTTACAGTTAACAATGAGTCTTGTAAGTGTTTATGAGACTGGGTTTGTGTTTAGGAGCCTGATGGCCTGAGGGAAGAAGCTCCTCCTCAGTCTCTCGGTTTTTGCCATCATGCTCCTGAAGCGCTTGCCAGATGGCAGTAAACAGAAAAGATGGTTACCGGGGTGAGTTGAGTCTTTGATGATTTTAGCAGCTCTGCTTTTGCAGCGTTTGAGGTAGATGTCCTGCAGAGAGGGGAGAGCCGACCCTGAGATGCGCTCAGCTACGACTTTCTGTAGAGCTTTGCAGTCCTGGTTTGAGGAATTACCATACCACACTGAGATGCACTGAGTCAATACACTTTCTATGGCCCCTGAATAGAAAGTTTTCAGGATAGCTGGTGAGACCCTGAATTTCCTCAGCTGTCGCAGATGGTACAGTCTTTGCCTGGCTTTCTTAACCTGTGTTTGAATGTGTGTAGTCCAAGTTAGGTCCTCGGAGATGTTTACACCGAGGTACTTGAAGCTACTCACCCTCTCCACAGGGGTCCCACTGATCATAAGAGGAGTGTAGGGCCGCTGCTGTCTCTTCCTGAAGTCCACGATCAGCTCCTTAGTTTTGCTCACATTCAGAGAGACAGTTGTCCTGGCACCATGATGTGAGTCTCTCCACCTCATCCAAGTATGCAGCCTCATTATCAT
This sequence comes from Gymnocypris eckloni scoliostomus, assembly GCA_027564155.1. NCBI lineage: Eukaryota > Metazoa > Chordata > Actinopteri > Cypriniformes > Cyprinidae > Gymnocypris > Gymnocypris eckloni. The sequence goes on from CM050423.1 coordinate 33,104,588, forward strand.
TGTTAATGAGGCCCCGAACCACAGTATCATCCGAAATTGGACACGCAGTCGTGGGTGTATAGAGAGTAGAGCAGGGGGCTCAGGACACAGCCCTGTGGGGCTCCTACGTTCAGAGTGATGGAGTTGGAGGTGAACTGGCCGAATTTCACCACTTGTGGTCTGGCGGTGAGGAAATCTTGAATCCAGTCACAAAGTGAAGTGTTTAGGCCGAGGTCTGAGAGTTTGACAGCTAGCTTGGTGGGGACTATAGTGTTGAAAGCTGAGCTATAGTCTATGAATAGCAGCATGACATAGTTGCCATTCTTGCTGTCGATGTGAGTGAGGGAGGAGTGCAGTACCTGGGAGATGGCATCATCAGTAGACCTATTTGGCCGATAGGCAAACTGAAGAGGGTCCAAAGTAGCAGGGATGGAGGAGCAAATGTTTTTCTTTGAAAGTCTCTCAAAAACCTTCATGACTGTCAATGTGAGGGCAACTGGACGATAGTCATTCAGCCAAGAGGGTTTACTGTTCTTAGGCACAGGGATTATGACAGATTTTTTAAAGGAGGTGGGAACAACAGAGGTAGCAAGGGACTCATTAAATATGGAAGTAAACAAACCAGCAAGCTGATCAGCACAGGACCTCAGAACGCGGCCAGTAATCCCATCAGGTCCTGCAGCTTTCCTGACGTTCACTCTCTTTAGTTCCCTCCGGACATCGTCCTCTGACAAGGTGATAGCATAATCATCGCTGCTCTTTCTGCTGCTTCCTGACGGGCTGTTCGGCAGAGTTGCGCCGCCATTACATTCAAAGCGGCCGTAGAAGGTGTTTAGTTCTTCGGCCAGCAACGGATCTGCTCTCACCTCTGCGGAGGAGTTATTTCCAGAGGAACATATGGTCTTCAGTCCCTGCCACATGCGTCGAGAGTCATTGAGCTGGAAATGTGACTCATTTCTCTCTCTGTACCGGCGCTTAGCGGCTCTTATTGCACGTCGGAGAGCATACCACGATGCCTTGTACTCGCTCATGTTTCCTGACAACAGACCGGCGTTGTATGCGGCAGTGCGATGGTTAACCGCATCACGGATTGATCTGTCCACCCACGGTTTCTGATTAGTAAATGTCCTTATTGTTACCGTTTCAGTGGCTTGCTCGGTGAGCGTGTTTACGAAGCTTAATGCTACATCCGTGAATTCGCTGACGTCAGATGAACTCGCCCGGAACATGTCCCAGTCGACGTCATCAAGAGACGCCTGTAGCATAGCTTCAGAGTGGGAGGACCAGCGCGTCACTTCCCTCTCCACCGGCGGTTCATGAACGATCCTTTGTTTGTATTCCGGTGTGAGGAAAATGGCGACATGATCTGATTTTCCAAAAGCCGGCAGTGAGTGGGCTTTGTTGGCATTTTTGAACTGGGTGTAGCAATGATCGAGTGTATTCAGTCCTCTGGTTGGACAGGATATGTGCTGATGAAAGTTAGGGATGACCTTCTTGAGGTTGGCTTTGTTAAAGTCCCCCGCGATGATACATGCAGCGTCAGGATGTTTATTGATGTAGCCGCTGAGCTCATCGTGGAGTTTGGACAGAGCCAAGCTGGTATCTGCCTGTGGTGGTATGTAAACGGCAGTAACGACGATTGATGAAAATTCGCGGGGCAGATAGAATGGGCGGCAGATAATGGAGAGATGTTCCAGATGAGGCGAACAGGAACGCAACAGAATGGAGATATTTCTGGGGTCACACCATTTCTTTTTAATAAAGAAACACACTCCACCACCTTTGTTTTTTCCGACCTCGGCTGTTCTGTCCATCCGTAAAACAGAGAAGTTATCAGACGGTGTTACAGCGGTGTCCGGGACCGTCGGCGTGAGCCATGTTTCGGTCAAACAAAGGATGTTACAGTCCCTAATGTCCCGTTGGAAACTTATCCTGGCTCTAAGATCGTCCATCTTATTCTCCAAGGATTGGACATTAGCGAGCAGAATACTTGGTAGAGGAGGACTGTGAGCCCTTTTCCTCAGTCTGTTGCGTATTCCAGCGCATCTCCCGATGTTTCTTTACGCCTCCTGCGGTTGTTCAGGTAGTGTTGTTCAACTCGTTGTTCGAAGTATCTCCAATGGCCACGCTGGATCCGCGGATAAAGTGTTCTGAATCAGGTTAGTGTGGCGCTGTCCAATGTCCAAAAGTGTTCTTCTGTCGTACATAATCATTGCAGGCGATACACGTATCAAAAAGAAGTTAAAAATAGGTTAAAAACCACATAAAAGCACAATTCTGAGCGGAGTTAATTCACAGGCGACTGAACTCAGCAGCGCCCACCGAACTTTAATTAATGAATAATGGAATAAATGTAATCCATAGCAAATCTCAAAATTAATATCAGTTCCCTTTCAAGGGAACTAAGTTGCATCAATTTTGATGCTACGGGAAACGCATTGCATGATATGTCTTAAAGTACACGGAAAACAATTCAGGTGTAATGGGATGTCAGAGTGGGTGATGTCACGAATCAGGAATCTATAAAGCCTGCCCAAACGAAGCTGTCACTAGCTTTTTTGTCTTTAAAAACACTGTGTGAAACTGTCCTTGTCTTATTTGGTGTTGTCTGTCAGTATTCATTACACATTACTCAGAAATGGTGAGCAAGCAACAACAAGGTTTTAGAATGTGCATTCATCCCTGCCGCGTTATTTAATGTGTGGGGATACACACATTCTTTGTGTTGTCTGTTTGGGAAAGGAGCATGCACGGTCAGCACTCGAGAGCGCTGGCTGTGAGCACTGCAATGTGCTTCCCTTGCGGACACTCTGATCCCGCCTTGCATTCTTTAGCAATGAGGGCGCTCAGGCTCGCGTTCCCCAGGGTTACAGTTCTGTGGTTCGCAAATGGATCTGTCAGCGGAGTTAGAGATGGGCACAGCCTTATCTCTGACTTCAGAGCAGTCAGTTCAGTCTGTATGCATTTCCCCCGATCGCTCTGCTCCCGGGAGTCCTGGAGAGAGTTTGCCGGGACCGGGCTCTACTACTTCTCATTGCCCCATGGCGGCCGGGCAGAGTATGGATCCCAGATATAATATCTCGTCTGGACGGGCCTCTTCTGGAGCTCAAGCAGGGGGCTCGATATTTCACCCCAAACCAGAACAGTAGAAACTGTGGGCTTGGCCTCTGAGGGGGTCCAGTTCATAGACTCAACCGAGGTTGTTGAGACCATTCTCTACTCCAGAGCTCCCTCCACGAGGAAACTTTATGTCTTGAAGTGGAGAGTTTTCACTTAATGGTGTAGCGACCATCAGCTGGACCCAGTTAACTGCCCAGTTGGTACAGTGCTGGAGTTCCTGCAAGAGCGGTTCACTGCAGGGCCAGCCCCGTCCACTTTAAAGGTTTATGTGGCGGCCATAAGTGCTTTCCACATTCTTTTGGGTGGAATGTCTTTGGTAAAGACCCCCTGGTATCTCGTTACCTCCGTGGTACTTTGAGGCTGAGGCCTGCAGCTCGCACCAGGGTGCCGACATGGGATTTGGCCATTGTCCTGCAAGGCCTTTCCCTGGCTTCCTTCGAGCCTTTAGAGGAGGTGCCGGCCAAGTTTTTGACCTTAAAAGCGTTGTTCCTCCTTGCTATTTCATCTCTTAAGAGGATAGGAGATTTACAAGCACTGTCGGTTGCACCCTCGTGCCTGGAATTTGCACCTGGCATGGTCAAAGCATTCCTTCATCCTAGACCAGGTTATGTTCCTAAAGTCCCCGCTAATGTGGCGAGGTCGATTATGCTGCAAGCCTTCTGTCCTCCTCCTTTTCAGAATGTGGACCAGGCAAGGCACAATTTGCTTTGCCCAGTGCGGGCATTAGATGCTTATGTCCACAGAGCTGCCCTGTGGCATAAAAATGAACAATTGTTTGTATGTTTTGGACCTCCTAACAAGGGGTCCCCTGCATCTAAGCAAAGGATGAGCACGTGGGTGGTTGAGGCCATCTCACTTGTTTTTGAGTCGGCCAGTCAACCTTCTCCTATGGCTGTCCGGTCCCACTCGACCAGGAGTATGGCGGCCTCTAAGGCCCTTATATCAGGAGTTGCTCTCCAAGAGGTTTGTGATGCGGCAGGTTGGTCTTCACCGCACACATTCATCAGATTTTATAATTTGGACCTAGACTCTTCCCCAGGTCCCCAAGTGCTCTTGTCATAGGACAGGCACTCGTCGCTATGGTTGTGTTATATTAACAGTCCCCATAGTGTCAAAATCGACGCAACGGAGTTCACCTTGAAAGGGAACGTTCGGTTACGACTGTTATGGAAGGTTACGAACGTTGCATCCCTGGCCATATCTCCTTCGTGCATATAGGCAACTTGCTCAGACTTTAAGCTAGTGACAACTTCGTTTGGGCAGGCTTAATAGCTTCCTGGTTCGTGATGTCACCCACTCTGATGTCCCATTGCACTTGGATTGATTTCACATGTGCTTAAAGACATATCACACAAAGCGTTTCTCATACTGTCAAAAAACCGAGGTTACAGTCGTAAACGAACGTTTTTTATACTGTACCTTATAATATTGTGATTCCTACATTTATTTGTAGCATTTTAAATTGTTTTAGTGTTTTATGTTTAAAGTATTTTTGATATTATATAGAATACTACATAATTACAATATTTAAAGTCATTTATCTGTTATCTGTTAGCACAGGAAAACTAAATCAAGACTGTGGCCAATGAACAATGTGTAAAAGTCTGTTTATTAAGTTGTATTTATTTGTTAAATGCAGATACAGTCAATACAGTGAGCTGATGGAGTGAAAGTGTTAAGTTTCTGTTTTGTTTGACAGGATCTGTTGTGGGCGGTATGGGTTGAAAAGCTATGTTTCCAACCTATTTTTTGTTCTCTCTCTCTCTCTCTCTCTCTCTCTCTCATACATTTTGTTATTATGTATGTGTGTGCTTCAGAGTGTGTATTGGATGTGAAATGTGCCCTGTCAGTCTGTTCTGTATGTTACTGTATGATTTGTTTTTTTTAAAAGCCTCTGTTGACATGTATAGAGCACCTTTCATAATATCAGCAGTAAATTAAATGGTAAAGTCAGCAACTTTGCACCTGATAGTGGACAGACCAGCATGCACGCACACACACACACACACACACGCACACATACACACACACACACACACACACACACACACACACACTGTCTCTCTGATGTACGACAATTTTGCCTCAGGTGATACACAGCTCAACGTGGCCAAACCCTCAAAGAAACACTCACCTTCTTTAAATGGCACCTCAGTCATTCCAGGCTAGACTTTCAATTATATTTCTTAATAAGTACCTGAGTTATGAGCAGATAGACTGCATTAATATGACTATCGTGCTCTGTCTGTTCAAACACACTCTCTCTATCATTATTACATGTTCATTCACACTCTGTTCATTCCCCTCCTGACTTCCTCTCATTGAGATCAGCACAAGACTCCATACACTTGAAGGTCACTAGAATGCCACAGTTGTTTTGTACACTGTCATAGACAATTAGCAGCTGAGGTCACTGTGCACTAGTGACATTCTTTGTGTGCTATTAATATATGCTTCGTATCCTCTAGTCAAATCAAAATGAGGGACCTATTCATATTACATGGTCATGATTTACTTTAACAAAGAAAATAATTAATAAAATTAGAAAATTAATTCTTAATTTGTAGTCACTATTGGCATATTTTTGTCACATGTTGGGCTATGTAGATTTATTTTTTTAGCCTATTTTCAATCAAATTCAATTCAAGATTATTTGTATAGCACTTTTTACGATACAATAGTTGCAAAGCAACTTCACAGGAAATTAAGTTTCTAAAATAGCTTTATATTGTAGAAACTCAATATAATTAACTTATGGCAAAATTTGGTTAATTCAGTATAATCGCTGATGGTTGGCTTCCTCTGAGGTCCTCCGAGGGGTTGGCATCATCTCTTCTCAGATGTTCTGTCATCTCAGATCATTTAAGGGTTGGATCCAGACTGAAGCTTGTGTAATTCCTAGCTGTTGTTCCATCCAGGCAAAAAATATCTGTTCAACCCAAGCTAAAGCATAATAATGTGTGTTTGATCAAATATATCTGCAGTACAAGATTGTGAGATGCATTATATGAATGATTGGCTAAAGAGTTGTGTCTTTAATCTAGATTTAAGTAGAGCCAAATATGAAAAAGTTCTTCCTCCTTTAGAGGACTTTGCTATCCTAGGTACTACCAAGAGTCCAGGGTTTTGCAACCTTGGGGAGTGGGTTGGATTGTAGCGTGATTAGTTAGGTATGCAGGAGCTAAATAATTTAGTGCCTTATAGGCAAGTGATATTCTTGACCTGGTAAAGATTGGTAGGACCTGGTAAGCCGCAGCATTTTGTACTATCTGTAGCTTGTTTATTGAAGATGCAGGACAACCACCTAGCAGTGCATTACAATAGTCCAGTCTAGAGGTCATGAATGCATAAAATAACTTTTCTGCATCAGAAACAGTTAACATGTTCCGTAGCTTGGCAATGTTTCTAAGATGGACGAATGCTGTTTTTGTAACATGGGAAATATGATTTTCAAAAGATAGGTTGCTGTCTAATATAACACCCAGATTTTTGACTGTAGAGAAAGTAACAATACATCCATCTAGTTGCAAATTGTGATCCAAGATATTCTGTGTACCGTTTTTAGGGCTAATAAGTAATATCTCTGTCTTATCTGAATTTAATAGGAGAAAATTATTGCTCATCCAATCTTTTACATTTTTAACACACTCCATTTGCTTAGATAGTTTAGAAGTTTCATCTGGTCTTGTTGAAATATATAGTTGAGTGTCATCAGCATACCAATGAAACTAATCCCGTATTTTCTAATAATATTACCAAGGGGCAACATGTATATTGAAAACAGCAGAGGACCTAGGTCAGATTCTTGTGGTACTCCATACTTTACTGTTAATAATTGAGATTAATTGAGGTACAGGATATAATAAACATGCTGTTGGTTTAGATGCAGTGATGTGTTTATTTAGCTCATCCTGTCCTATAGTTGTAATGCAATGCAGTTTTTCTTTGGGTGCGATAAATGAAGCTGTTGTACTAGACGCTGTAGAATCTACATTTGTTATTGTATTTCTGATGTTATCAATTTTTTCTGTAAAGAAATTCATAAAGTCATTACTGTTAAACGGTGAGGAATATTTAGATCAGGTGACATCTGTTTATTTGTTAATTTATCCAATGTGCTAAATAAAAACCTTGGTTCCCCTCCGGGAACGAGACGCTGCGTCGAAACGCTAGGGGAACGCCATCAGCATTGTCCAGCTCTGAATCATATGTGTAATCAGTCAAAATTGACGGCCAGACGTCAGGTGCGGTGACGTCATGACCAGGATGCTTAAAAGCACGTGATGTGCGGCCGGCGCAAGCTTTTTGTCATTCAGCAAAGCTCTCTGTGTGTGTCAGTCGAATGTGTTCTGTGAGTCTGTTAGGAAATAAGAAAGTTTATTCTTAAAAAGATAGGCAAAGAAAGACTAGAAGCAGACATATCAAAGGCCAATGAGGGCGAAAGTAGATCACGTTACAGACTGTGTGTTCCTCTCTGACTGGAGGCGAAAACTCTCTTTGAGGAGGAGTTTTTCACCTGCGTCCTCGCAGCACCTGCCACGCTGCCGCTGAGGCGGAGCAGTGGCTGTGCTGCAGATGGATTAGATGGAAAGATTAAGACGGGTGATCCCCTATCTTCCTTTCCCATCAGATCCAGCGTCCCGCCGGGCACGCTCCGAGGAGTGTGTCCGCGCCTATGATCTCCCAGTCCCGCTGCTGCTGAGGCACGCGGTGAGTGAGATCACGGGGATTGCACATAGATCTGGCGGACGGGTTGGAGGCGGGTTCGCCCTATTTCCACCTGTATTCCCCAGGTCTAGCGCTCTCGGGATACACACAGTTTTTGCGATGATCTGGCTGGAGGCGAAAACTCTCTTTGAGGAGGGAGTTTTCACCTGCGCTCCAGCGCAGATGGATTAGATGGGAAGATTAAGACGGGTGATCCCTATCTTCTTTTCCCATCAGATCCAGCGTCCGCTGCAATGCATTGTGCTCCTGCCGGGCACGCTCCGAGTGTGTCCGCGCCTATGATCTCGCGGTCCCGCGGCTGCTGAGGCACCACGGCGAGTGAGATCACGGGCGCTATAGATCTGGCGGACGGGTTGGAGGCGGGTTCGCCCTATTTCCACCTGTATTCCCCAGGTCTAGCGCTCTCCGGGCGGAAGCCTAGCTATAGTTCTTCCCCTTGAGTGAGAGTGCGCTAATCTGCAGCAGTTTCTCCAAGAAGATTTATTTGTTTTGTTCCGAGCGGCTCGCGCGTTGCAGACCGTGTTTACTTGTCTGGGTGTTTGACTGCATTTAATTTTGAATAATTAACTATGCATTTTATCCGACTATGAGAGTTAGATATATATTTATACATATATATATATATATATATATATATATTGTAGAGGAATATATACAATTATATATTGTATATGACCTACAAGAGCCTCTTGGGATACTTCTCAAGTGAGAGCACAATGTTTACCTCTCTTCCTCCAAGGAGGTTGAGGTGGTCAGCTTGGGCTGCTGGGCGGAGCAGCCCCAATTGTGTTCCAGCTCCTATTCGGGAATGTCACTGTACTCGCCAGAATCGAGTCAGAGTGGACGCCCGGGCGAAGACGGATCTGCGGATCGTTAGTCTTGGCCAGAACGCCTGATGCCATGGTCCAGGGCCTTGAGGGCCGGCCCCTCTGGGGAAGAGCGGTGTACACCGCATTACGGTGCCCGTCTCTCCTCAGTGCCCTCAGGAGATCAGTCTGCTAACCCTGCCAGTGTTCTAGGGCACAGCGGTCTCCAGCGGCGCTTCTCTCAGTCTCTTCCGCCCAGAAATGTAGCGGAGATGGGAGGCTCGCCACCCCTTCGGGGGTCTCTAGAGCAGCTAGATCGGCCGTCCCCTGCCGGTCCTCCGTTCCAGGGCACCGAGCTAGCCGCTCTAAGTACACCAGAGGCCAGTCTCAAGAGACTGGTTCCCTTAATAAGTCACCTGGCGGTGTGGGAGCCCTTGCCAAGCGTGTTTTATTGGGATCTGCCTGAGCAGACTCTGGTTCCTAGTCTTCCTTAGAGATGACGTAGGTCTGAGGACCGTCATTTCCAATAGGAGGCTTCTGAAGCAGTCCTGATGCCAAAGCCCAGGACTGGTGAGGGCAGGCCCCTCTGGGGAAGAGCGGTGTACACCGCATTACACGGTGCCCGTCTCTCCTCAGTGCCCTCAGGAGATCAGTCTGCTAACCCTGCCAGTGTTCCAGGGCGCAGCGGTCTCCAGCGAGCGTTTCTCTCAGTCTCTTCCGCCCAGAAATGTAGCGGAGCTGGGAGGCTCGCCACCCCTTCGGGGGTCTCTAGAGCAGCTAGATCGGCCGTCCCCTGCCGGCCTCCGTTCCAGGGCACCGAGCTAGCCGCTCTAAATACACCAGAGGCCAGTCTCGAGAGGCTGGTTCCCTTAGTAGCCACCCGCGGCAGGAGCCTGCCAAGCGTGTCTCATTGGGATCTGCCTGAGCAGACTCTGGTTCCTAGTCTTCCTTAGAGATGACGTGGGTCTGAGGACCGTCATTTCCAATAGAAGGCTTCTGAGGCAGTCCTGAGGCCAAGGCCCAGGACTGTTGAGGGCAGGCCCTCTGGGGAAGAGCGGTGTACACCGCATTACACGGTGCCCGTCTCTCCTCAGTGCCCTCAGGAGATCAGTCTGCTAACCCTGCCAGTGTTCCAGGGCGCAGCGGTCTCCAGCGAGCGTTTCTCTCAGTCTCTTCCGCCCAGAAATGTAGCGGAGCTGGGAAGCTCGCCACCCCTTCGGGGGTCTCTAGAGCAGCTAGATCGGCCGTCCCCTGCCGGTCCTCCGTTCCAGGGCACCGAGCTAGCCGCTCTAAGTACACGGGTCTGAGGACCGTCGTTTCCTTAGGAGACTTCTAAGGCAGTCCTGATGCTACATTCCAGGACTTATGAGGGCAGGCCCCTCTGGGGAAGAGCGGTTTACACCGCATTACACGGTGCCCGTCTCTCCTCAGTGCCCTCAGGAGATCAGTCTGCTAACCCTGCCAGTGTTCCAGGGCGCAGCGGTCTCCAGCGAGCGTTTCTCTCAGTCTCTTCCGCCCAGAAATGTAGCGGAGCTGGGAGGCTCGCCACCCCTTCGGGGGTCTCTAGAGCAGCTAGATCGGCCGTCCCCTGCCGGTCCTCCGTTCCAGGGCACCGAGCTAGCCGCTCTAAGTACACCAGAGGCCAGTCTCAAGAGACTGGTTCCCTTAGTAAGTCATCTGGCGGTGTGGGAGCCCTTGCCAAGCGTGTCTTATTGGGTCCTGCCTGAGCAGACTCTGGTTCCTTAGTCTTCCTAGAGATGACGCGGGTCTGAGGACCGTCGTTTCCAATAGGAGACTTCTAAGGCAGTCCTGATGCTACATCCCAGGACTTATGAGGGCAGGCCCTCTGGGGAAGAGCGGTTTACACGCATTACACGGTGCCCGTCTCTCCTCAGTGCCCTCAGGAGATCAGTCTGCTAACCCTGCCAGTGTTCCAGGGCGCAGCGGTTTCCAGCGAGCTTCTCTCAGTCTCTTCCGCCCAGAAATGTAGCGGAGCTGGGAGGCTCGCCACCCCTTGAGGGTCCCTAGAGCAGCTAGATAGGCCGTCCCCTGCCGGTCCTCCGCTCCAGGGCACCGAGCTAGCCGCTCTAAGTACACCAGAGACCAGTCTCGAGACTGGTTCCCTTAGTAGACTATTCGGCAGCGTGGAACTGCTGCCAAATGTGTCTCGATGGGTCACGCACACTGTAGACAAGGCTATGTGGCGCTCTGCCGCAGCCTTTCTACAGGCGAGCAGGCTCTGGTAATGGAACAAGAAGTGAGCACTCTCCTGAGGGAGGAGACCATCGAGGTGGTCCCTGCTCTAGACATAGAGTCCAGGTTCTACAGCCGTACTTCTTGTTCCGGGGAAAGGGGTTGCGTCCGTCTTAGATCTAAGCTAACTGAACCGCTCAGTCACACGACTGAAGTTCAGAAAGCTCTCTTCAAGCACGTGTCTCTCACCAGATCCGAGGACTGGTGGTCACGAGCGATCTAAAGATGCATACTCCTTCCCCATCACAGGAAGTTCCTGAAATGTGCTTTGGGGGCAAAGCGTATTAATATCGGGTTCTTCCCTTCGTAAAGGAGCAGCCATCCTGTCGAGGCAGACATCCAGCTCCGCTAAGGGGCTGGATGCTATGGTACAATCGTGGCTGAGGCTTCGTCTGTACGCCTCCCCCGATCGCTCATCTCCTGGGAGTTCTAGAGAGAGTGCGCATGGACGGGGTCCTTCTATTGAAAAACCCTGTTCTGGCCGGGCCGAGTATAGTCTCTGACCCGATTTCTCTCCTCGATGGCTCTCCATGGGGGATTCCCGTCAGGAGGGATCTCCTCTCACTGGCAGCGGGCATGATCTTTCACCCCCGCTCGGAGTTGTGGAAACTATGGGTGTGGCTCCCAAGGGGGCACAACTCATAGCCTCTGGTCTCTCAACTGAGGTTGCTGAGACCATCCTCCAATCTAGAGCTCCCTCAATAAGGAAACTGTACGCCCTGAAGTTGAGACTCCGGGTGCGGAGACCGCCAGCTTGATCCAGTTAACTGCCTGCTGAGACAGTGCTGGAGCTCGAGCCCGTTTCTCCAGAGTTAGCCCACTCCACCCTGAAGGTCTACGTGGCGGCTATAGCACCTACCACGCCTCTTGGTGGCCTTTCAATAGGCAAACTCTCTTTTATACGTTTCCTCCGGTGGAGGCCAGGGTGCTTATGCTAAGTAGTGGATCTGGATGCTCTCCTATGACCTCGAGTCCTCTGATCTCCCCTCACCTTTGGGAATCAAGGCTCACTCTACTTAAGGTATGGCGGCCTCCAAGGCCTTCTGGCAGGTATACCTGTGCAGGACATCTGTGACGCTGGTGGGTGGTCTACGCCCCTAACTTTCCAGGTTCTACGACCTGGCTCTGCGAAACCACCCTGGCTTGTCTTTTCCCTTGCCATAGCTGTGCATTCCACACACTAAGCAGGGATTTGCAAGTATGGCGTGGATATCTCGTTCCCCTAGCGTTTCGACGCAGCTCGATGTTCCGGAGGGGAACGTCCCAGGTTCGTATGTAACCCTGGTTCCCCGAGGAGCGAGGCGCTGCGTCGCAGGGCCATACTTCCGGCATCCCTACTAGAGCTATGCTTCATTCCTGGAAGCTGGCGCCGGCCGCACATCACGTGCTTTTAAGCATCCTGGTCATGACGTCACCTCACCTGACGTCTGGCCGTCAATTTTGACTGATTACACAAATGATTCAGAGCTGGACAACGCTGATGGCGTTCCCCTAGCGTTTCGACGCAGCGTCTCGTTCCCTCGGGGAACCAGGGTTACATACGTAACCTGGGACGATTGTTTTGGTTATTATCTATGAGTTTGCGGATATGCTCGGTCCTGGCAACTTTTAGAGCCTGTCTATAGTTGGACATACTGTTTTTCCACGCAATTCTAAAGACTTCCATGTTAGTTTTTCTCCATTTGCGCTCAAGATTACGAGTTTCTTCCTTGAGAGAATGGGTATAACTGTTGTTCCATGGCGCAGCACGTTTTTCTCTAACCTTTTTTAATTTGATGGGGGCAACAGTTTCTAACGTATTAGAGAAGATAGTTCCCATGTTGCTTGTAATTTTGTCTAGTTCATCTGTATTTATGGGTAGATAGAGCAGTTGAAATAAATCCGGCAGGTTATTGGTGAATCTGTCTTTAGTGGCGGGAACAATAGTTCTGCCTGGACGATAATGCGGAGCCATATAGTTAATATCAGTAATATGCAGCATGCATGATACAAGGAAATGGTCAGTAACATCATCACTTTGAGGTATGATATCTATTTCAGTAAGATCAATTACATGCGATATAATTAAATCTAGCATATGATTAAAACGATGCGTGGGCCCGGTGACAATTTGCTTGACACCAAAAGAGTTTATTAGGTCAGTAAAAGCAAGTCTTAACGCATCATTTGTATTATCAACGTGAATGTTAAAATCTCAGACAATTAGCGCTTTATCAACATTAACCAATAGGTCTGAGAGGAAATCTGCAAATTCTTTTAGAAAATCTGTATATGGCCTGGCGGTCTATACACAGTAACCAGAGCAAGAGATAGGACAGATTTATTTTGCATATCTGACAATGTAACATTAAGCATAAGTATTTTGAATGAGCTAAACCTGTATCCTGTTTTCTGAGTAACATTGAGAATATCACTATATATTGTTTTGAATATGATTTATTCTTGTGATGGCAAAGCAGAATTTTCCAGCTGCCATTACTGCAGTCTTCAGTGTCACATGATGAACAAAGTTGTGCTGCTTAATATTTTGTGGAAACCGTAATATAGTTTTTGTTGTTGTGGTTGTTGTTCAGGATTATTTGATGAGCAGAAAGTACAAAAGAACAATCTTTTATAGTAATTTAAATGTAACTATTTACTAGCTTAAAATTTTTGTTGAAAGCTGTATACAACATGCTCCGATGAATAGAAAGATCAAAAGAATAGCATTTATTTGAAATAGAAATATGTTGTAGCGTTCAGGTTTGATCACTTGAATGCATCCTTGCTGAATAAATGTTAATTTCTTAAAAATAAAAAACAACATCTTACCGAACCCGACAATATATTTACAACAATTATTTGCTATTTGCACAACAATTATTTCTTGTAAGGTTACAAATTTCTCTTGAAGTTTTCTTTACATTTTTTTGTGTGTGTCAAGTCAAGTCACCTTTATTTATATAGCCCTTTTAACAATACAAATTGTAACAAAGCACTGCACAATATCAAATTAGGAAAATTGTGTCAATAATGTAAAATGACAGGATTTAACACTCAATTTTCAGCTGAATGCATTTCATTATTGAATTTAGTGATGGCATCATCCAGATCATTTCAGTTTAAACTATCTGTGCAATGAAGTCGATGATTTTCTGGAAATGAAGTGTGTGTGTGTGTGTGTTCAACTTTTGCAGCAATATAAAGCAAAATATTACTGATGTTAATATGTAGTTTTTTCTTCAGAATCTTTTTGATTCTATAAAAGCATGTAGTTCCATTCACAACAATACCAAATGTTCAAAGCAATACATGATGTGCTGAATGTTCGGCATATGCTAAAGTGAAAAATACCTGATGTGAGAACCCTCTTTTGACCAATTAAAATGATTTTTCCCCTTTGGGTTATTATACGGTTGTGGTGGTATTGCTGTAGCAACTCCAGGTGTTGTTTTAAACCTCTCTCTCTCTTTCGCTGTATGCTACAGTACAGTATGTTCCGTTTGCAGTAATTACACCTGTGAGATCACATATCTCTCGTTAGACTGGCTCTCTTACTCGTTACCACTGAAGCATGTGTTTTTGATAACTGAGTGCATGTATGAGATATATGATGAGGCTGTGTTTATGTGGGATGCGGGTGACAGTTTTTCTGAATGCAAACACGATGAGTGATACACACCAGTTTGCAGTGTGAAGAGGTCACACTCTCTGAGCATCTACCTGTTAGCTATGTCTTCTTATGCCTGTGTAGTCTGTTGAGAAATGCAATTCTTTATGTAGCCTATTCAGTTAGTGAGTGCAGAAAACTATTTTCATAATCTCACTCACTTTAAGGCCACTGGACATGATTGATTATGCATGATTATTCAGCCGTTTTAGCTCGCAAACAAAACACTTCACACCACAATCTCAGCTTTCAGGGAAAAACAATAGTTCCACCTGCCATCGCTTCTGGCCAGGCCTCTAATGAACAACCAGGAAGGCAAACAGAAAAACTCTCTCCAATTGATGTTGCTGTTTGTTTTGTGTGTTGTACAAGGCATCTAATTTACTTCACTTTTCAAAAGTTTGGTGTCGGTACGATGTTTTTATGTTTTTTTTAATCCATATGCTGGAATGGTAGTATTGTGAAATATTATTACAGTTTAAAATGTATTTGTGTCACACAATCCTTCAGAAGTCATACTAATATGCTGATTTGGTGTTTATGAAACATTTATCAATTTTGAAAACAGTTGTACTGAATATTTATAAACGGTGATTCTGAAAACATACATTTTGCAGGATTATGTGATTAATAGAATTTGCAGTTTTTACAGTATTTGACTTTTAAAATTAGTTTAATGTGTCCTTGCTAAATTAAACTATTAATTTCTTTAAAACAAATCAGAAAACAAACTGACATTATTCATACTGATTTGGTGCTGAAGAAGTTTTCTTGTTATCAATGTTGAAAACAACTGTGCTGCTTAATATTTTGTATTAACGATATTTTGGAAATCGTGATGCATTTTTTTCAGGATTCTTAAATAAACAGAAAGTTAAAAAACAGCATTCAAATTTTGTAGCATCATAAAACTATTTACTGTCACTTTTCTTCAGTCTTTGCTCAATAAAAGCATTCATTTATTTATTTCAAAAATATTCCTGACACCAAACATTTTAATGGCAATGTACATAATGTAACTGGTAAATATCACATACATTTTTACAGAAAGCAGATTTCAGTCAGTATCCAAACCACCTATAGGCAATTTTAAATAACAATCAGCTGTCATAGAGCAATTTTGCACATATTTGAGTTGTGTTGGTATTTTACTGTTGTTAGAAGTATTCATAGAAGCCTCCAGTGATTCCTTTAGTCTGTTTTTATTTATGTGGTACTTTACTAAATCTTGCCTGAGGAAATTATGATGTTAAGTTCCAGCATCCCTGAGATGTCTTGCCAAACAGCCTGATAGGCAAAACACTTTTTGAGGTAACGTGCATTGAATATATTTGTTTGAATATCAGAGAATCAGACATTGGTTAATAGTACTCTTCTTATGTTGGCTACCTAACTTAAATTATTTAAACACAAAGAAAATAATATATCATTTTTTTAATTTTATTTTTTTAAATACATTTAGAGAGAGTAGTGGACACCATGCATTCAGGATTGTATTGTAAGCTAACAGCGATTTGTTCCGATTTAATGTCCTTTCAACACCATCATGAACTTGAGAAATAATAACTTGATTGTGTCCAATAGAAAATATTACAGATTAATATAACAACAGTGCTGTTCGAACTTTCAAAGACTAAATGCTATACGTGCAGAAGTAAACTTCTGCAAACCCACATATACAAACACACACTCACATGTACAGAAAATTGTCTGCATTTTATTTCCCTATAGGTCCATTTATACACCGTAAAACAGTTATGAAACAATGTAATGTAAAAGTTTTTAATTGCTTACCATATCCTATACTGAAAAAAATTCAAAAGGGTAAAGGTCATTGAACCCAAAATTTTCATCCAAAATATTAGCACGTTAAAAAATCAATATGACCTCACGCTGTGTCAATCATGTTTACACACTGCCACCGAAACTTTTGTCCGTCATAAAAAATTCAGATCAGTTTCTATTTTCTGCGTTTTCATCCATAGCATGCATTTTGATCTGAAAGGATGAGGAATATAAAAAAACTGAAAAAAACACAAATAATATTTCGGACTCGTGTGCAATGACCTTTATTTTTGCCTTTATGGATTTTACTGTAGAATAATTCAAAAATACTCACATTTGGGAATTACTGTATAACTTACAGTGTAAAAACAAAAACATAGACCTTCCTAGAAATCCTGAATGACACATTAAATATGACTTTTATGTAGAATCTTTTTTTTTAAATAGCTTTGCTTCTTATTTTTGTCATCGGTAATGTACATTAGAGTTTTGTGTTAGATTTTATGGTATTTTGTTAATGTTTATTGCATTATTTTAGTGACGTTTTAGTATTACCCTGATGGTGCGTATTTTGTGATCAGGCCAAGTACCGTAATCTCTTATTCATCATGTTGCTTTCTATTCTACCACCTGTATTATTATGGTGGTTATCAGTACATTTTAAGGTTAAAAAAACTCAGATTTGTTAAAGTAGATTTGCGAAGTAACATTGCTTAATGAAATAGGCAGTAAGTTGTAAAATATACGGCACCAATATGCAATGCCATAATACATTGTCACCATATTTTTACAGTACATTTCTGGAAACTGTTTTTACTGTAAATATAACAGGATTTTATTTTGCAGTGCGTAAATATGAGCATTTATAAGAAGTATTTGACTATTCACAATGTAATTTAAATATCCTTCTGAAATTTGTGAAATTATTTAAAATATTCAGAGATTGTTGTTTTTTTGGATCTAGATAAATTCTCATTAAAATGCCAAGTGAACAAATGTATGCAAGGTACATGGTGTTGTCTAGTGTGGACACATGCATTTTAATTTATGGTATATAAACTTTACCAGTTACATTAATAATGCCTTAATTGAAGTGTTGTTTTTATCAACCTGGTCTAATAAAAATACGTACCTCTGTGCACTTTCTGTGTGAGACCGTTTTATGCACCTTACTGCACATTTCGCCGCAGTTTCAAAGAGAAATGTCCACTGAGTGACGCTAAAACGCAGGTTAAATACATGAACCCTGGCACTATAGGTACATATTGCTGTATTTTTATTACGTTGCTAAAGAAACCTATTGCGGTGGTTCAGAATTCAAATATCCGGGATCTGTCCCTAAAAGTTGATGCTCTATCGTGTTGTAAGTAATGTATGCCCAACGCCATTATTACACGGGATTCGAACTGGAGCTTCTCGCCTCCTAAGTATGTCTCCGTACTCCTTGAGCTACGAAACAAACTTAACGTCTATGAAAAACCATAGATACGAGGCTGTATATGTGTGATGCTAACATTCAAAAGCATCAGTTTTCAAATCTCCCAGCTTTTTAATATTGTTTTGAAGTCGTAACATGATATTCTTCAAGTAATTGTGCGAAAATTTCGCTTTATTAATCAAAACTCTGTACATTTGTGTGAAAGTAAAAGATGTCAGAGTTTTACTGCCTCTAGTGTTTGTTTCTTTTGGAAACTGCAGTAATATGTAGTTATTGATATGTATTTGGTGTCTCGCTAAAAAGTGCACCCAGGTACGGAAATGCTATTAGACCAGATAAGTTTTTAGATATTATTCTATTAAATCTTTTTTTTTCTTTACTGATATTAATGACCTTGAATAGAAGTCATAAATATTGTAGAGGTACCTCAACGCTCTCATCTGCCACTTAGAGTTTATGTCGTCATAAAAAACACAATTATGTATTAAGAGGCGGTTGTATAGATTATGGGACAGGGTCACCAAAGCCATGATGGTTTTAACGAAAAATCACACATTAATTGTCAGAAATGGCTTCTAAAGCTTTTTATTCTGTAGTGGGCGCCAGCATCTGAGGGTTCACTGTATTTGTTGCTAGTGAAAGTCAGATGTCCTCTGAAGGATTGTGTTTACGGGATCAGTGACATTAAATAGTGAGAGAGTGAAAAACAGAGATAAAGAGGGAAATGGTCTCAGGGGAGATATAATGAAGTTATGCAAGGTCAAAAAACTGGTAATTTAAGAAGCTCCCAAGGCGATGTGCTGTTTGTCTTCCTGTTTCTGTCTGTGCTCAAGCTTTATAGATTTCCCAATACTTCCATCTTCATTTCAGTGCAGTAATAAAAACCATTTACAAACCAGGGGTTTTCATTGCTGTAAAGAATCATCTTTATGCTCTGTCCTCAGACACTTGATTTTACACACATTTCTTCAAACTAACAGCCATTCTCATTTACCCCAGTAATTTTCCAGCAAGGTTGCCATAGTGATTTGAAATAAATAAGTAAAACTGCATAACAGATTTCTCTAATGTATGGCATCTGTTATATTGCTGTGGGGAATATTTTAGTTTTAGTGTTGTGAAGATCTGATTGTTTTGCTCAGTGTTGATTGAAATGGTTTAAGAAATAGATAATATAGAAGTGGTTTAAGCAATAAATTACCCAAAAATGTAAATACTGTCATCATTTAATCTTTCTCGTGTTGTTCCAAACCTGTATGAGTTTCTTCTGCTGAGCACAAAAATATATTTTGAAGAATGTTGACAATCACACGGTAAACAGTAGCTATTGACGTCACAGTATATTTATTTATTATTCATTTTTTTTTATTTATAAGAAATTCAGACAGTTGGAAGGTGAGTAGTTGATCAATATTTTATCTGTTCCCACAACAAAAATTATACATTTTTGATTTTTAGTAATTTTATTATGTTTTAGATTTGGAATTTAATTTAATTTAATTAAATTTTATTTATATTTGAAATGGCCCCACCATAGTAATTATACACAATAATTATACATAGTATAAAGATGCATAGATTTTATATAAACGGTTTTCATTTTATTTAATTTTATTTGATTTAAAATGTAAGTTAATTGAAAAAGTAATTTAAAGTAATTTTTCTAACTATTTGTATTTATTATTTGCTGGTC
This sequence comes from Gymnocypris eckloni scoliostomus, assembly GCA_027564155.1. NCBI lineage: Eukaryota > Metazoa > Chordata > Actinopteri > Cypriniformes > Cyprinidae > Gymnocypris > Gymnocypris eckloni. The sequence goes on from CM050423.1 coordinate 33,124,039, forward strand.
GTCTTGTGTGTCATATGAGGACACCAAGACATTTTACATTCATGAACGAGTGTTGCTTTATGTGTGATACATGATTTCATGGGTTCTACATTCACTTTCCTTAAATTCTCAAGAAAGAGGGCAAGTTATATCCACTCTCAAAAATTTGATTAAGGTGACTACAACCAAAGATGCTAGCGACAGAGTAGAAAACAAATTGTCATTTGTGTGTTTTAAGCATCCATATTCAGTGCATATTCATGTGTTGTGCAAATACATTGCTCTAAAAGTATTTGTACACTTTAAGTCACACTTATGTGTAAATTGTATTATTGTATATATATATACAGTATATTTTAAACATAAATTAATACCACATTAACTATGTGATTTAACACATTCCAATTTAACAGACAAAAGGTTTGGAAATAACACCAGTTTAAAAGTTTGAGGTTAAATGTTTTTGAAAGTCTCATATGCTCAGTTTATTCGGTTTATTTGATAAAAAACAGTAATATTTTGAAATGTTATTACATTTAAAATAACTGTTTTCTATTTTAATATATGTTATATATTATATATATATTAGTAAACCTTTTCTGTCTCAGTGTAATGCATGCTTTCTGAATTAAACTATTAATTTATATTAAAAAAGGGCAAACTTTTGAATGCAAGTGTATCATAATTTATAATGTATCATAATTTACGACAAATTATAAACTTCCATTGAAAATTGTGTAATCAGTTTATCTTTTAAAACTGAGGAAAATATTTCTGTGATTTACTGAATAAAAAAAATAAAAAGCTTCTTTAAAATAAATTCCGCTTGCAACAACATTTCTTTATTGTGGTTACAAAATACTTCTCAGAACCACTGTATATTAGCCAAAGTATAAACATAATAGACCAAAAAAAACTCCAGGGCTTTTCCTGTGGGAAAATTTCTGTAAACTTGCCTTCTTTTAATTTATTCTTCATATTTCCCATAAGTCAACTTTTGAACATGCATTTTCGACCAATCAGAACTCAAACTTCAGTTTTTATTCTTCAGTGAAAAAATTATTTTCCCTTGTTATGTATATTAGCAGAGAGGTCAAACATGTCAGTGCTGTTGAGGTCAGGGAGAGGACAGAGGGATCTCGTTATACTGTCTTGCCATGTCTCTGATGCCATCTCTATTACTTGCATAGTAATTATCATCATTGTCGTACAGGTTCTGATGCAAATCAAACACTATTGTAGAATGTCTTTCAGTGGTTGGTAGATAATCACCACCCTCACACCACTCAAAAGAAGTCCTCTAACACACATACACCTGGACGCTCAGCTACTGATTGAGTATTTATGTTGTAAATGGTCTGTGCAGTGTTGCACCATATCAGGAGAGTGGCAGGTATGTTTAACAGAAGTTTTGAATACAGTGGTCCACAGCATGAGTGGTTAATGTGCCTCATCTGTAATTGTGCCCCTCTTCAAATATGTCCTGCTATTACCACAGAAACATTGGAGCCACCAGACAACGCTCATATGTGAGTGCCAATTTGGTTCAAAAAGGTGTTGTATGGCCCAAAAAGTGATCCAGAAAAAACTGGGACACAGTTGAGGTCATTGGCCTGTGCAATAATTGTTCTGTGATTCATGGGGGTGGACAAATTTGGTTCTGAGAAATTAGATGCACTGTGATGGCACTCGTTCACATGTTAATCGCAATAAGTTTTTAGCAGTTAACACTCGTGATCCTGAAGAAAAACAAGAGGGTGAGAAACCGAGAGACTTAGCTGACTATTACAGAGCAATAAAACAGAAGTAAGTGCTACTACTGAGAAAAAATGTTTGCTTTTTGTGGGAACATTTTAATGGAAACTTATTCCACTGCTGTGGTTTCGATAGACACGGCCGGGTACTGTGTTTCTAAGTGTAATCTTGTAGAGCTTCCTGGTTTAATGAGCAACTTTGGGCGAATAGTAAGCTTCATAAAATTTTCACTGCTCCATTGATCAATATTGATTTGAGACCCACAGTTATAGCAGAAAGATATAATGGCAAGCATGAGAAACCAACACTACATTAAGAGTGAGTGTGATCTCATATCGATCAGTAAATTTACTGATAAGAAGTGGAAGAGGACTAGAGATTGCAGTTGAAGGGGTTTTAGCAGGGGGTACTTGACTGGTTAAAGCCACCCAGGTTTTCTAATGTTTGTTTATGTATTTATTTATGTTTTTTGCCTTCAGTCTTATTTCCTTTCACACTGTCGGGATGCTAATAAGCTCAGCAGTAACATCCATCTTTACAAGGGAAACATAGTCCCCAAAGAACTTTAGGTAATGCTAAGAATATTGTACAGGCACTGGGGAGTAATATATTATTATGTGTGACTCCAGATCCGGAGCTCAAGCACTCAAGCAGAGGGCGATTGATTTGTCATGGATTTAAATTAGGTCAGAATAGTGTCAACCGACTCAAATTAATAACAGAGACTGTCATGTCTCCTTTCATTTGTCTCAAATGTGTATGTTGGCTGTTTGTTTGATTATACATGAGTGCGTATGTCTGTACGTTTGTGTTGTGCTGAATATACCCCCTTTACACAAATATCTACATAACACCAATTAAATTAGAAGCGATACATTTATTGTTTTAATGTCAGCCACATAGAGAAACAGTGTGGTTCCACTTTATTTCACAGTACATGCACTTACCTGAACTTGCAGTGTATTAATCTAAGAAAGTACTGGTTAATATTTGGTAACTACATGGTTTAGGATTAGGTTTAGGGATAAGTTCAGGGTTATTACCTAGTTATTACCCAGTTATTGTATTGTAATTACTATAAGAAGTATATAGTATGTACATGTGGAACAGGACTGTAAAATAAAGTGCTGCCAACATTGTTTAGATTTAGTACAACTATTAATTTACCTTTATACTTCATTACTTGCATAATAGGAACTTTGCAACTGTTAAAACGTATGTTCTATGCAAGTATGAATTTGTGTTGTATGAACACTACCCGAGTTTACTACATTTACCATGCTGACATTGTCAGGTGACCTTCAATATTAGTTGTGTCATGCCATTTACATTTTTTTCCCCTGTGTAAATCTGATGAATACTATTCTTGGTGGAAATATAAAGTCTTACAAGTATTTTCCACAAACTATTCTGGTAGTTTGCGAAAGGTATTTATGCTGTTATATTGAGGATTATGAATTTTAATTTACTCACACTGCTTTTCATATAATACATATTTGATGTAAGTAGATGTATTTGGATGTAGAGAATCATTTAATTTTTTTTTTTTTTTTTTTTCAAATATGTTTCCTAAACAAGCCTCCCATTTGCATTTGATTGAGCAAACAGAAAACTGCTGGTTGGGATATTCAGTGTAACAAACTTACAAATGTTTTGATAGTGCCATAATGTTACACTTTGTGTTGTAATTGGGGTTGGGTACTGTTTAGTTTTTTTATACCAGTGCTAAATTGATTATTTTAAAATTGTACAGTGCCTGAACCAATAAAAAACAAACAAACTATTATTTGTAATATTTTTACCCAAAATTGGATGGATTGGCTATTATCGAGTGCTTTAAATATGTTATGTCTGTTTCACTCATATTGGACAACGGAGGGCGCCCTTGCACAGAAACTCTACATATGCATCACAGAAATAATAGAACTAATGACGTTCCAGGAAATCGACTGTTTTTTTTAACAGTATAGAATATATGTTCTGCATCCATCTGTGATAAGAAGCCACATCATAACACAAAAGGAAATATTTGACTGATGCTGTGGAGTAAAAATATAAAAAAAAAATCTTTTTTGTTGAATGGCAGGTTTAGAAATGCTTTTCATTGTAAGCCATTACAAGGGAAGTTTTTCATTAGGCATTTTAATTTAAGCATGTTTAATGAATCTAACAGTAAACTACCTGCTGCCATCAGAGCAACTGCTCCTCGGATGGTCTCATTTCCCAAGTTGGAATGTGAAAACAACATGGACATTAATGTTACTACAAAGAGATTGGATTTGAATTATCAGAGCTTTCCGAATTGAGTTCTCATCAATTTTTTTCAGTTTGGAAATTATTTTTCCAATTATTCTGACACCACATTAATCCAGTATAATTTAATTTCCAATCACATGGAGTGATGATCCTTCTTACATCCGTTTCGGAGCACCAGAGGGTGAATATTTTAGTTGAAAGCTCATTTTAGTGGCACTGAAATCTGCATTCTGATTCAGCCTGGTACATACATTTATGTGTTTTGGTTCCCAACCCTAGTTGCAATCAGCCAACAAATATATTATTTGTAGTTGTTTTTTTATATTTAGCTGTGATACAAGAAAGTATTTTAACCTAAAATTACACACTTCACCCATAAATAACTCGAATATGTTTTTAACCTCACTGATATCCTTCAAAAGATCTTTTAACAGCTTTCAATTTAACATGTGTTGGTTTTAGGCTTCGCACTGAAAGAGTATTGAGCTCATGTGTGCACAGGTGCACGAAACATTGCGCTTAGTCTGTGTCACAGACATTACGCTCCACAGCAGTAGAGCAAGAGTGCGATACGCTGGAAAAGAAAGAGAGCAAGGCAGATAAAGGGAGGGAGAGAGCGCTTTAAACAGACATGGACGGCTGCCTACTGCTCATTTCCTCAGAGCTGTAGCGCAGATGAAGCATCACTGCTAAGCTCACCAAAAAAAAAACAGATCTAAAGAGAAAATAGTAAACAGAGAAAGAAAAAGAGGACAGAAGCTTGAATTGTTATCAGCTGAAGGAAGTGAATGAATGTGTGTGTGTGTGTGTGTGTGTGAGAGTGTAAGAAAAGAGGAAAACCTCAGAAGAGAGGAGAGAAGTGTCAGCAGAGCTGTGGATTTATGCTGTCCGGTCTTGACCTCCCTCCCTCCTTTTCTCCTCCTCTCCTCCCCCCTTCAGCAGGCGGACTTTTTGAGGCTGACCATGCGAGCATCCTCTCAGTTCTGCGGGAATCTCCTCTCCTCATCCGGACACTTCTGCAGCTCTCTTTCTTTGGCTCATTGACCCCTCTTAACAGTTGACGCAGCCTTAACAGTTGTCTTTTTTCATGAGGGAGGGAACATCTTGGACAAGGAGCAACGCAACTTTTGGACTGTGTAGACATCTCCCTTTTCCTTGTGCTCAATAATTAATGCAGTTTCTCTGCTGCTGCTTTGACCGTAACCACAGGACGGGATCAGGGAAGAAGGTTGGGACTGTGACCCCTGCATGATCCTTCAGTGTGTCCTCTCTGTGTTGTAGACTGCATCTTCTTCGCCCTCTTCATCCAGCATGCAGGTCTCAATCGCTTGCACAGACCACAATCTGAAGGGTCGAAATGGGGACCATGGAAAAACGAACGCCACCAGCCCCAATGTGGTGAACGCGGCACGGGCGAAGTTCCGCACAGTTGCCATCATCGCCCGGAGCTTTGGCTCTTTTGCCCCACGCCACCATATCTCCCTCAAAGAGTCCACCGGCAAGCTCACCGGCATGAAGTACCGGTATGTCTCTCTCTCTCTCTTTAACCACTTTTCTTCATTTGCATTTCTTCCTTCCAGGGATCCCTTCACACGTGGCTCTTTCTCTTGCTGGAATGGTTTGTATCCTCTCAAACTCTTGAGATCAGTTTTAGGAAGATCAGTAGTATTTGTTTAATGATTTGACATGATGTTTGGCTTGAACTGTGGTGGTCCAGGTGATATATTTGCCACTGTCATATAAATATATATAAAGGATGTTGCTTTTCATCATAGATAGAGAGTTTCGTCAGTGAGATATATGGGTTTGACCCACTCTTGATCTTCTTGCTCTGTTCATCTGTGTTAGCTGAGTTTGCTCTGTTAGCTCTGAGTTCCTTGGGACACACAAACCATAATTGTTTGCTATTCAATATTTACACTGGAAGGACATTTCTCAGATTGACACTTCATTACGTGCTGAGAATATCCAGACCGTTGATTATTTGGAGGGTTTTCCTTCTCCCTGTTCTAGTAGAGCATAATTACAGGTGTTTTTCTTTCATTATCCTTGATCATTTTCAGTATGTGATGTTGCTTGATTTGATGCAATATTTTCAGTGATTTCAGAAAATGTTTTACATACTTTGCTCCACATGTTCTGGACTCTGGTGGGATGTGCTGTGCCTGTGCGAGTGTACGCAGGTGGCTATGGTTTCTGAGCCTAATTGCAGAATAAACGTTTCTAAATGCAAATGTTGTGTGGACCACATTAGTGTCTTTCACCTGATGTCCTGAATCATCACATCACATCACACATAGAACTGTAAAGCAGTGGTCACACTACGCTTTAGGTTTACCAAATTAATTTGTTACCCTGAAATTGATGATGGACTCTAGGGCTTCTGTTTTTAATAATTTACAAATAATAATAATAATACATGTACTGTGTACTTCATGTTCCTGCAACATAGAAAATATCTCAGCTTTGATGTTTGGTCTTTTTGTACAAAGTTAATTTGTGCCTTTTAGATCAATTGGTCAATAATAGTAGCACCTTGTAAGGTTACATATTACTACACTTTGGTACAGGGACATTTCCAAGTGAAACAGGATATACAATGAGAAAAAAATACAGGGCATGACTTGATTATATCCATTGGGAATTGATTGGAATGTGAGAAGTGACAGGAGGTTGAATGGGACAGGGTTTATGACAGAAGAAGAGTAGATGGGAGGAGTAGAAAAATTGGACTTCTGGCAAATCATTTTAATAATTACATTTTGATTAAATAATTATGAAGAAAATTATTTGTCTTTGAAAAGGCATGCACTGAACCATGCACAATAAGATCAGGAAGGTGTATTAAGAAGGAAAATAGGATCAGTTTTTATTTGAATATTAATAGTATATCCTCTTATGTTGTATTTATCTTATTAGATACATTTGATATAAATCTGATATAAATCTCATATCTGATAGTTTAAACAGCCATTGAACATCTTTTTTTGTATTTGATGATTATAATTGTCTGAGTAGAGCATATGTACCAAATTTGAACAAGTGTATGTATGTATGTGTGTGTGTGTGTGTGTGTTGAGTTTGGTGGTGTGTATCTGACTGTGTACAGGCTGTAATGTCTTATCTTTTGTTCCTTCTTCTGATCCTCTACAGTCACTAAATCTGTGTTTGTGAGTACTTCTCCTTTGTGAGATAATCCATCCACCTCACAGGTGTGGCACATCAAGATGCTGATTAGATAGCATGATTATTGCACAGGTGTGCCTTAGGCTGGCCACAATAAAAAGCCACTCTAAAATTTGAATTTTTATCACACAGCACAATGCCACAGATGTCGCAAGTTTTGAGGGAGCGTGCAATTGTTATACTGACAACAAGAATGTCCACTAGAGCTGTTGCCCATGAATTGAATGTTCATTTCTCTACCATAAGCTGTCTCCAAAGGTGTTTCGGAGAATTTGGCAGTACATCCAACCGGCCTCACAACCGCAGACCACATGTAACCACACCAGTCCAGGACCTCCACATCCAGCATCTTCACCTCCAAGATCGTCTGAGACCAGCCACCCGGACAGCTGCTGCAACAATCGGTTTGCATAACCAAAGAATTTCTGCACAAACTGTCAGAAACCGTCTCAGGGAAGCTCAGCATGCTCGTCATCCTCATCGGGGTCTCGACCTGACAGCAGTTCGTCGTTGTAACCGACTTGAGTGGACAAATGCTCACATTCGATGGCATCTGGCACTTTGGAGAGGTGTTCTCTTGATGGATGAATCCAGTGATGTTTTCACTGTACAGGCCAGATGGCAGACAGCATGTATGGCATTGTTTGGGTGAGAGGTTTGCTGATGTCAAGGGTGCGGATGGAGTGGCCCATGGTGGCGGTGGGGTTATGGTATGGGCAGGCGTATGTTATGGACAACGAACACAGGTGCATTTTATTATTGGCATTTTGAATGCACAAAGATACCGTGACGAGATTCTGAGGCCCATTGTTGTGCCATTCATCACGACCATCACCTCATGTTGCAGCATGATAATGCACGGCCCCATGTTGCAAGGATCTGTACACAATTCCTGGAAGCTGAAAACATCCCAGTTCTTGCATGGCCAGCATACTTACCGGACATATCACCCATTTAGCATGTTTGGGATGCTATGTATCGGCGTATACGACAGCGTGTTCCAGTTCCTGCCAATATCCAGCAACTTCACACAGCCATTGAAGAGGAGTGGACCGTTCCTGGCTGGTGGAATGAAATTCCCACCCTCATCCGGAATGCTCAATCTCTCACCGTCTGGCTAGAATTTGCTCTGAACAATGCCTAGAAAATTGTATTACAAGCACTTCATATGTCTGTTTGCCTCTTTATAATGTATTGTTTATTGTATTCCTCAATTGTAAGTCGCTTTGGATAAAAGCATCTGCTAAATGAATAAATGCAAATGTAGCTTATTGTAAAGTGTTACCAATTCATTATAAAATTGTATTTGACACACACAAAATGAGATGCCAGACAGAGACACTCTCTCACTATTTAATTAGCTACATGAAAAAGTTACTGAATGACACCTCATTCTGCCTAACATCTCCTTTTGTAAGTCATATAGATAAAAAAACTAAATAAAGGCAAATGATAAGACACTTTGGATAAACTATTTTATTCACAACATAATGTCTCAAAATACCTTTATAGGGTTATGATAACCAAAACAGTCCTGAGCTAGATGAAGGTTTGATCTCTGTAAACCAAACTATAACTTTGATTTATTTATTTTTGCACACTAACAATAATATTTCATCATTAGCTTACTCCACACTGGAGAGCTGCTTTATAACAGAAAATCAAGTAGGAATTCTAACTGAAAGCGACACGGACTCTGGTTTTTTGTGTTTAATACTGTAAAGCTGCTTGAATTAAGGCTATCTATTGCATAAAGTACTATAGAAATAAACATGATATGACCGGACTTTACTGGAGTACGTTATTGAAAAGCAGAGCTCTTGCAAACATCCGCATCTTTGTAATCAGATGCATTTTTAACTGCTGCTTTCAGTGCTTTCACACTGCTGTCAGTTTTTGTTGTGTTTATTTCATTACTGAGAGGAAAGCGTGCAATGTATATTTGTATATGCAATGTATGTATATGCAATGCATCCAAACGTGAGCGGCGTTTGGATGCATTTTCTCTGAAGCTCTGTATGTGTCTTCTTCTCTTGAATTGCATCCAGGAGGGCTGAACTACAGTCTTGTGCTACAGTGCCACACTGGTCAAACTGATATTGCAGGCTCTTACATTAGGTCATATGAGATCAAACGTAAACTACATTCTTGTGCTACAGTGCCACACTGTTCAAAATGGTATTGCAGGCTCTTACGGTCATATTAGGTCATATGAGATCAAATGACTACTCGACAACAAAAATATTTGTTGTCAATTTTTTATTGTCAACGTTGTCAATAATGTCGAATAATTGTTGCAGCCCTAATATTGAATAGCCAATTAAATATGACATCACATATCCAACATAAAAAAAATTCTCGAATATTGGTCGATAATCGATTTGGAACTTGTACATTTTGTATCTCAAATGATAACAGTCCCCTGGACAACAATGCAAACTGTGCACCTCTAAAAGCCTAAACTGTTGTTTATCCTGTGGAAGCTTGTTAGCATCCATTCTTAAATTGACTTCTGATCAAGGTTACCATTATTTTTGCTGGCTTTCAATAAAAAAATAAACATTTGTTTCTCAGATCCAATGTTCCTCTTCATATCTACTACACAGAGCACTCTCTCCTCCTCTTTCTCTCTCTCTCTCTCTCTCTCTCCCTTCCCTGCCTGTGCTGATAGTGATCTCTGTGTCCTTGACAGCCCGTCAGGACAGCATTAAAAGTGCAGGAGTGCGTGCTGATGCAACATACAGTGTATGAGTGAGCAGCAGATAGAGGAGGATTGGGTTTGTAGAAGTTATACTTATAGCTCTGCATGTCCATCATGACTTCATTGTACAGGTCTGACAGGGAGCTGCTCGGGAGGAAGCTTTCTATTACTGCTCTCGTTACACACACTCATTTGTGTTCACTCATGGTAAACATCGGAGGCCAGTAGGCTTCATTGTGTCTTTATGTTTAGTTCTGCAATAGAAACCCTGGAGACTCATTAGATGAGGTAAGGTTTTCACTTCAGAGCAACTCCTTTCAACCGTTCATCACCAATCTTGAACAGGAACTGCTGACTAAAAATACTGGATGAACATCTACAGCTGGCACTTGAGTCAAAACCTTTCCTTGATACCTCGGTGAAGTTGAAACCAGCTCTAAAACCAAGTCCAGCTAGGTCAAACAGGATCAGTGGTGGCCAATTTAAAACTGCAAATGAAGAATGAAAGGAAGCGGCCAATCATGACCAATGATCCTCTGGAAACCATTTACAAGTCACAGAGGTTTAATAGGTTTTGAGGCAACAATAGTACCATCAAAATGGATTATGTAATGAAGCATGAATAGAGAACATTGGCCCTGAGGAAACGGCGATGTGGGAGTGGTAAATAATAATAAAAAAATATTCTGGTGTGAATATTCCATTTGTCATGGCTGACCTTTACATGGATTTATAGGGAAGGAATGAATTGCTTCTCTGTGAAGATCTCAAAGCAGGAGATCAGACTGAAAGGTCATAGTGAAGAGATTCACACAAAAGTTTCATTTTCAAGCGTTTCATAACGCCTTTAACATCCCTGAATGTGAATGAAAGTGCCTGTAGAATATAAAGGGTTTAACAAAAAGGAACCTCCTGTTTTTTTGATTGACAGGTCAGTTTAGAATTTTGAAACTTTTTTGAAACTTGAACTTGTCATACTTGAAATTGTGAACTTGTCAAACTTTTCATAAATTGTCAATTCTATACTGAACAAAATTATAAACGCAACACTTTTGTTTTTGCCCCAATTTTTCATGAGCTGAACTCAAAGATCTAAGACTTTTTCTATGTACACAAAATACCTTTTTCTCTCAAATATTGTTCACAAATCTGTCTAAATCTGTGTTAGTAAGAAACTCTCCTTTGCCGAGATAATCCATCCACCTCACAGGTGTGGCATATCAAGCATATTGCACAAGTGTGCCTTAGGCTGGCCAAACATGTGAGGTGGATGAATTATCTCGGCAAAGGAAAAGTGCTCACTGACACAGGTTTAGACAGATTTGTAAACCATATTTGAGAGAAATAGGCCTTTTGAGTTCATTCCCTAGCGACAACGCCTCCAGAGCGCCCCCCAACGTCCGCGCCTCCTGAGCGCCCCCCGGGGATGAAGAGTTTCCCCAATACATTTTTTTGGGGGGGGCTACCCGCCATGGCCGCCCATAATGTCACAGTTTGTCTCCCTCTGCCTTGTGTTTCCCTGCCCATATTTGGTTTTCCTGTCCTAGTTTTGGCTTGATTATGTTCCAGGTGTTTCTAGTTATGTCTCCTTTTAATAGTCCTCAGTTCTCCCCGTGTCTTTGTCGAGTCTTAACGTCATTGAGTGTGTGTACCTTTCTCCAGCGATCTCCGTGTTGAATAAAGCGTTTTGAAAGAAGTTCCTCGTTCCGTGTTCCTGGCTCCCCCGTGTGCACCGTGACAGGGACATATTCCATAGGATTTGTTGGTTTTAAAAGCCACCAATAGAAGGCAACCAATTACCAGTAGAGACCAACAGAGTCTATTACAGTTTCCAGTAAAACCAATACAAGTCCCATTGTAACCAGTAAAACCATTACTAATTTTGTAATGGTGTCTATTGTTGTTTTTTCAGCAGGGGTTTTATTATTATTTATAAAAAAAAAAAATTCCATATATCTCCAAAATATATCATGAAATATCTCGATTCTCAAATGTAAGTAAACACATTTTGCACCATTAAAGATTGTTAGTTGATCTATTATGGGCAAAGTAGGCTAGGCTAATAGACTGGTGTAGTTTATTAACTAAGCAGAAAAGCCAATCTTTGTTACTTACAAGTACCAGATATGGGTGTCATACCATAAAATACTCTTAAAGCCCCAGTCCTTTGTATTTATTGTGAATTTAATGACATGTCTTCCTGCTGTTAACCTATAACACTGTTCCATGTTTAAAATTAAATCACTTTTATTGTCACATCACCACAGCACGTGTGCCTGATTTGACTGAAATTCTTGAGAGCGTGCTCCAGACAGTGCAGAAACAATTTACATATAGACAGTACATACTTACACAAAACACAATGTGCAGAATGCACATACATATAGTCAGTACACACAGTGTACTATTAGACATACTTGCAGTTATCGATACACATTGTACACAAAATGTACACATTTTACATTATGTACACCTATAAACACAATGGTATGCAAAAAATTTAAATAATAATAATAGTAATAATAAAAAATTAAAATAAAAGTTGCAGCAGATTTACATAGGCCGGATACGCAATGTCATGGATGTGCGTTCCATGGTATCCAGTGGTAGCAGATAGATTGTTGTGTTTGTGCAATGTGTGCGTGTAGTCCAGTTGACCTGTGTTAAAGTGCAGTGCATATTGTAAAGTGGGAGTGTGCTGTAGGGTGTATTAGTTTTTTGTTCATTAGCCTGATAGCCTTAGGGAAAAAGTAGTGCGGGATCAGGTGCTGCGGAGACGTCTTCCTGAGGGCAGCAGAGAGAGCAGTCTGTGGGACGGGAGGCTGGAGTCTTTGATAATCCTCCGGACTTTCCTTGTACACCGCCTGGTGTAGATGTCCTGGAGGGAGGGAAGCTCACCTCCAACAATGTGGCAGGCAGTTCGCACGACACTTTGCAGAGCTTTGCGGTTGCCAGTGGTGCTGTTTCCAAACCAGGCGGTGATGCAGCCGGTCAGGATGCTCTCCACAGTGCAGGTGTAGAAGGATCTGAGGATGCTGGGGCTCGTTCCAAACTTCCTCCAGCCTTCTCCAGGAAGAAGAGGCGCTGATGTGCCTTCTTCAGCACTGCGTCCAGTGTGAGCAGACCATGTGAGATCCTCAGTGATGCTCTGAGACTGCGAACTTAAAGCTGCTACCCGCTCCACAGGTGTCTTGTCGATGGTGATGTGTGTGTTCTGTGCTCTGTCTCCTGGTCCACCACCAGCTCCTTGGTCTTGTCGATGTTGAGAGGGTGGTTCTCCTGACACCATTTAGTCAGGGTACTCACCTCTCTCTGTAGGGCCGTCTCATCGTTGTCGGTGATCAGGCCTATCACCGTGTCATCTGCAAATTTGGCGGTCCCGATGGCGTTGAGCCATGTGTTGCTGTACAGTCTTGTGTGTGTACAGGGAGGCTGAGGATGCAGCCCTGCAGTGCCCAAAGTGTTGAGGATCAGAGAAGATAAGGTGTTGTTGCCCATTCTGACCACCTGCTTCTGCCTGTCAGGAGTCCAGGATCCAGCTGCACGGAGATCTGTTCAGTCCCAGAGTCTGGAGCCGCAAACCAGGCACTATGGTGTTAAATGCTGAACTATAATCCACGAACAGCTTCCTCACATAGGTGTTCTTATTTTCCAGGTGGGAGAGAGCAGTGCAGGGTGAAGGCAATAGCATCGCCTGTGGAAGTTACTGCAATATGCAAATTGTAGTCCCCGGATCCACCAGGCAGCACAGAGCAGATGTTGTCTCTGGCCTCCCGAGCTTCTCAAAACACTTGCAGAAGTTGGGGGTCAGAGCAATGAGCCTCCAGTCATTCAAGCATGTGATTTTATTTTTCTTCGGTATGGGCACAATGGTGGATTTTTTTAAGCATGCGGGAACCACAGACAGAGAGTCTGTGGTTTTGTACAATCTTTTCATTGTACAAAAAGAGAGCAAGGAACGTTTACATTATCAAAGAACACTTTCACTTCAGTTAGCGAGTTCAAGCACTCTCAAAAACTGCCATAATAATCTCTAAAGCTGTTTACACTGTGAAATTAATATCTTACTTACATTCGTAAATCGTCAATTTGTTATTTCTGTCAGAATTACTCAGATAATTAAATCAGCCTGCGCACGGTGACGAAACAGCGTGTTTTAGGGTTGACTCTGATTGGTCCTTGCATTCATAAGCTCAACAGAATCGTATGTGATTGGTTATAGTGCGCAGTCTCTGGCTTTGTGCCAGCCAGCAAACGCAGATTTGAATTTAGCTGCTGGATATGTTTTTTTCTATTTATAGTTTGCCAGACAAACTGCGCATTTCACCCAAATTTGTTTGCAGTGATATGATTCTAAATTTAGGGGGGGCAAATGGGGGTCCAAACTTGTTGACAGGGGGGCACTGCCCCCCATTGAACAGCCCCTGATTGCTAATAAGTTTAATTATGATTTGATTAATAAAATCCCCAAACTAGCAGCTCAGCTCTATTGATGTATGTTGTCCGCTAGAGCTTTAAGTACAAAGATACACCCTTCATCCATTAAAGTACAAGATGAACTGGCTGGAGATAAATGAAAGACCCATAAGCAGTTGGGGTCATTTGTTGGCTGTCATTTACAAAGTGTTAATGAAGAACATCTTGTTGCTTGTGTCCTCCAATGGCCCTGAAGCTAAAACCGTAAATTAGTAGTTTCCATGACAACATTTAGACTTTGAGGCATCTCACTTTGTAATTTTACTGTTAGTTGCACATTATTGCATCCTTCAAAAATATGAATGTGTCTTGAAGGGATAGTTCACCCAAAAATGGCAATTCTGCCATCATTTACCTCATGTCATTCCAAACATGAATTTCTTTCTACTGTGGAAAATTTGAAGAATGTTGATAACCAAACATTGTTACCATTGACTTTCATTGGTAAATTTCATGATTGACTTTAATTTAATTATTTTGGAGGAGGGGAATAAGAAACAACATCATAAAAAAAAAAAAAAAATCTGAATGGTATAACCATGGTTCAGTTCCATTCAGTTTAAGAGCCTCATATTGTTTACCATATAAATGATCTTCGAAGAATTTAGACTGTACATGAAGTATACAGTTTTGATATGGATTGGGGTTATTGGAGTAGGGCTGGGTGATACAGTATGACCTAAAATCAAAATCTCGATTAATTGAAAATTTCGCCTTGATTACGATTAACGAAATATTATTTTATTTATTTGTTTATTTGCATTCATAGTTCACTGGCAAGGCATGTAAAGTAAATACACTCAACTAATAAAGGTAGGACATTTTATCTAATGAAAGAGTGAATTTATTGTCACTTTTTTAATTATTTAAGGAAACAAACTATTTATATTTCAATATTTTAATATTTCAAACAATTGAAATTAAAAGACACATTTCCTGAAATGAAAACATTTTATGAAAAAAGTCACAAATCTAGGCCCTAGCCCGGCCCTGGCACGAGACGCTGAGGCCCTAGCCTGGCCCGTGTCCGACAGCTTATTAGAATTACCGACCCTAGCCCATCTTTTTTTTCCCCTTCTCCCAAAACGACTCATGTTTTGGCCATTGAAATATTTCAGTTTTGTATGCAATGACAAAGTGTTTATATTTTATTTAATTATTTTATTACATCAGAAATAATAGAAAGAGTGTCTGTAAAAGAATATATATATATATATATATATATATACTGTATATTTGGTTTCTCTGTCATCTTATAGCATAGACCAGCCAAATGTGTCATCATATTTTCAAAAACATAATAATCACATGCCCTGTAAATTAAGAACGGCTTGCTCAGCAGAATTAAAGACACATCTTTTTACTCAAAGACAGATATCCAGTGCACCCACATTGTTAGATTATACTTTTCTTCAATACATCTTCTCTTTTCAAATTAACTTCAGGCATTGTTGTTGCCTAAAATTATTTCAGGTAGAAACGGAGAAAGAACTGGATGCTGCTGCAACGTTCCTAAATAATCTGTTTTTCAAAAAGCTTTGTTCATTTTCCAAGATTCTTGAATGTAACCTTCCCAGATATTTGCATGTCACAGTATTCCTTCATGAAATACGCCTTTGAATCACACGTTGTTGGAACAATAAATAGTGAATACTGTTATGCCATGTTGCGAGGGCTTTATGATCTATTTGTGTGTTTTACAGAGGGAGTAAGTGATTATCACTAAGACCTTTGACAGCTTTTCACTACAAATCAAATGGAGATGCCTCCAGCACCGATGAGCATTTGTCATTCCATTTGAATAATTAACATACTAATGATAAATTGTTTCATGCCATATGCAGCTTTCCTTACGTTGAAACACTCCTGCTACACTCTTAAAAGTAGGTTCATTATTGGCATTAGTGGTTACATTTTCTTCATACTAAGAAGTGATCACTGAAAGGTCATTGAGGAACCCAGAAATGGTTATCCTATGGCAATGCTGCACTTTTCTTTTTAGGAGTGCATAGCTTGGACTCTACTTTGGAGCATCACTTTTGGACTGTTATCTTTAGGGTACCACAGCAGAATCCAGGAAGAGCTTTGTCTGCAAAAGGGCATCATCATTCACTTTTAGTTTTTTTGTTTTTACTGAACTCCTTATTATCCAGGATAACAGGATAGTCCTAATTTCCACAGAAAGCAAATATGTGTGATGGAACACAAAGGAAAACAAAGTAATACTAAGGATGGGGCATCTTCAACCTGTTGTAATTTTATTTATTTAGTCATGGCTTACTTAGTCCACTATGTGCAAGTTAAAACAAAGAGTGTGTCAAGTTGGGTAGATGATTTTAACCTTTTGGCAAATAATTTTTCTTAGGTACGATTTTGTTGCATGAATTAAATTGTATTTATTTATAACTTTCACATTGTTTTAAAATGTATTTATTTATTTATTATGAAAAACTGCTGTGAAAGCACTAAATTGTAATCAATTATGTATCATATATATGTGTTCCTGTGGCTCAGTGGTAGAGCATTGCGTTAGCAGTGCAAAGGTTGTGGGCTCGATTCCCAGTGAACACATGTACTAAATATGTATAGCCTGAATGCACTGGAAGTCGCTTTGGATAAAAGCGTCTGGTAAATGTATATACAGTATTTAATTTATTAAGATAATTTGTGTAGGCAGACACATCTTATCTATGATAA
Source organism: Gymnocypris eckloni scoliostomus (assembly GCA_027564155.1). Lineage (NCBI taxonomy): Eukaryota > Metazoa > Chordata > Actinopteri > Cypriniformes > Cyprinidae > Gymnocypris > Gymnocypris eckloni. The sequence goes on from CM050423.1 coordinate 33,141,089, forward strand.
TCATGTTAAATAATTATATATATATATATATATATAGACTTTGAGGCATCTCACATAATATATTTATATTATGGGTGGAACATTATTGCATCCTTCAACATGCAAATTCAAATGGAAGTGATCATCCTTATAACCCTATCCCCTTGGAGTGGGGACTTTAGAGTGTGCAGGGCACGTTGGTACCATTATTTAGTCATTTGGCAAAGGCAGCTACATAATTTCCTCATTATCTTCAGCTGGGATGTTCCCGTGACAACGCGTTTTAAGATTTAGTAAAATATATTTGTTTTACATTTATAATTCACTTTGTTTGTTGTTTTGGAAATTTCACTTGAACTCATTCAAATTAGTTTTAAAACTCAGCATAGTATAATTAAGATACCTGTTGTCATATAGCCATTAATTACATAAAAATAGATAAGCTGATGGTTTCAAAAAGACACATGATGTATAAGGCTACGTTTACACGACAACGATGTAGTCAAAAACGGAAACGTTTTTTCCTTGCGTTTTTAAAAAGTTTAATGTAACGTTACTGTATAACTTACACGACAACATTTCCAAAACGATTCGCGTTTACACATATCTGTGAAAACTGCCAAAAACGCTGTATTACACATTACGTATTACGTCAGTGGTTGGCGCTGTCACCTTGTTAGTAGTACCTGTAGGGAAGTGATGATTAGCTCTTTGTGGGATGTCAGAGATTATCTTACTATAGGGAGATGAGTGGGTCTATATTACTTACTATTGGAGAAAGCATAACAGCTAACATGGATCACGTATGCCATAATAACCAATCACATTACAGCCTTGACATCATTGAATTTCAGTCAGAGTTGTGCGAAACTTAATCGCCGTTTATGGATACCATAGGAATGAATGAGAAGTGTCGTAAACTGAATCCCACCTGTCACAAAAAGTCAGTGATTTCTCTTATAAAATGGCCTTTTTTTCGTGGTAAATTTTAAAAATAGTTCAATACAAAAGTAGTGTTTAGTGTAAAACATGTTGAAGAATAGCAGATAGGCTGTCGATTCATTAAATGATGAGCCGTTTCCTCTAAAATGCTGTTTATTCTGTGTAGTGGAGCCTCTCCTCCATTGACATCCATAAAAAAAGGCCTTTGGTCTTCTTTGCCGTGTACTGCCAGACCAGAAGCGTTAGCTTTAGCATTACACTTGTTCAGCTAATGGTTGCAGGCTTGTCTTCTAGTGGCTTTGGTTCCATCACTAAAATCACCACACCGGCTGTTTCTCTACACTTAGCGATAGAAGCTTTAGCTGTGTTAGCAAACTCTTGAGCAGCAACAACACTACCATGTACTCTGTGATTGTTCTATATGTTTGTTCGTGCTTGCCTTTAAAATCGACATGTACGGTGCATGTCTACATACCTAAGACGTACTACGCATGACATCACTGTTTTCAAAGATTCCCGTATTTGGCGTTTACTCGGAAACGATAATGGTAAAGTTTTCAAAATTATGCGTTTTCAGTCCCCAACATGCCGTGTTCATGTAAACGAACAGGCAAAACGCATAAAAAGTTTCCCATTTTTGGCTCTAAACATTGTCGTGTAAACGGCCCCTCAGTTGAGTTTTGTTAGAAGGAGCAAGAGAAAGGAAACGAGAAACTTATTTTATCACAAATATTCTTAGATATGCGGATGAGTCAGATTCATTTCTTCACAAACTGATCTCTTTCTCCGAGTTCCTATACTTTCATTGAGTGTAATGAAATGACCAGTGTGTGATGTTTTATGCAGTCACTCAGACACCCACACAGGGTGCAGAAGTCTCGCCGGAAGCTAATGTTAAGCGGATGCTTGAACCCCCAGAGTTTTTTTTCTGCCCACTCACACCAACATTGCTTGGCAACGTTCTTTCTCTCCCTTGCTCTGTCCAGCTCAGAGTGTAATTATGATTGTAAGTATGTATTAGTGTGCCTGTGTTGCACTCATGTGAGAGTTTGATGTGCGTATGTGTTTGTATGTGAGTGTGAACTTGAACTCGGGAACTGTCCTCTGACTCAGACTCACACAGAAGGGGAAGGAATAATCACAGAGTAACTGCATCCTGGCATCATGGGGAGGAAAACATGTGAAGGTGTAAATGAGACCCAAGATAAATAACATCTCACTTACAGATTAATACATGCCAGCTCATTTCTTCTGTCAGGGCATTGTACATAGCAAAAGACTGGAGTACAGCTGTTCTTCTGCTCAGTTAAAACTCTTTGAGGAGATCTTTATTTTTAGGGTTGTGTAGCCTCTTTGAAAATCTAGCTGATGCATAAATGTACTGTTTCAGCCCCACCGTTCCTGTTTTAACTGTACTGTAATTTGCATTGAATCGTATAAATTAAATTTTGTAGTAAAAATGTTATGCTGTTTGAAGCACTAGCGTAGCCAGAAATATTTAAGTGGGTGGGCCTACATAAAACTGGGTGGGCCAGGTGTGTAGCATATGAAAACTGCATGTCAAATTACCAACAAAAAATACAGCAACAAGGTTCATTACACAGTACATCTAAAGCATGCATTAACATTAGTAATTTGTTATGTTAATGTTAATTAAATAATGTACTAATAGGACATTATTCAAATTAAAAGTTAACATTTAGTTGAGCTAACAAAGATGAATAAACACAGTAACAGATGTAACGTTATTGCTAATGTTAGTTAATGCATGAATGTAGTTTATTAAAAAGCATTACCTCATAAAACAACGGGGCTTCGCTGATGATTTCATAATCAATTTTTTCTGTCAGTTCACGCACATCGAGGACAAACTAAGAAATGACTTGTAATTGACCATGAAAACAAGCGTTAAATATTTTTAATAAATAAAGTTACAGTGAAATAAGACGTTTATTAGAATTGTTTAAAAAATTACATCCATTTGGAAAATTACGAACTTCTCATTGGGTGAGCCACAGATGAAAGTGGGTGGGCCCGGGCCCACACAGGCCCACCCGTAGCTACGCGACTGGTTTGAAGGTTCCTGATAGTCTCAGTTCAGCAGAGGTATGAATGAGTAAGAGGTCCTTCACACAGAATGAGATGTGGGCAGTGAAATGAAAAAATACCCAAGGTCTCAAGACATGTTTAAAAAAAAATAAAAAATTCCTCTCCATTCATTCAGCAGTTTTGGTTGGACAGTTGATGAAGTGTGTGTAATTCAATGTGATCGGATTAGTATTCATAGCGTATCATCATTTATTTAAAAAAATATTTTGAACTTAGAATGCTTTTCAATATATATACACACAGTATACACACACACAGACACAAATGTAATATATAATGTTAAGCTGTGGTCTGAAATCACTGACTGAAACAGTGACATTTACTTAATGTGATCAAATATAAAGCAGCAGCAGCAATATGTCAAATCAGTTTTTTCTGAATTTTTTAGGCTGTTTGTTGAACTTTTAGTACTATGCTTTATCACCTAAAAACACAACATCCTGAACAGCATACTGAATAAAATTACTCAGTTAGCCAAATTTAATTGCTGACATTTTCTTTTTGATTTCATTTTCTATTCAAATATTTTGGCTAAATTATTTTGGTAAATCACTGTATTATAAAAGGGTTTACATTTCAGATTCAGTCAAATACATACATTACAGTGCCTATTACCTACTTACACTATGAATATAAATAAGATCACCCTGATAACATTTATCCATTTAACATAAATTTCTACCTCACACAAAGCAATTTACCTCAACAATATTTTAAGCTTATTTATACTTCAGTTTACTTTTACTTTACTAGATTGCATCAGTCAGATCTCTTGACTCCAGGAGTCCATAGCGACAGTTTCCACTGTGTCCAGCTCCAGCTGTGGATGTAGGTGATTTGCTCCTGATTTATGCAGATTGCTCTATTTTCTTTTGAGCAGAGCACAATGCAAAGCTTTGCTCAATGTGGCAGGCAAGCACAACTGTTAATTTGAAACACTTTATTTACTTCATCTCTCTCTGCATTGCAAGACCCACTCAGTCAGGATTCCAGACTCAGTCTGACACAACTCCAAATATTATTATCACATATATTATTCTTTCCTCATGAGATTAATCTCTTTTCTTACTGCTGGGTGGATAATCTGCAATGTTTCATGCATCTTATTATACCCCTCTGCATTTTGTTTTCCATTAAGCATGCAGCCCAACATCTCAGACTTTTATCTGCGCATCAGAATAAGAAGCAAAGGGCCCACTGTCCAATCAAGCTTGATTTATGTGTGCTACCCTGGCACAAAGGCACTGCATCCCTACGTTCTACCCTGTTGAGCATCTGGCAGTATATATTTCTTTCTCATCTGCTGCAGAGTAAATATATTCAGATGTTAGAATTGTAATATTGCATTGTTCACTGTGGTTGGTAGGCAGTTATTTGAGTTCTTGTATAATTAAGTTTTGATTGCCTCGTGACACACAAATATTTTTTGTTTACTGAAGCCCCTAAAGAAATTAATTAAAGTTATGTTTTAAATAACCCAAGTACCAGACTTCATTAAGTAGATTGTCATACTATGGTTTATTTGTAACTTCAGATTTCATTTATTGCTTTATTTTGACAGGACGCAAATCCATTGTGTGAATGAGGGTATAGATATTGCATCATATTTTTTTCTGAAATTGATTGTGATGGCTGACCTTTGCTGTTTGGCAGGACTTTATTAAATCATGAAGCAAAATTCTAAGTGTGCTATTTAGTTTTTCAATGGTACAGGGGCTCCAAAACACATCTGAAAACTTAAGTGGCACATATAATATATACATTTCACTGTGTCATGAACAAAATGTCAAACCAAGTTTGCATTGGTCAGCTGTTGTTTTTGTATTTTAATTTAGTTTTTTATTTGCTGTCCAATGTGTTTCACAATTTTCTTAATTTATATCCAATAACAAAAATATCATGCTTCAAAAATTTTATTTTATAACAATAATGTCTTTTGTAGTAGAGGACAACAATTTTCACTGTAGGAATGTCTGTAATATGTATTTGCACGTGAGCAAAGCAGACAGTTTTGTAATGATGACAGATGGGGTCTCCCCTTACATATCAGAATACTGGCAGAGTCAAACCAGCCAAACGCGGCTTTAGGTGCTTCATGTTCTTTTCTCTCCAATTTTTTCTCTCATCCTATCCTCTCATTCACTGTATTTCATCAAATTCCTATTTTCTGTCTTTGTCACTTATATAATAACCGTATCTTCTCTCTCACACGTCACATAAATTCTGTCTCTCTGCTATGATACATGAAATAATATTTCATGTGCACAGGGACTTCCTACGTAATTAGGCCCGTACTGGTCAGAGATACATGTCTGAAGAGACAGCAATTATTTAACTATAGCATGCGGTGACTGTAAACTTCATGAAATACCCGTTCCAATTCCTCATGCACATCAATTTAGTGTATACAGTGGGAGAGGGGAATATTTGATCCCTGCTGATTTTGACGTTTGCCCACTGACAATGAAATGATCAGTCTAATTTTAAAGGTAGGTTCATTTGAACAGTGAGAGACAGAATAACAACAAACAAAGAAATCCAGAAAAATGCATTTAAAAAAGTAATAAATTGATTTGCATTTTAATGAGTCAAATAAGTATTTGACCCATTCAAATAAGATGTGTTGGCAATCACAGAGATCAGACTTGTAGTTGGTCACAATGAAATTGCAAGCTGTCCCAAATCATCTATGAACCTTATGTGCTTCTTCTTGAGCCACTCATTTGTTGCCTTGGCTGTGTGTTTTGGGTCATTGTCATGCTGGAATACCCATACTTGAGCAGGGGGAACTTGCAGGATTCAGTCCTTCACGGCGTAATGTGTTACCAATTGTTTTCTTGGTGACTATGGTCCCAGCTGCCTTGAGATCATTGACAAGATCCTCCTGTGTAGTTCTGGGCTGATTCCTCACGTTCTCATGATCAGTGAAACTCCACGAATTGAGCCCCAGACTGAGGGAGATTGACAGTTATTGTGTGTTTCTTCCATTTGCGAATAATCGCACCAATGTTGTCACCTTCTCACCAAGCTGCTTGTCTTGTAGCTCTTTCTAGCCTTGTGGAGGTCTACAATTTTGTACTTGACATCATTGGACAGCTCTTTGGTCTTGGCCATGGTGGAGAGTTTGGAATCTGATAGATTGATTGCTTCTGTGGACAGGTTGTCTTTTATACAGGTAACAAACTGAGTTTAGGAGCACTCTCTAAGAGAGTGCTTCTAATCTCAGCTCCTTAACTGTATAAAAGACACCTGGGAGCCAGAAATCTTGTTGATTGATAGGGGTTCAAATGCTTATTTCACTCATTAAAATGCAAATCAATTTATAACTTTTTGAAATGTGTTTTTCTGGATTTTTTTGTTGTTATTCTGTCTCTCACTGTTCAAATAAACCTACAATTAAAATTATAGACTGATAATTTCCTTGTCATTTGGCAAACATATACAATCAGCAGGGGATCAAATTATAATTTTTCTCCACTGTAACACCATGGCACATGGATTCGACACACCAGAATGACTTTTAACACTGGAAAAGAGTCCAAAAAATGTAACGTAATCTGAGATTAATAAAATGCACAGAAATGCATTTGAGGACAGCAAAACTGCAGAAGTAAGATAAACTCTGTGTTGCAAGAACTGAGGCTGACCCTGAAAAAGCAATGATAAACATCATATATACACAACTAGGGCTCAGGTGTGTTGTTCGGAAGAGAGCCAATGCATATAAACACACTCATATACACACATACAAACAGATGCTGAGGCACATACGCAGATAGCATGCTTATATTCTCATGTGCACTCAAACTGCTTCCAGATGATGCACCTGTGGTCTCAGAATCACCAGAGGTCAGGATCTCACTGACCCAAATCACATCGCCATTTTACACCATCATATTATACCGCATGACTTTATTATGACAGATAGTAGAGACAATGGGAGAGAGAAGTGTTCTCCGATTAATGTTGTATGAATACTGCATGACTATGATTCATTCTGTTCTTCTCAGATTATGGGTTATGTTCTCTAAAGTAATCATGACAGTTCAGCTTCCAACTAAATGTTACACCATCTACATGAAGACACACATACTGTATATATGCACACAGCCCCATCAGAAAAGCAGCAGGGAGAGCATGGTTACAGTAAACTGCTTGAACTGGCTGTGGTTGAATCATGAGTGTATCTGGGTCTCTGACTGCAATAAAAATCTTTGATTCTGTTTTGGCCAGGGAAGCCAGTGCCTCTTCCAAAAAATTGGATGAGAAACTAATTCACAGTACAGAAATAAGACAACATAAATATTACAAATATGACATTACATAGTGTGGAAATCACTAATTTGTCATTCACGATTTCACACTTACATCTACTGCAACGTATGGCATATATGGTAACACACCAGAATGACTTTGTCCTGGGAGGGTCAAAAAATGTAACCCAGTGAATCTGAGATTAGAAATCTGCACAGAAATGTGGAGGACAGCTTAACCGTGCAGAAGTAAGATGGAGGTAAGCTGAGGCTGACCCTGAGCTGATTACCTAGATTGTATACCACCTGTGCTAATTAGCCTGAGTATCTGTGCTCCTGCTTAGTTTAAACACTCATGTCACTTCATTTCACGATTTCACACTTACATCTACTAGCACGATAACGTAATGCGATTTGGCGATGGTAAACGTTGTGATGCGTGCTGTCCTGGGGAGGGCCTAGCCAGAATGGCCCGAACCCAGTGAACCCCCAAAAGCAATAGAATGTAGGACAGTCGCCAGACTAAGATTTACCCCCAAATACGCGTTTGACATCTGGCGGGAGAAGTGTTCGGAGGAGTGTTGTATGTGGCACGCTATGAGGGTTCGTGTTCCATGCATGAGGGGAGTAATCGTGGTTTTCAGCTGGTCGAGAGGCTCAACCGAGGCCCAGCGATGGCTCACATTGGACGGGTGAGCGCCTGCCGATGGAGGAGCAGCGTGGTTGGAGCCCTGGCCAGGAGGACCCAGTTGCCTGCAGTGGGATAGTTCACGGCCCTACTGGCCATCAGCCCCTGCTAATCAGAGGACAGAGGCGGTATCTGGCCGAGGACCATGAAGCCTCCGATGGGCACAATACCCCTCCGACGGACGGATGGATCCTATCGATAAGACCAAGGCTACGCTGCCAGGCGGATAGTCTCGCCCGGCAGTAGGGAGAAGAGAAACCCGGAACTGGGGGCTCTGGCAGCATCCGATGGGAGATTGTAAGACTTAGGACATCGGACGGGTAAGCCTCGCCAGGCGGGGAAAAGGTTTGAGGATAGCAGAGACAGTTCAATGGTGTTCGGCGGGCGGATGAGGACCGCAGCGACGGCTAGGCCTCGCCGCCCGTCGGACGGAAAAAATAGATGGGTGACTGAGACTGACGCCCGAACTCTACGGAGGCCAATACTCACTGAGTCTAACGGGTTAGTCTCGTCTGCCAAGTGGGAAGCGGTAAGTCGTCTCGCTGTGAGGCTCTCGGCGCCGACGCCAACACACAATACCCGCTGTGTTGGACGGTAAGCGTCACCAGCGTGGGACTAGAAAAAAGGTTGTCTGGCCGGGAGCTCGCCGCGTCCGACGGAGATCAAGACTCACTGTGTCGGACAGGTGAAGACGGAAAGGTAAAGTTTTGGTCGGGATGCTTAGCCGACATCCCACTGGCGGGCGTGCCCGCCTGTTTGATGGGTTAGCTTGCTGACGAGGAGGAAAAGGTGAGGTTGTCCAGCCGGGAGGCTCTTGCGGCGTCCGACGTGAGATCAATACTCGTGTGTCGGATGGTTGAACCTCGCCGGTAGTGGACTGAAAGCTAAGATTGCCTGAACGGCCGGGCACGTGGCGGCGGGTTCGATATCGTGGTGAGCAGACGGAAAGGATGAGTTTGTCTGGCTGGGAAGCTCTGTCGCCGTCAACGGGGCACAATACCCGCTGTGTTGGACGGGTAAGCTTTGCGAGCATGGAGACTTTGAAAGGTAAGTTTGTCTGGCTGGGAGGCTCTCGCCCACGCCCAACGTGGGCTGTGTTGGACGGGTAAGCCTTGTCGAGCTTAGGACTTGAAATAGTAAGATTGTCTGGCTGGGAGGCTCTCGCCGGCGTCAATGGGGCACACCCGCTTTTAGACAGAAAGGCAAAGTTTAGAGGGTCGGAAGGCCTTGCAGTCAACCGGCAGCGTGGTTGGGTAGGCCTTGCCGGCCGCAGGATGGAAAAGGAAAGTTGTCTGTCCCGGAGGCTCTCGCCGACGTCCGACTGGTTTCAGAATCGCCGTGTCGGACGGGTAAGCCTGGTCGAGCAGTAGGTTTGAAAAGGTAAGGCTGTTTGTCCCGGAGGCTCTCGCCGACGTCCGACTGGTTTCGGAATCACCGTGTCGGACGGGTAAGCCTCGTTAAGCAACAGGTTTGAAAGGTAAGGTTGTCTGGCCGGGGAGCTCGCGCCGGCGTCCAACGGGAGATCAAGACTCGCTGTGTTGGACAGGTAAAGACAGAAAACAAGCTGTGTGGCCAGGAGGCTCTCGCCAACATCCGACCGGAGGAAAATACTCACGGTCTGGATGGGTAAGCCTCGCCGGCCGTGGGGTGGAAGAGGTAAGGTCGCCTGGCCGGGGTGCTCGCACCGGCGTCCGATGGGAGATTAAGACTCACTGTCGGACAGGTAAAGACGGAAAGGTAAAGCTGGGTAGCCGGGAGGCACTCGCCTTCACCAGACTGGAGATGGAAGCTCGCAGTCTGGATGGGTGAGACTCTCCGCCACAAGGTTGAAAAGGCAAGTTTTTGGCTGGGAGGCTCGGACAGAAGTGGTGGTCCAGCGGTATCAGGAGGGGAGCCTCGCCAATCGTGTGATTTGGACAGGTAAGTAAAAGCCAGGAAAGCTCGCACCGGGTTTATGAAACGAGAGTTTGGTGGGCTGATTTGATGTGGAACTGGTCCGTTCGGATGTAGCTTTGAAAAGCTTCTGAAGACCATCTACCTAAGGTTTGGATTTGGTGTTTAGTGAGGCCTTTTTGGGCCGCTGACGTCGCTGCCCCGATGCGAAAGGAGTGGCTGGAAAAATTTGCTGCCGAGATACCCGCTGATAGCAGGACGGACTTGAGCTGTTTTTGAAACCAGGTACGACTGACTGGTTTTCCGGCGTGGTCTAAGAATAAGGGTTCGAGGGGGGATTTGGCCTGGGAAATCCTGAGGTGGAGGTACTCGCAGACGGCTTGGTAAGGTTGGATAGGTGAAGAGAGGTTGAAAATATAAACAAATTACCTTTCTTGATTTGATTTGTTTGATCAAAAAGGAGATGGTTTTGCTAACGCTTTTTCGTGCCGGACAGCTGAGCTGCCGCCGGACCCTGTGCGGGCCTTACATCTGCGAAATCGGGGGCGTGGCCTTGGTCTCGAACCCTTGTTTAATTTGCGCCGCCTATAGGGGAAAGCTGAACAGGTCATTTCAGGATGAATACGGCTGAACTCGATGGAGAATTTGGCAAATATCAACTTTGATGTCCATATTCAATGATTACGATTGTTGCAGCGCTTCTGTCACGGAGAAATGACCAAGTCTCTCTCAAACGATTCTGAGAATTTCCGAATCAATTCTGGGCTTAGATTTCAACCCGATGAGCGATGACGCTGAGTTGCTTTAGAAACACCCATATGCTGCTTGCTTCCCATCCCTCACGAGCATGCGCCACTTGAACTTTCTGTAAAATAATCTTTCATAAGGTTTGAAAAGGTTGGAGCAAGTTACAAGGAGATTCGCTGGCTTCATTGCGCGGGAGCGCTGAGAGAGACATGCGTTTGTTTGATGTACACTTGAAGTGTGCGGTCTCGCCAGAATGCGGTGAATCTATAAACGTAAGATGTAAACCTCACTATGGAAGGCTGCTCTTATTTTAAACGCTGATGGGTGCTTGATTGTGTAGACTGCTTGCGCATGCAGCTGTGCACGATTCCGTGTAAGGGGCTTCATGATCTTGCGTCTCAAAATGTTTATGACGCAAAATTAATGTAAACACGGGCAGTTACGTCTTAAATACGGACGTGATAACCACGTAACTTCCATTTCAACAGAGATCCGTGCGTAGATGCGGCAATTGATCACCCACTGTCTATGGTGTCATGGTAAAAATGCCGCATGCTTTGCATGCTTTGTCGCGCTTGCGACTGCCGTAGCTGTAGGCCACAGGAAGGAGGTCCTGAAGAGCTATCGTAGCCTGCTCTGATAATGGAGGTAGCCTCACGCTAGTGTCTGCTACGGGAGCTGGAGGCCACTGTAAAGGAAAAGAGAGTTATTCATAGCGGAAGGAAAAAGACTGAGATGTGTGGGGCTGTGTTGCAAGCGGAGGCAGCTTGAGCTTGCGCCTCGGCTGTAGCTGTATAGGCCACGGAAAAATGGTTGTGACGCGTTTAGCAGGGCCGCTGATGGTCGGTAACGGCAGTAGCTTACTTAGCTACCGTACATTTTCTAATGCCTGTAGTTCTGGAGTCGTTTATTTAGTAACTTTACTGCGTTCCAAAGATTGCACTTTCCTCGCTACGTGTCATGAAACATACCATTACTCCTTATAATGTATATAATGTGCTCTGGGGACGTAGGAGCAGTGTCTGATTCGTAAACAGAATGAACCTGTAAAATTAGTTTGCTATTTGCTCCGGCGCTTCCTTCACAAGTTGGAATGATCCGATAGCAGCTGTTCTCTAGTCGACGATTCACGGATTCAAATGATCTGTTTAGAGTGATGTTTACGGTGAAATTAAACTGCACAAGAGAGAACCGGAGATCTTGGGGAATACAAGCGCAACTGATGCTGCAACACAATTTATTACTGTCGAAATTTGGATTAATTATGCAGCTGAAATTCATGTTTAGGTCAAACCTGACAGTTGTTTGGGAACTAAATCTGTTGTGAAGGGCTCTATTTAGCCCTCTGAAATGCATATGCAAATCAAGGTCCGTGTCTCTATGATTTAGGTCAAAGACAAAACATTAACCCTTTGACGTCACGATCACACCGGTGTGATCAGTCTTAGCTGGTCCCAGAAGCATACGATCACACTGGTGTGATTAGAATAATCAGTGCGTCACGTCATCAACTGCCAAATTCAAATCTGCTTTTTTGGCGCTGAGCCAGATCGGACGCGCTGAGCGCCATTATCACAACCATTCAGCGTTTTCAACCATCTAAATGCGTATCTTAGGCTTCAGACATTTAAACATGCCGAAGTACAAGCAAAACCATACATTTATAGTTTGTAAAATGCATGCTGATTTCTATGGAAACGTCAATAATGATCATTACAAATATAATCTGACGACCTGTGTTATTGATATCATATATGTAACTATAAAGTTTACTCTGCTCTTCTTCCAGTTTAGCCGAGACTTACTTTAACGTGTTTCGAGAGGAGAGGATTCATTTACTTGTTTATCCCACAGCTAGGATTCAGCGCAAACTAACATGGCGGCGCCCATCAGCCGGTATAGATCAACTAATACGGTCATTATAAAAGTGTTTAAACTACCAAATACATTTACTTGCACATATTTCAGAATCGGAATATCAGATATTTCATAATATAGTGAGCATGTTTGTGAATATTTTAAATAAAAAGATAAATGAAATAAAAAAAAAGTGATCCACATGTCATACAGAGCTATGTGGCTGCGTGCGTTGTGTCACATGACGAGCATGACGTGTCGCCATGGAAACAATAAGGCGATATGTTCTAAAATAACGGTCGCCTAACAAAAAAAAAAAAAAACTCACGCTGGGGGCTCAGCTAGAATATTTTAAACTCATGTGCGAAAGGGTTAATATAGCACAGGTTGAATGAGAATACCTCGTGCACGTTCATTTTACTGTTGGTCCGCGGTGATCAAGAGTGTATTCGCATAAAAGCATTTATCTCACCCAGCTTAAAATGTCTAAGGAATGCTATGCCAATTAAATACTGGTAAAAATACGGAGGTTTAAATGCGTCCGGTGTATATTCTGGGCATGGTGTCATGGTTACATGGTGACGTTGTAATTGTGGGTCCTACACTCTGGAACAATCTTCCGGTTGCCATCCGAGCGACAACTTCTCTATCGATTTTTAAAGTTATGCTTAAATCTCATCTTCTTGATCGATTTGCAAATCAATGAAGGGTTTTGTATCTATCTACTGGGATTCTATTATTTTATAAATTTTGCTTTGTTGGATTGTTGTTTACTTTGTTTTGTAAGCACTTTGGTCAACTCTAAGTTGTGTATAAATGTGCTAACGTATATAAATAAAACAAACAAATAAGCGTTAACATCCAATGTCTTTGAGGTCTTTTAACGATTTTATCAACAAATACCTGCCTTTGGAGATTTCCCCTGAGAATTATTGGCAACAATGGTGGTTGCGTGTTAACGGAGGCCGCCTCGCGTTAGCATCTGAAACTAGAAGCTAGAGGCCCGGCTGTATACTTGCGCTGCAGCTGGGAGAGCCGCGGTGAAGGATGAGGAGTCGAAGCGGGAAGCGAGTGAAGCTTTGCTGCGGTGAAACCTGGGGCGTGGCCCAGGCTCGTTGGAAGCCGGCGGAGGAGAGCGCAGAGAGCAGCGGTCGTGACGAAGCCCGGAGCTCGGCGGCCGTGTCTGGTGAAAAATAAAATAAAAATAGACGATCATGGGGTGTTTGGACGGAAATGTTGAGTCTGTGATGTAATGGTAAATGGTGCCACCGAATGCTGCTTAACCGTCGACTAGATGGAGGTAAGACAGCTGTATTTATGTCCAAGGCTGATTACCTAGATTGTGTACCACCTGTGCTAATTAGCCTGAGTATCTGACGTGCTCCTCCCGAACTTAGTTTAAAAACTACGTGTCTAAACTTCATGTGTCCAAAAGTGACACCAGCTGAGTTGCGTTTTAATAGTTGTGTTCCAGTGGCTCAGTGGTAGAGCATTACGTTACCAGCGCAAAAGGTTGTGGGTTCAATTCCCAGGGAACACGCATACAAAAAAGTTATAACCTGAATGCACTGTAAGTCGCTTTGGATAAAAGCGACTTACGGTGAGTCTGCTAAATGCATAAATGTAATGTAATGGAAATGTAATAGAACCCCTAAGTCCTGCAGTGTTAATGTATTTTTGTAGGCCAATCTGGAAGTTAGCATCACCCTGCTCCCTCAACAAAAACAATACTAATGGATTATTTTGTTTGTACACATTTTGTTCATCATGTTAATCTTCACAAATTAACACAACATTTGTCAATTTTGAAGCTTAAATGTCATATACTACACAATGTTCAACCTCACCACCATTAAGCTTCCAGCACCTCTTCAGCCTTTCTTTAAAAAAATGTATATATATATATATTTTAGTTTTTTTAGTTTTTTGATGGAGGTAGGCTATTTGAGAATAAATGGGGTAAAGTCATGTTAGAGGCGGTAATGCCTCCATTGTGCTATGCTAGGCGTTTTAAACTGTTCCTTGATAAATCCTGCCTATTGTTTTTGTGCATGTTTTGCATTTAAGTAATGGTGCTAATGTGAAGACTACTTAAACATTACTCACTCACTTAGACACCACGCTTTTAAATCATGTCAAAATCAAACTTGAAATTACTTGAGAACATAATCAGTTTTTATTTGTTGCATTCATATAGTTATTATTGTTAAATAAATGAAGAGTCCAGATGCAAAAGCCTCTAAGTGCCGTTTAAATATTTATTCTAAAATTTGCATTTTGATCAGGCATATAGTCTCCTATGTGTAGGTTGAGTAATTTCACTTTAATGGCAACGAATAAGTTATTTTCTTTGCTATTAAAGTAAAATAACAGAATATAAACATAGGAGCTTGAAAAAATGGCAGTTTTAGAAGAAAAATTTTGACGGCACTTCGAGGCTTTTGCATCTGAACACTTCTAATGTAAAAATGCATAGAAAACTGCAACTTGAGGATATTTATACTTGGGTTTAACAAACAGGACATCAATTACATAATTTGTGCCATTAAATAGAATACACACTATATAGACAAAAGTATTGGGACACCTGATTATTACACTAACAGGGACTTATAATGACATTGTATTTTAAACACAGTCGGTACCCTGTATTCGGCTATAACAGCTTTCATTTTTTGGCAAGATTTTCCACAGGATTTTTGAGTAGTTCTGTGGGAAGTTTTGCCTAACTCCAGTAGTGCATTTGCGAGGTCAGGCATGGATGTTGGATGAAAAAGCCTGGCTTGCAATCTCCGTTCGGTTTCATCCCAAAGGTGTTCGATGGGGTTGAGTTCAAGGCTGCAGTCAAGTTCTACCACACCAAACTCATCCAACCATGTCTTTATAGGCTTTTTGCACTGGGGCACAGTCATGCTGCAATAGAAAAGTACCTTCCACAAACTATGCACCCTATTTCACCCTCACTGGAAAAAAAGTGCATTTGCTTTGAAGCAAAAATGCAAAAAAATAATGAGTTTCAGACAGAATTGTTTTTATATTTGTTCCTGTTTTCGATACAGTAAATATTCATTTTATGCTGACTTTCAGAAAATAATTGTTATATGCAGTCCTTGTAGACAGCCAGATAAATTTGTGTTATTTTTCTGATTATGTCCGTCATACACACATCCAGGCACATTTACATGTAGAATGTATTTGTGAGTGTGTGTGTGTGTGTTTTAAGTCATTGTAATCTGAGGAGTAGTGTGTCCCTGATCTCACTTGAGCAGTCTTCTGAAAAACCCTCCTAACTGATCAGTCACTGTTATTAATTTCGAATCGCTATGCTATATAATACTTTCTGATGCTGTTTGACATCAGAACAATACATCTACTTTACTCCCTTAATTATTAATTGAGAAACATGCCACTGGCCAGACGGCCTGCAGGAGTGCCTTAAAAGAGCATGATTATGATGATTAATTACATCGTTTAAACTCTGTCTACTGATTTTAGCACCTCTATCTCAGTCTCAGGTATAAACATCCCCACTTTACCTTGAGACAAACCTAGATGTGGGTGTGTGTGTGTGTGTGTGTGTGTGTGTGTGTGTGTGTGTGTGTGTGTGTGTGTGTGTGTGTGTGTGTGTGTGTGTGTGTGTGTGTGTGTGTTGCTTCAAAAGCTATGTTTGGTCTCTGGATGGTTCTACTCTGTTTGATACTGTCAGTGAAGATTGACAAATGTACACAGATAATTATACATTACACGCTGTCCCCTACAACACAAGACTCCTTTTCTTGAGCTGTGCCATTGTTGTAGTCATGCTCCTCTGTTTTTCTGCAGTGCGCAATGCTCCATTTGTCTTCAATGCAGCTTATTTTGAGCAGTCCCTTTAATGTAATCTTAAACGTCTTTCTCAATCTGACTGGAACCCAATCATTTTTGTTCTCTCACTTTTGCAATGATAGGTAGCTTTCTTCTGAAGTGCTGTCAGTTACAAAATAGTACAATTTTGTCTCAAAGACTTCACAACCACATGTGCACTAAAAATATTCAATAACAATGAATCAATAAATGCTAAATAAATAAATATATATTTTACTTTTTTATTTAGTATTGTCCTGAAGAATTCTATGCTCACCAAAGCTGCATTTATTGTTAAAAAAACAATCATACAATTATTAACACTGATTCTTATCATGCTAAGGATTCTTTGGTGAATATAGATGTCAAAAGAAAAGCACTTGCTGTATTGAAATATACATTTTTGTAAAATTATAAATGTCTGTGCCACATTTTATCAATTGAATGAATCCTAGTTGAATGTATATTCAGGCAGGTACTAGTTCAAATTAAATATTGCAATATTGTATACTTATTGTATGTATATTGAATATGTTTTTATACAATCCCACTTATTTTGTTAAAATTAGTAACATTAGTTTCTGTACAAAATGTTGTTTGCAAAAAAACGTCCAGAACAAATATTTGGTCCTGGTAGTCATGTTATTGTTTCTGTTTCTTTCTACCTTGCTCTGTGTCTTGAAAAGCGGATTGCGCTACTTCCTCTGTCACACTCTTCAACTTAATGTTGTTATGAACTGTCACATGTTGACAGATGGATCTTTGGAAACTAATGGTAACGACAGACTGTATATTACAGAACGTGTAAATTCTCGGGTGCTGGTGGCGTGTTAGCCATGTTTAATCTGTCATACATGCAGGTTTATTATCTGTAGCACAGTGAATCTGTTATTATCCTGCACCTTCATTTATCTGGCCTTGATGCAGAGAAATACATTCATACTGAAAGTAGCACAGAGGTAATACACTCTCATTGCAAAATGCACTCGCTTGCATTTTCTCTCTTGCTCATCCACATTTCGCTCTCTGTCAGCACTTTTCTGTGTTCCCAGCAAAGTTTGTCGCTAATCCCAACCCACTTAATATCAATAAATCTCATTAAAAACAATGTATTCCCTTTCATCTGGTTCATGGTGCTCACACAGCTGTCTTGATCATCTTCAAACTTGCTGTGGTGTCACAAAATCTCTGTAATATTTTGAACTGTTTATTGGATTCAGCACACTGCATCACTGAAACTAAGTGACGCTGTGTTAGACTATGACCAGTTTTATCAACACATTGCCAGTGCTATTGTTTTTCTGTGGTGTTAATAACCTCAGATGGCTAGCAATGCCTTTTCTATTCAACTCAAAGTTTGGCTGGCTAGCATGAACCAGTAAACCTCTGCTGATAGATTTATTTGACTAACTACACCATTTGGACCCAAATTAAATGTTTTCCTCAGCTGAAGGCCGTTTAGATATTGCCTTGTCAACAAATATAGAAATTTGAGAATGTTAATGGTAACAGCTTAGCATTCACATAAACCTTTAATCAATCCCAATATTATTGTTCAGATACCACAAGCATTTAAAAAAATGTAATTGGTTACTCCACCCCACAAATGAAAATGTTGTCATTAATCACTTACCCCCATGTCGTTCTAAACCCATAAAACTTTGTTCATCTGGAACATTGGAACATAATTTAAGATATTTTGGATGAAAACCGGGAGGTTTGTAACTGTCCCATTGACTGCCAAGTAAAATCCACTGTCAAGGCCCAGAAAAGTATAAAAAACATTGTCAGAATAGTCCATCTGCGATTAGTGGTACAATCTGAATTTATTTAAGTGACGAGAACACTTTTTCTGTGCAAAGAAAACAAAAACAACGACTTAATTCAACAATTCGTCTCCGCTGTGTCCAGGGCCGGCATATAGGCAAACTAGGCAGTCGCCTAGGGCGGCAGCACAGTCAGGGCGGCAAAAAGGTAATACATTTTTGTTTATCTTTTGGGCATTCATTTGGAATTATTGCACGCATATCAATAAGTTATAACCCCTTAGTTATTCTAAATTTAAACTAACTTTGCTTCATGTTGCTCCTGCGCTGCCCCCCACCTGATCGGCGTCAATAGGCTACTCAAAATGCAAAACATCCTAATGTACATTCATAAATGTCATCAAAACTAATAAAACTACACAGACATGAATGACTTTTGCTGCTGGTGATGTCTGATGAGTTTTAAAGGCCGACACGCGCTTCTGAAAGGTAAGATTATAGCCTAATGTATGTGTGTGAGAGAGAACGCGTGGGGGAGACATAATAACACAAGTGTAATATTATCTATTAAATAGGCCTACGTACATCCAAAACCATGTTTTTTTTAGCCAAGTAGAATACTAAATATTTAGCCTTTCTCATATTCATAAGGTTATGTAGTGTTTAATTTGTTGAATAAAGTGGCGTGACTGATCCAGCATCAGAGGATGAGAGCTAAGGGATCATTCGCGCAATCACTTGGTTGACCCACTTGAGTGATTACCAGTGTGATGCATCAGTTACTTTTATAGTGTGCACATATAGGTACTCTAAAAATCACAGTTATTTTATTGCAACATCTATTTAGTGTTTGGGTAAATTTTGTGTAACCCAGCTCCTGTGGTAGGGCAGTCGCAATATATTTTAGAGCAGTTCTCAGTGCCTATTTATTTGTTTCATTTAATCTATAAAACCATAAACCATTTCATGCAAAGCAAACCAAGTCACCTAAACGAGCCACAGTCTTTTTGCGGCTATGAAACGTTTTATTTTTAAAAAGTTTCAATGTAAAAAATGTTGTATCCCTGTTTAAACGGTAAAATATGTTGTATTAAGAACTGTATTTGATGAAAATAATGGCATTTAGGCAAAAAGAAAGAAAGAATTGAAAAAATAGCAAAATACATGAAAAATTAAAACACAACGATACCAACAGCAACTAAATAAAATAATAATAAAAAATAAATAATTGTTTTCTAATCAATCTCAGCATTCTTTAATTTTGTGTCGCTAGAGCGTCAATATGCTTAGATTAAAATGTCTTTGGAAGTGTTTTGTTAATTCTGCTAAACTTTAATCACTAAAATAAAAATGTAAGACTAAAACTAAACTGTACAAAGCTAGAAATCTAATCACAAAATAAAAACTATATATATAAAAACTATATTAAAAAATAATAATAATAAAAATGAAACTGAAATTTATAGTGAAAATTGAAAGCAATATTAAAATAAAAACGATTTAAAAGTGCTATTAAAGTATAATACAAACCTATAATAACCCTGATACGAACATCTTTCATCTTTCATCGGAGGAAGGGAATCTGCCAAATGAGATGATCGGAATTCGGAGGTGTCGTATGCGGACCGGGTTTGTTTAGATTATTCCCTGACTATGAATAGCTGTGCACACCAGCTGTTTTGTGCTGCTTACTGGAAATTCACCCAAATCTTCCCTTGGCCACTTTAGTCTTCAGTACACTTAATTTGTGTTTGCAGCTATTCTAGTGGTTATTTATTCATTTATTTACATTTTTATTTAATTTTCTTTTACATTGCAGTAGGGAACAAAAATAATACTCAGAAAACATGCCTGTGTCTGCTTTAATTTGATGCAGTTTTATCAATAAACAAATTCTCCAGTCTTTTACATGGATCATTAAAATCATATTTAATTGTGAGAGTGAAGTGGGGGCGGCACGGCAGGGTTTTGCCTAGAGCAGCAGTTGAGCTTGAGCCGGCCCTGTCTGTGTCAGCGTAGCGCCATTTTGGAGAATATCCGCTAGACACAAACAGCGTACACTGTTCATCCGCCACACGGATATGTCTTCTACGTTTGTTTACGCTTTGATTTGAATAAAAACAGCGTATCCTGTATGCGGCTGACACAGAGCAGCATAAGCTGCTTGCGTCCAGCGGATATTCTCCAAAATGGTGCTATGCTGACACATAGGAGACAAATTGTTGAATTAAGTTGTTATTTTTGTTTTCTTTGAATAGAAAAAGTGTCCATTAAATTTAGATTGAACTACTGATGGCAGATGGACTATTCTGACAATATGTTTCTTACTTTTCTGGGCCTTGACAAAGGAATTTATTTGGCAGTCAATGGGACATTCACAAACCAGTTTTCATCCAAAATATCTTAAATTGTGTTCGGAAAACGAACTAAGCTTTTAAGGGTTTGTAACAACATAGGGGTAAGTGATTAATGACAAAATGGGTGGAGTAACCATTTAAAACCAGTGTTTGTTTTAATATATTTTTTTCTGTCTTTTGATTAAAATATCCTTTACTTATTAATTTTAAGTATTTCAATTGAAATGGCATCTACATTTTGTCAACAAAATAAACATTTTAGTTGACAAGTGCAAATATTCAAACTATTAATATATTAATTTAAACATACTGAAATTTAACAAAACATATTTTAAAAATGTCCTTGAAGTTAAATTATAATGATATTCATTGTCCTTTTTAGTGGTATTACTGAAATGCATCACAACACGAGTCACAACGTAACTGACAAATTCATATGAGTACAGTTCACTAAAACTAGATTTAAAAAATTATTAAAATGTTTAAAAATTAAGCAAAAGAAAATACATTTTGACCTGTTCATTTTACTTGATGTACTCAAAATAAAAACTATATGGACATTAAAAAAGAAAAATAATAATACAAATTACAAAACACAATAAAATTACTAAATCTTTAAAATTTAAATGAAAATGATTAGTGTAAAAGTATCAAAAATAATAAAACTATAATATGTCTCAATAATAAAATAACAGTTAACCTGCCAGCAAAGCTAGTTTACTGGTTTTCATTGTTCAGCTTCATCTCATGCACCTCTAGATTAACTGGATAAGAACTAACACATTTTAGACAACACTAGTAGACCTGAGAGACACACTTTTTTTATAGTTGCATTTGTGTGTGTTTTATGTTTAAGCTAAAATCTACATTGAGAAATACTGTTTAGCTCCATGAAGCCTGAACCAGAAGAACATTAGTCTTAGCCTCAGACGTCACGCCCACAGACCGTTGGCTGAATGTCTGATGCATATGTTACACTTATCTTGAAACACTTCAGTAGTGTCAAAGTCGTTGTCGGATTGGTTGAATTATACAGGATTTCCGGGAGACATGTGTGTCGCGTTCTTTAACGTTCCGCCTGGAAAAAAGATGCCGTGGTGCCAAACTCCCTCACGCGAAAGAAGAAAGCCGTCGTGTTTACAAATGTGATGGTGATCAGAATAGATTGAACGCTGGATTTTCAAAAGTATGTGAAATATTTAAAGTTTGCACCATGGAAACTATAAAATACATCCGAGAGATTCACACACCGGTTTGTTATTGTGGCAACATTTCCACGCCCTGAAACGTGACACTGAACGAAACAAACTGTGATTGGTTGTCGGTCAAACGGCCTCATGAACGGGCCTTGAACAATGAATACAGCCATATATTCCCAGACCTTCAGCCATCAGTCTGAAGGTCTTGCTATGCGAGACTAGAAGGACACCAATGTCAAATCTGATATAAATGTTTTCTTTTCTCTCCCTCCTCTCTCTCTGTTCCTGTCTGTCTAGAAACCTTGGAAAATCTGGATTGAGAGTATCATGCCTTGGTCTGGGTGAGTATTACATTATATAAAAAAAGATATTTCCATATGCTGTATGTTTTTGGTGCAGTAAGTCAGCAGACAGAAGCAGAGACGGTTTTTGCAGAATTAGTTTCTGTTTAACAGTTCATTAATCATGACACCATGCTGACTCTCTCTAGCATTCTTTAACACACACACACACACACACACACACACACACACACACACACACACACACACACACAAACAAAATCTCTTTTTGATGTCTGGGAAAGGAGGAGTGGGACTTGAACAGTGGGATATATGAACGCAATTACAAAAGCTGAACTTCAGTAACCGGAGTGGGCCAGTCAGCTTCAGTACCTCCGAGACAACAAAAGGCAGACTCAGCTTTCAGAGTGAAGCAGGTCAACGCTACAGGGACTCCATATGCCTGTGTGTGTCTTTTAAAATATAAGCACTACTGTGTATACATGTTACTAAATATAAAAATATCCAGGAAGATAAATAGCTCAGAATGCAATGCTCATGTAGGAGACACAGATTTGAATCTGGCCTTTGTCTGGTCATGATACCATTTTCATTATTTCTCTCTCCCACCTGTCTGTCAATAAAAAAATACAGAGGCCAACATAAAAATATAATTTATGTGCACAACTGGTTGGTGGCAGGGCGTTTTTATTTTATTTTTTTATTCAGTCACAGACAATGGGAAAATCATTGCTGCTTGGTAGACTTGTAGACGTACACATTTTAATAAAAATATAAAGGGATGATCTGTTTTTAACATCAGTTGAGTTTATTAATTTGCTCATAATGTAACCTGTAATTCACATTGCGTCACTGACCAAATCTGAACGAATCATTTTGGTTAACAAATTGGTGAATGTTTAATTTAGAATTTATTATTTTGTTCACTGAACTTTTTTTACAAATCAGTAAATGAATAGTAATTTAAATGAGTAAATTAATTCGTGTCAAACTTAGTAATGTAACTTGTTCTGCAGAAAGAGTCTGAACAAATCAGTGAAAAAAAATCTGGATAAATCTTTCTGGTGAAAAGATTCAAAAGATTAATTGAGAATAAGCAATTGTTTGTTTGTGATGAGCAAGGAATCAGTTGAGTAAATTAATCAGTGACACACTTATTAATGTAAACGGTTATTATTAACTGTCCTGATTCAAATGACTCATTTAGAAGAAACAAGTGTTTATTTATGACGACTCAGGTTTTTTAAGGAATCAATTCCTTCAAAAGTAAATAAATCAGTTAATTAATCAACAAGAAATAATTGAGAATAATTTATTTTGTTCTGTGAACAACAGTTTTTTTAAAGGGGTCATGAACTAAGAACTCAAAATTCATTGAAATCAAAAAACATTGTGCTATAAAAACATTCTGTAAGGTTCAGAACTCAAAGCTTTCTCATTAGTCTAAAACAGCTTATATTGAAGCCAATCTGACAAAACAACAGGTTCTGGAATGTGCCATTTTATGACATAATAGTGTGGCTTAAGTCTGCAGAAGAAGATCAACACCTGCTTCTGCATCACTGCCTGTTTAGCCCCGCCCACCGGTTGGCACATGTAGTAGGTAAATGATAAGAGCAGCAAATGCAGGTCAAGTCAAGTCAAGTCACCTTTATTTATATAGCGCTTTTAACAATACAAATTGTAACAAAGCACTGCACAATATCAAAATAGGCAAATTGTGTCAATAATGTAAAATGACAGGATTTAACACTCAATTTATCAGCTGAATGCATTTCATTATTGAATTTAGTAATGGCATTGTCCAGCTTAGTTCAGTTTAAATAATATCTGTGCAATCAAGTCGATGATTGTGCTGCAAGTGAAGTGTCCCCAACTAAGCAAGCCAGAGGCGACAGCGGCAAGGAACGAAAACTCCATCGGTGACAGAATGGAGAAAAAACCTTGGGAGAAACCAGGCTTAGTCGGGGGGCCAGTTCCCCTCCAGCCAGACGAATCAGTAGTTTGTTCCAACTGCAGCAAAGTCAGAGTGTAAGTGGTCCACTGCTTCCAGGGGTCTTTCCCCGATGGCTGTCTAGGTGACGAGGTCCTCACTGGAGATCTGTCTCTGGGGCTCATCTATGTGTCCTAGACTCCGCTGACGGTCAGGGCTGTAGAGGTTGTCTCCAGGTGCTGATCCTCCATTTATGGCAGACTTAGGTTAAGTCAGTATAATCGCTGATGGTTGGCTTCCTCTGAGGTCCTCGGAGGGGTTGTCATCGTCTCTTCTCAGGTGTTCGGTCATCTCAGATCGTTTAAGGGTTGGATCCTGACTGAAGCTTGTGTAATTCCTAGCTACCACGGGATGTTAATCCCGTGGCAGAAACATAGAAACAGTAAGACAATTAGCGTAGCAGTTGTTCCATCCAGGAATAACCCTGGATGAAAATATCAGTAGAATCCAAGCTAAAACATAATAATGTGCATTTGATCAGACATAGCTGAAGTACAAGATTGTGAGATGAATTATATGAATGCTTGGCTAAAGAGATGCGTCTTTAATCTAGATTTAAACAGAGAGTGTGTCTGAACCCGAACATTATCAGGAAGGCTATTCCAGAGTTTAGGAGCCAGATATGAAAAGTTCTACCTCCTTTAGTGGACTTTGCTATCCTAGGTACTACCAAGAGTCCAGAGTTTTGCGACCTTAGGGAGCGGGTTGGATTGTAGCGTGATAGAAGATTAGTTAGTACGCAGGAGCTAAATCATTTAGGGCCTTATAGGCAAGTAATAATATTTTGTAACTGATACGAAACTTAATAGGTAGCCAGTGCAGAGACTGTAAAATTGGAGTAATATGATCATATTTTCTTGACCTGGTAAGGACTCTAGCCGCAGCATTTTGTACTATCTGTAGCTTGTTTATTGAAGATGCAGGACAACCACCTAGCAGTGCATTACAATAGTCCAGTCTAGAGGTCATGAATGCATGAACTAACTTTTCTGCATCAGAAACACTTAACATGTTCCGTAGCTTGGAAATGTTTCTAAGATGGAAGAATGCTGTTTTGTAACATGGAAATATGATTTTCAAAAGATAGGTTGCTGTCTAATATAACACCCAGATTTGTAACTGTAGAGGAAGTAACATTACATCCGTCTAGTTGCAAATTGTAATCCAAGAGATTCTGTGTACTGTTTTTAGGTCCAATAAGTAATATCTCGGTCTTATCTGAATTTAATAGGAGAAAATTACTGGTCATCCAATCTTTTATATTTTTAACACACTCTGTTAGCTTAGATAGTTTAGAAGTTTCATCTGGTTTTGTTGAGATATATAGTTGAGTTATATAGTTGAGTATCATCAGCGTAACAATGGAAACTAATCCCGTATTTTCTAATAATGTTACCAAGGGGCAACATATATAATGAAAATAATAGAGGACCTAGGACAGATCCTTGTGGTACTCCATACTTTACTGGTGATAATTGAGATGACTCCCCGTTTAAATAAACAAAGTGGTAGTGATCGGACAGGTAGGATCTAAACCATCTTAAAGCCTGCCCTTGAATACCTGTATAGTTTTGTAATCGATCTATCAGTATGTCATGATCTATAGTGTCGACGCAGCACTAAGATCAAGTAAAACTAACAAGATGCAGCCTTGGTCTGACGCAAGAAGCAAGTCATTTGTAATTTTAACAAGTGCAGTTTCTGTGCTATGACGGGGCCTGAAACCTGACTGAAATTCTTCATAGATATCATTTTTTAGCAAAAAGGAGCACAGTTGAGCAGACACTACTTTTTCTAATATTTTTGACATAAACAGAAGATTTGAAATGGGTCTGTAATTTGCCAGTTCACAAGGATCTAATTTTGGTTTCTTAATAAGAGGCTTAATAACTGCCAGCTTAAATGGTTTTGGGACGTGACCTAAAGATAACGAGGAGTTAATAATATTGAGAAGCGGTTCTTCTGTTACAGGTAATAACTCTTTCAATAGTTTAGTGGGTACAGGATCTAATAAACATGTTGTTGGTTTAGATGCAGTTATAAGTTTATTTAGCTCATCCTGTCCTATAGTTGTAAAGCACTGCAGTATTTCTTTGGGTGCGATGAATGAAGCTGGAGTACTAGATGCTGTAGGAATCTACGTTTGTTATTGTATTTCTGATATTATCTATTTTATCAGTAAAGAAATTCATAAAGTCATTACTATTAAACTGTGAGGGAATATTTAGATCGGGTGACATCTGTTTATTTGTTAATCTAGCCACTGTGCTAAATAAAAACCTTGGATTGTTTTGGTGATTATCTATGAGTTTGCGGATATACTCGGTTCTTGCAGTTTTTAGAGCCTGTCTATAGCTGGACATACTGTTTTTCCACGCAATTCTAAAGACTTCCAAGTTAGTTTTTCTCCATTTGCGCTCAAGAATACGAGTTTCTTTCTTGAGAGAATGGGTATAACTGCTGTACCATGGCGCCGCATGTTTTTCTCTGACCTTTTTTAATTTGATGGGGGCAACAGTTTCTAACGTATTAGAGAAGATAGTTACCATGTTGCTAGTAATTGTGTCTAGTTCATCTGTATTTATGGGTACACTGAGCAGTTGAGATAAATCAGGCAGGTTATTTGTGAATCTGTCTTTAGTGGCTGGAATAATAATTCTGCCTGGACGATAACGCGGAGCCATATAGTTAATATCAGTAATATGCAGCATGCACGATACAAGGAAATGGTCAGTAACATCATCACTTTGAGGTATGATATCTATATCAGTTAGATCAATTCCATGCGATATTATTAAATCTAGCGTATGATTAAAACAATGTGTCGGCCCGGTGACATTTTGACACCAAAAGAGTTTATTAGGTCAGTAAAACGCAAGTCCTAACGCATCATTTGTATTATCAACGTGAATGTTAAAATCTCCAACAATTAGTGCTTTATCCACATTAACCAATAGGTCTGAGAGGAAATCTGCAAATTCTTTTAGAAAATCTGTATATGGCCCTGGCGGTCTGTACACAGTAGCCAGAGTAAGGGATAGGACAGATTTATTTTGCTTATCTGACAGTTTAACATTGAGCATAAGTATTTCGAATGAGTCAAACCTGTATCCTGTTTTCTGAGTAACATTGAGAATATCACTATATATTGTTGCGACACCGCCGCCACGACCAGTCTGACGAGGCTCGTGCTTATAACAGTAGCTTGGTGGAGTAGATTCATTTAGACCAAAATAATCATTTGTTTTAAGCCAGGTTTCAGTCAGACAGAGTACATCAAAACTATTATCTGTGATTATTTAATTTACGATAACTGCTTTCGGTGTGAGTGATCGGATATTTAGGAGCCCAAGTTTTAAAAATTGTTTTTGTTCATTTATTTTGCATTTTTCTGGTTTAATCACGATCAGATTTGTTCTAGATCCTGCATTAAATTTATATTTTGAACTCACTATTCGGGGAACAGACACAGTCTGTATAGATTGGACACTGCAAGTACCTTTATCATTTAAGTGGGTAGAACAAAAATCATCATAGCTGTTATTGGAGAATTGGCTTACTAGTCAGATGGAGCGTAGCGTTCTGGTGATGTTGTCCGACAGGAGTTCCGCACCGACTCTGCTGGGGTGCAGGCCATCAGCACGAAATTCCAATTATGAACAAAGAGAATTTTCTGCTCTGTACACCATGAAAACAACCATTCATTGAAAGCAAACAGTCTACTGAACTTTTCGTGTCCTCGTCGATACGTGGGAAGAGGTCCTGACACGATGATCGCCGCTGGCGATGTGCTGCGCATCGTCTCGACCAGGCTCCTGAAGTCCCTCTTCAGTGTCTCCGTCTGCCGCAGCTTGGTGTCGTTAGCCCCCGCGTGAGTCACAACAGCTGCAACACTCTCGTCATCCTTCAGGATCGCGGGTATCTGCACAGAAACATCAAGAACACGAGCACCAGGGAGACAATGAGTGTGCACTTTACCTTTAGCTAATGTAGCACGGACATGCCGGACGATTGAGTCTCCGATGACCACAGCGTCACGATCAGTCTCGCAGAGAGGGGCGAAGCGGTTCCAGGATGAGATGTCGAAGACCGGAGGGGGAGAAGTCGTCGCCCGGGGCCTTCCGCTGCTGCACCCAGGGTCCGTGGTTTCCCGGCGCCAGAGTGAAGGCCATCTGTGACGATCACGTCCCGGGTGCACGGGGCCTGTGCAGAGAAACACACGGAGTAGAGGTGGTGGGAGTGTTAGCAGCGCACTGCATACTTACCCCGGACTTATGAGCGTCAGCCCGAGATGTTTCCAGCGTTGCTTTCCGTTTCCTCAGCTGGGCCTGTTTCCCAAGCAGCTCGTGGATCCGTCTCTCCACGGCATCCAGCTCGACAATTGTAACATCCTGCACGATTTGAAAGCTGATACTTTTGAATGTTGTCATCATATATACAGCTTCATATGCACAAGTTTTCTAATTCAGTAGGTTTGCTCGGTAGTTCATGTGATACGGGGATGAAGAGCTCTGGTACGAACCTCGTAAAATTACTGTTTGACAAAACAGCTCAAATACACATAAGGAATTTAAAATAGAACAGCTGGTAGAACCAATACAACCAATGCAATAATGGCAAAGCAATGCAAGCATGGCTAATTACATTTTGAGAGAAATAAGATGACTAGTTGTTTGTTATCCTGCACTCTCTGTAGTATCACACTACCGAATGCAGCTCGAACGTGTCCTCACCTGCACACAAAGGTAGACACAAATCCACCATTAAAGCAAGTAACAGTGAAACAATGTTAAATGTGTGTATGCGTGTGTGAAAAGGGGTATTAGCTGTGTTAGCAGCACCTGCGCTGGCTTTGCTAACGGGCTATAAGCTAATAGCGGACTCGGGAAATCAAAATAAAACTTGCGATAACAAGCCGCTCTGATTATTCTCGTTGCAGAATGCGATCGGGGATATATTCACACGTTATAGAAACAAAAATTATTGTGTATAAAATCGGAATTTAAGATAGAAAATAGACGATAAATATTTGGCTTGACGGAGATTCAATTCAGAACACGCGCCAGATTAAAACTCTGTAACACTTTGTTTTAGGGTCTCTTAACTAGCTGTTAGTTCTACATGACCTTATTCTACATCCCTAATCCTACCTAATACCTAAACTTAACAACTAACTTACTAACTATTAGTTAATAAGAGTTCTCTATTCTAAAGTGTTAGAAGCTCTACGGGTGTGTTTTCACGGTGTGAGTGTGTGCAGAGCCGATCCTCCCTATATGCAGAACACACAAGCTGCATAGGGCCCCCGAAACACCAGGGGGCCCCCTTGCTCTCAAAGATGATTTAATTTTATTTTCGTTT
This sequence comes from Gymnocypris eckloni scoliostomus, assembly GCA_027564155.1. Taxonomy (NCBI): domain Eukaryota; kingdom Metazoa; phylum Chordata; class Actinopteri; order Cypriniformes; family Cyprinidae; genus Gymnocypris; species Gymnocypris eckloni. Next base: position 33,170,378 of record CM050423.1, read on the forward strand.
TAGAATTTGGCCAGCGGCTATGAAAACATGAAAAAAAAATTGCGTAGGGACCCCAGAATTCGGCTCTGTGTGTGTGTGAGTGTGTTTGTTCAATACTCACTGCTGTGTGTGTGCACTTGGATGGGTAGGCCTAAATGCAGAGCACAAATTCCGAGTAATGGTGCACCATAAGCGGATTGATACAAAATTTACGCAAAAGACACGATGCACACATGCGTATCCCAATTAACATGCATGAAACCCAATTCACGTTCACAAAAAAAATATATATTCACAAAAAACTATTCACGTGCACAAAATAAGATGCAAATAAAATGCACAAATGCAAAACTGCGTACAGCAATTTTGAATGTTTAAAATTCACAAGTGTATCGTGGACTATGAATGTGTGAATCGCCTGGATGTGTGTGTGTGTATTTTTGAGACTTTCCTGGCAGCGAACCCCTCCCACTAGGGACACTCGTACTCTTTAGCCAATCTGATTTTAGCCTTTCGATCGACCAATCATAACCCACCCTGGGCATGCCTACCTGAATGATGCGTCATCAGTGCGAGACCACAATTTAAGTCACAGTTCAACAGAGGTTTGTGCAGTTGATCGTTTGATTTTATGCAGGGTACACACCACAAGATAATCAGGCTGATATTTGGCTGATTTCTCCCCTTCCGACAATCCTAGGTAATGTCCCGATTATCTTAGTGGTTCTAAAGATTGTCTCATCATATTTTTCTGTGGTGTGAGGTGTATTAAGAGTGACTGAATCCACTCGGAAGAACGTCGGAGGTGACCTGATCGCGAATCATGTTCAAATCAAATCGAATCAAATTCAACATGTTGAATATTTATGACCAAAAATCCTGCTGTGTGGGGGGAACCCCGAGGACAAACGCGTGTTCGATCTGCAGATTATCACGTGAAACGAAACAATATCCAATCAGAAAGCGAGCTGACAAGGACGGAAGCATAACAAACCATAACAAACACATGTCATGGCTTTGAATTATTCTTTAAATAATTTGTAATTATTTACACTTGTTTACGGATATGTAATTTTCTTATTGTTTTTTACTTTGTATTGTTTTTTGTTTCTTATTGTATTTGATGTAATTTATATGTTATTGCCCTTGCATTTTCTTTGTTCTAAAATTGCAATAAAAAATCATTCTTGTTTATTCTCAAGTCTCCAGAGATTTTGCAAGGTTTCCTGTGTTCCCATTTCAACTCTTGGTTGAAAATCTGTTGGTGTGTGGTGTGCTGTCTTTGTCACATCGCGGCACACCCCACACTATAGGAGCAAAACTGATAAATCTAGGATTTTTTTGTCCTCATGTGTATGGTCTCTCACATTTTGAAGATCTTATAAGATTGTAAAAATCTTTTTGTGTGTACCCAACATTAGTTAACTAGCCTGTTGGAGATTAATTGTTTTATTTTTGCATGTTTACTTAAAACTTGAAAGTAAAATCGGTCGTTTAGACACACTCGTTAACGTGACCAGTGTAAGCCAGTGGCTGCTATGAAAACAGATAGTGTTGGCAAAAATGCAGCTGTCTTGTGTTAGCCACAATGTTCGTATATTGGTCAAAATGAAGAAAGAATTCTGCTCATTGCCCTGCTTTTGTTCAGCAACGCTGGATGGCCAATGTCCAGCCCAGCTCCCACTTAGCGCTGACCCTGCCCTCATCACCATAGCTTTATAATGATATAATAGACCTATACAATAACTTAGTGTACGAACAACGGGATGTTTGTACTTACCATTTGTGCAACAGGGTGCAGTGTTTAATTAATACACACTAATTGTTTTCCTTGCATTTTTCAGGATTTAAACATTTTAAACATCTGGGTGACAGTTACAGACCTCTTAATTCACATTAATCTTTATCTATTTTATGTACTTTACTTTTAAGATATCAACATTAATTTACATTTTCATATTATAATACTGTGATTAACCATTGTTAATGTTTCATCTTCTGTTGAGTTCTTTGAGTTCAAAAATCTTTGAGATTACAATACACAAGATGATGTTGGGAAGCAGAAATTGTATTTGCCTGGTGACAGTTGTGGAATTTTTGCTGGTCAGACAAAGACAGACGGATCATAAAAAGGAATGCAACAAAGATTATTCAGTAAATTCTATTCAGTTATTTTATCACTTTTATCTCGTGCTTCCTGCTCTTTCTGTATCTACATCTCTTCTAAAAGTATAAGGCCCGGTTTCACAAACGGGGCTTAGCTTAAGCCAGGAGTAGGCTTTAGTTGAATTATGATATTTAAGCTTTTAAACTTGTAAAAAAAAATGCCTTAGAAAAAATATTAAGGAGTGCATCTTGACACAGAATAATGATACTGACATGTCAGACATGACATTTTAAGATATGTCAGAGCAAAATATTTCCAGTTGAAACAGCTCAAACATGCATTGTAGTCTGGGACTAGATTAAGCCTTGTCTGTGAAACCATGGGTATGAGATAGCATGCCAAGGTGTTAGCTTTGAATATCAGATCAAAATCTGAATGCTAAAGACTCTAAATGGGACACTATACCAGCCATTTAGTGTAATTGAGGTTTGAATACACTTTGACTGAAGACCTTCTAGCACAGCGTTAAACTGGTATCTCAGCTGTAGTTGTGCTACGTTTGTACTCCCTCATAACTGTCAATTCATATTTCATGTTACACATTACAATTAACCATGGTCAGGTCACTGTAACAACTGGCTTGTTTTGAATGTTTTAATTCTGACATAAAACCAGAACAATAACAAGAACATTTAACAATGCATAACAAAGCTTTTAGCCTTAACAAATACAAAGTCATAGGTAATACTCTACAATGAATATAGTAATAATGCATGACTTAAAGAAATCTGTTGAAACTGTCAAAATGGATGGGTTGCAGCATGACTGTTTTGAAATAGTTACAGTTCCAAATGAAACTTCTAGATTCATATCACCTCATGGCTTGTGGTAGGGGATGAAGTAGGGATTTGGGTGTATGCCGCAATTTGCAGCATAAACAAACTTAAATTAAATGTATGGTCTCCAATGTGTGCATGTTATTATATACTTACATCACCATCAGAATGCATGACTTCACAGGACTTGAGAAACAAGACAAGCTCTGCTGTTACAGCTCTTTCATGTCCTCAATGAACAAAAAAACAAGAGACTGCTTGAAAAATATCCAAAAGCTATTTTCATAATCATCTATTTATTACAACATCTCCCATCAATCAAAACCTTATTTTATGCTTTAAATTGACTTTATTAATCTAATATCTTAATGTGATAGCCTTTGGTATCCAAGTGAATAACAATTAATTATAAAATAAACATAAGAATCGATCAATATTACATCATGACACACTCTGAACTAAACTAAACTAAGCAGCCGCTGGCTTACACTGATCACGTTAACGAGTGTCTAAAGGATCGATTTAACTTCTTAAACTTCATAAACATTCAAAAATAAAACAATACACCTCCACTAGGCTAGTTAACTGAAATCTAAACAATAAACATACTAAATATGGATTCAGTTTCAACAATGATAAACATTGTTTATGAAAATAACAGAATAATACATTTGTCTGTTTTCAAAAAACACTTTTGCATATGATAAACAATTCCATTACTATATTGTGTCACCGTGTGATGTCTGATGTAAATCCTGAAGTGAAACCATTTGAGAATCACTGATCTAAAACATCCTGTACTCTCTGTTTCTAAAAAAATTAAAAAAAAATAAAAACACAGAACATCAATTATTTTGAGTCAAAAACTCTTCACTTTATAATTGCATTTTTTTTTAATGAAGCTATTTTGTATAAAGTGATTTCAAGTAAATCGGGCCCCTTTGTCACTTAGGTGACTAACAGAAAATTGCTCAATTTAACCTGAATTCAAATGTGAACGGCGATTGAACGTGAGATTTGAATTTGAATTTGACTGAGAACAGCAAAGGTTTTTCAGTGCTAAAATGTCCAAAGGTAATTTTTCAAGAACATAAAGTGCATGTTAGTCATATCACTGCCCTGTGAGACAAATTGATGGCTCAAATGCTGTGTCACATCTGTATTTATCACAGAGCACACCATGGTTGAGGTGGTAGTGCTGTCACGTCTGCCTCCCCACAACGAGTTAAGAATCTTTTATGTAACTCTGGTTTTTCCAATCAAACACTAGAGAAAGAGAGGAGGATATCTGACTCTTGTAGAGAAGGAACAAAATAAGTTAAATATAGAAAGAGGCAGGTTAAGTGTGCAGCAGAGAGACTGTGTGGGTTTGTTTGGAGAACACAGGAGGAAACTCAACTCACAGCCTTATTTAACAATAGACTAGATTTATATTAAATCTGTACAGCATTATCTGTATAAATAAATACTGTTAACCATATGAAGTCAAATGATCTGTAGTTGTTTATTGAAAACTGGGCGGGCATCAACTGGGATTTATCTGGAAGTGGGTTGGGTTAACTTCTTTAAATAGTGGCCTTAACCGGTATGTTATTTTAAGCATGCAATTGATATGGGTTGATCAGAAATTGTTATATTTATTGCTGATTAGAAAACTAGAAGCATTGAGCTTCAGATCAATGAATTTTGATATGCCAGAAGAGTCAATGTTACAGAATAGATTATTTGGATGAAGATGATATACAACACATGCGGTTGCAGATTATGAAGATAATGTAATGAGCAAGAGTTTTCATCTCAACATAACTTTCTTTTTTAACTTTACATTTTTTATGATCAGTGATATTTTTTTTTATTTCCACACCAGGCATCTTGCATAATGCCACAAATGTAATATAGTTTTATACCACTTCCTTGTTTAGGTGAAATACATGCTCAGAAAGTGTCAGACACTCAGTCGTGAAGTAAAAAAACTGGTTAGAAAGCCAGCTGACGGTTTAAAAGAAAAAATCTCACTCCATGACTCTGCAGAGCAGATCGCATTCTACCAAGTAGAGCATGTTATGAACATACACCCCAAAAAAAGTTGGCATTAAGTAAGTAGGCCTCCAGGCCGGCACCCATTCTGGGACTCAAACCTGAAGCTGAAGAAACGGCCATGGCGGAGCAGAGAAACCCGCGAACCTGGTGATCTGAGGGAGAGACAGAGAGAGCGCTGTTCTCTTCTCAGTGTTCTGTGTGATGAGCAGAGCGACACAGCAACTTACAGTATAGGGGCCACTCACATATGGCGCCTTTTGCGCTGCACTGTTCGTTATTTCAAATGTAGCCAGCACTGGAGGTACATACGGCATAGCGCCGAGAGGCTGGCACTGGATGGCGCTGAGGCGGCTCTAGATCTGGGCTCGAGATATAACATCTCAACTTTCAGAAGCCCAGCGGCACATGAGCATGTGACATTTCCTTCTTGTAACGGAGGACGGCTGATGGTTGCTTAGCCGAGGGTTGCCTCCGGGCGCAACCGGCAACGCTTTGGAAAAAGGAGAGCAGACTTGCTTTCCACGCGCTTAGCGCTATGTGAATGGGCCCTAAATCTGTATGTGTGGCCTAGGGAGGCGGCGCTTGGGAGAGCCTATGGCACAGAACGCACACAGTCAACTACCCAATGAGAATGTTTATTCCCACAAAGCACAGATATTGACCCGGACTGGTATGATACTTTCCCCAAAGTGCTTTATCCGCGGACAGCGGTGCTTGAGGGCTCGATACGGCTCAACTCTAATTTATATAAATCTGTCTATATGTTTCTGTGATAAATAAATACTGGCCTAAATTGGTAAATCAAATGATCTGATAGTTGTTTATTGAAAATATATTACGCAGCATCAACTGGGTTTGTATCTTTTGAAGATATTTAACTTCTTTAAATAGTGTATCTTCACAGAGCTTTTGACAGCTGCTAAAATGATTCATTAGCAGTTTTTCACAAGCAGCTTATGCTTCAAATTCAAGCAAGTAGAAGTGGAACCACATATGAATTATCATATGCCAGAAGAGTCAATGTTACAGGAATAGATTATTTGGATGAAGATGATAGTTGGAGTTGACAGATGTAGTTGTCCTGGATAATTTTTGTATGAGCAAAATTGAGAGCAGCCACCCAGGAAGCCGTCTCATGCAAAGGTCAGCATGCTGCCAACTGGCATCTTGCATAATGCCACAAATGTTCAAATCGGGTGTAGTAGTAGGCCTTTTGTAGGGAGCATGCTCAGACTTGGGCTGCCTGCATGATCCTGCCAAACTACATTAAGCTAATAGCGGAGACAGAAATGAGAACATACTGATAGCTTCTCACAATTCTCCATGACTCTGCAGAGCAGATCAGACGAGCTAGTAGAGCATGTTATGAAAAACATACACCCTCAAAAAGAAGTTGGCATTAAGCTTGGACAGGAGGCCTCCAGGCCGGCACCCATTCTGGGACTCACGGTGGAGCAGGGAGCTCAGACGGCCATGGTGGAGCAGAGAAATCGGGCGATCATGGTGGATCTGGGGAAACCAATCAGAGATAGTGAAGCGGTCCGCTCTGAGGCTGTGGTTCCAGGCCTCGGCGTTGAGCCCACCCAGCAGTCAGACAGAGAAAAGAGGTGAGTAGTAGAAATGCGATGTGTTGCCAACTTGAGCGCTCATTTAGCCTTGAGCACTGGAGGGCGCTTGTTTTAATGGCCAGCAACTGGAGTGACAAATCGAGTCTAGCGCTTTCGAGAGGCTGGCACTGGATGGCGCTGTTGAGGAGCGGGCTCTAGATCTGGGCTCCAACTCATAACCTCATATGCCACCAGCAAGCCCAGCGGCAGCCGATATTATTGCTTCTCTAAATGTACATGCAAATATTGAAATCACACGGGTGGCAGACTTGCTTTGATCGCAGACAGGGGCGGGCTTGATTTCATCAGACAACGGCGGCAGATACAATTATAAATTAGTATTTTGTGCAGACTAGCTTCTTGGAAGAGGGTTGGTTTTAATTCTTAAATGGCGGACTTGAGGGAGCCATATTTATCCTGTTGACTGACAACAAATGGCGGATATATAAAGTAAAACAGTTTTATTGAGAATTTGGCTGCATTAAAATACAGTATGAGCACTTGAGGGAGATTAGACAGAACAGAACAGTTATTTTTTCTTTACAAACTTTGACTTAGGGAGCTTTATCCAAAGCGGCTTGCAAATAAGAAGTAACTCAAATTGGCTGAAAATTATAATTTGGTTATCATTTACTCTCCCTCAGATTTTTCCAAACCTGTATTAGTTTATTTCTTCTGTTTCTTCTGTAGAATGAAAATAAAAAAAAACTGTTAAATCAAGAAAAGGTATGAGTATAAAAATTTTTCTAACATAACATTAAGGAAAAAGTACTATGAAATGGGAACCATCAGCTGTTATTCTTCAAAATATCTTATTTTTTTTATTATGTTTAGTGCACTATTAGGTTTGGAATAGTCTGTGGTGAGTAAATAATAACAGATTGTTTTTTTTAAGGGGGTGAGAAGCACTGCACTAAGCACCACGTTACATCATTCTATGGGAAACACACCTTAGGTCAGCAGTCAGGGCAGTATTGATTATGTTTAGATAAGAGAGATGTAGTAGTAGGCCTTTTTGAGCACAAAACAGACTTGGGGATAAGAAAGCTAAACTTCAGGAGTTGGAATCATTCGAGATGGACAGAAATGAGAACAAAGTAGTTATCCAATTCTTCACATTTCTCTCTAAAACACTTAATTTAGATTTTATTTATCTTGAGATGTTTACAGTTTAAATCTCTGCCAGTGAAGCTCATTGATTGAATCTGAGAGATTCTGCCAGTTGGATGTTGTTGTAAAGTGGTTTGTAAAGTAAATTCAAGGTTTGTCTCTAAGCGATAAGATCATTGAGTATGTGTGTACCTTTGTGTGTACACACAAAAAATGTACTTTTGATTCTTTCCTACATTGTGTTTTGGATAATTTCCCACACCCTGAGGAGAAAGCCTACTCACCTCAAAACGTCACTCATAAAAAAGTTCCATAGGTTAAGAAAACTATATTTCTGTAAACACCTCAGAATTTCATAATCGTAAAAGTTTTGTCATTTTGCTGCTCTTGTAATCACGTCCCTCAGCCAAAGGTTAAACAATCTTGAAGTGCAGTGCAACAACCTTTTGGGGGGGCAGTTCAGGCAGTTAATTTAGGATCTATTTGGATACATTTAAGTATTTTATTCAAATGCTTCTGCACTCTGAAAAGCAAGTGCAAAATATGTTTATATGTGTCCTCCTGCCAGCTTCTGCTTTTTAAATGTTGAGTTTGTTTGTGTGTGAAAGACTCTTATTGCTCAAAGTGCTGTCAGTCTTACTCATAAGTGACATGTTTGCTTTGCCCATCATAAATCTTGCCTCTAGTTTGAGTTAATTTGCTCTCGTTTTCACAATTTCACCCTTGCCATCAGCACAGCCCCCGCATTTCACTGACCTGCTGACCTTCTCCCCTTCTTCTTGTCCTCTTAAAAATGACCTTGCCTCTTACTTGTATATTGTGACATTTCTACCCTCAGCGGAAGTCAAACACAATATAGTAATGAAAGCTACATATGTAATAATGTGAATGTATTTACTGATGTTAACCGAATAATTCTTAAGAAAACCTAGATGGAAGTGATTGGTGGTTTTGTTCTTGATGTGTGGAAGTAATAATTCTTATCCTGTGAGAAATGACTTTGACTTTAGACTTTTGCAATGACCAAACATTTTTTTTTTTAAATCAAGATCAAGGGTATTTACCCATATAATGTCATTTCTGTCAGGCTTTATTCTCCCCTATGTCTCCTTCAATTTGAGTTTATTTTGAGGAGCACAAAAAGTGTTTTTTGTGTGTGTTTTTTTAAGAATATATTATGTAGGCTACTACTTAATGACAGTGAATGGGGCTGTCAGCTTCCAAAATGTAACCTTCTAAAAAAACGAAATAATCAGACAAACACCATAACGAAATGTGATTAATATGTCCAAGTCATTCAGTAGCTTTGTGCAAAGAACAGATACAAATTGGCAGATATGCAAAAAATAAACAAAATTTAAAAGTAGTTTGTCCAATCGAGAAAGATTAATTCTTCATAATTTTCAGTGAATCAATTGATACAAAGTTGGTCTGAAAGATTCCTTCGTGAATCAGACTAATCAGGTTCTCAAGTTCAACTCAATGATCAAGTCATATTGCTAAACAGCTCATTGAGGAGAATATTGAATATCATCAGTAAATAACAATGTAAACATCACCCAAAGCTATTGTACATCATCAGAAAATCACATACGTCCTTTGGATTGCTATTATGATTGTTGAAAGATAATCGTATGGTGCTTCAGCATCCATTTAGTAACTGAGTTAAAAAGAGTAACATATTTTCAAGGTATTTCCTTTTGTGTTCAACAGAAGAAAGTAAATCACATTTGTTTGAAATACAAATTCCACCCCCAGTGGAGTACTGGAGTACAAATGCCATACATAACTGCTTTGCTTTCCTAAAACCACCTATTGGGACATCTAGAAATAGGAAGATTGTTGCTGATATCAGCAGCATTTTGTAGAAGAGTGTGAATAAATATAGGGTAGCTTTATGCAGCAATGAGTGAGTGGGCAGGTATAAAGTTATGATAATTCCCAACACTAAAATAGATATCCATCCCTCATTAAAACTGAACATTTCCCAATATCTTGGTGCTTCACAAGCAATGTGCCGTAAATTCGGGGTCTTCTCCACTGTCAAACCACAGCAGCATTACATCTCTGAGTCAGACATCCGCCACTATTTATAAGCTCTGTTGGCTGAGCTTGTAACTTCTGTTCTGCTGGCCTGGATTTACAGCTCTTTGGAGTATTTTCTCGGAATCTGCAGCTGTTAGAAACAGGTAAAGCTTCTCCGACTTCTGGAGTGTGTAACCAGCTAAAAACAGGTGATCCATAATTCAGCTGGAGTGACAATTTAATTAGCCTGATCGCGCTTTAGGAGAGATTTGCCGTTTTCAAATGTCATGATTTTTAAAACATTTGGGGTTGAGTAAATATTTTGAATGTTTTGAGTATAAATCTTAAATATAAATGTAAATGTTTCAATCTAATGAAATGTAAATGTTAAAGGTAATAATGGATACAGTTTAGCAGACGGTAGGTTTTGTATTAAATGAACTAAGACAGTTATTATGCACGAGACCTTTACCACTTGGGAAATTGAGTAGCAGAATCTTTGTATATACAGTAAGAGCAAACTCTCACACTGTCAAATATTATTGTGATTTTAATAGTAAAAACTGTAAAAATGATATGGTAAAAGCCTATTAATTGGTTAACAATAATGCTGGGTACACACTAAAATATTTTTAAAATCTTATAAGATATTCAAATTGTGAGAGACTACAAACATGTTTTGCGTCTATAGTGTGTGGTGTTGAAATATTCAACATGTTCACGGCTGGGCGTCTCCGACGTTCGTCCGAGCAGATTCAGTCACTCTTAACAAACCTCACACCACAGGAAAATCTGATAAGATAATCTTTAGAACCACCAAGATAATCGGGACATTACCTAGGATTGTCGGAAGGGGAGGAATCGGCCCAAAATCAGCCCGATTATCTTGTGGGGTGTATCCAGCATAAGTTTCCGTAATATATATGGTGAATAACGTTTCGGTTACATATGTAACCCTCGTTACCCGAAGGAGGGAATGGAGACGTCACGTCGGATGACCGACGAAATTAGGATCTCGCCAGAGAGACCTATCCACTTCGAGTGTAACTTAACGAGCCAATGGACATTGGCATACGATCATTGCATCCAGCTGCCGCTGATCACAGCGTGAGTATAAGAGCCAGCAGGTGCACCACATTAATCATGCTTTCGCTGAGGAGCCGAGCCGGTGACCCGGCCGCTCAGCGGTGGTACAGCAACTGTGCAACACGGTACAGCAACGCGGTCCCTCCTTCGGGGATCGAGGGTTACATACGTAACCGAGATGTTCTCTTTCAGTCGGTCACTCCGAATCACGTCGGATGACCGACGATCCCTACCAAAGCGCCACAGGAGCTGCCCCTTCCAGCCCCCTGTGTAGGCCTCCTGATCCTTCCTATAAGGCAGACGATAGGACCGGGCTACACAGAGAAGGTCAACTACTGCTGTCCCTCGAGCAACCCAAACAGTAGGACTTGAATAACACTGGGAAAGTGTGCCCTTCTGCTTGAAAGAGGCACACTGCGGAGTCACCTCCTCCCAGAGGGGGTTAAGTGACATTTACTCACGTGAAGTAACCCCGTAGGGCCCTATTGCACATGGAAGTCTCTGAGATGGCTCAGGGTGCATCATTAGAGATGGCAGAACGTGGTCTGCCAGGGGAAACACAGCTCTAATAGGAATACCGTGGAAAAAACAAATGGGATCCCAACAGGTTCACTCATATGGGTACTAGCCTCACACCAGATTTCAAGAATTCATTAACTGAAAGGCCTGGCGCCGGATGCTCCGCCACGTTTGGACGCCAGAGTTCTGGAGGACTCGACAGGGTTTGCCCGGTTCGAGAACTCTCTTAGGCGTTAAGGATGCCGCAAGCCGACTCTGAACAGGGCCTCTCAGTGCCACTACCCATTTGAGGTGAGAACACAGGAGGAAATCGGTTCGACACGTAGGCTATAGAACCTAGAGAACGTGTTGGGAGTTGCCCAACCCGCAGCTCTACAGATGTCTGCTAGCAAGGCACCACGAGCTAGTGCCCAGGACGATATGACACCCCTAGTGGAGTGAGCACGTAACCTGAGCGGGCAGGGCACACCTTGTGCTTCATAGGCAGAGCAAAGCTAGGGCTGGGTCTGCCTCCTCCAGGGGTAGCGCTTGCAGGTTCACTTCCTGGTCCCTGAAGTGGTAGGGAGCAGTGGTGTAGTGGTGCCTGGAGAAGTGGGTATACTCCTCCATCCCTTGAGGAAACGCCAACTAAACCTGCTGCCTTGACCTGCCCATACATTTTACTTATACCAGGGGTCTGCAACAGGGTTTGAAATGAACTTTTTCACTCACCAGCCAATTTGGCTAATACGTTTTTAAGTTACTTCATAACTTCGTAACATTCATAACTTCTACTAGCCAAAACAACAACAACAACATATATAAAGGGCAGTTTTTTTCTTAACCTTATTAAATGTCAACCTTTGTTTCATAACAATTTTTTACATTTTATTAATAATTAATTATATTAATTAATAATTTCCAGTTAATATAATAAGACACTATGAATTAAATGAAATCAGCCTCAACAAAAATGTATCTTTCCACTGAAGAAGAAATGAAAGCAGCAGAAGTCAATGGAATTTATTGAACTCTCTTGTGTTGCTTAACAATAAGTTATAGCCTAAATATTATATATATATATATATATATATATATATATATATAATATATAACACTGCCTTTTTACCGCACAATGTTTCTTCTTTGTTTAGTTATGTTAATGTATTTTGATTTCTCAACTATATTCTCTCATACAGACCGGCTGCGCAAGCCTCACATGGCACGATTTTTCTGTATTAGAGCTGTTTTGAACTTACTGTTTTAATTTTTTCTTAATTTTTTTTTCTTCTCAAACCTTGTCTGTGGTGTAAAAACACCCCTGGCCAGAGGGCATCACTTCCCACTCTGATAATTACTGTAGTAACCATGTTCTGAACATCACATCATTTATTTTCCCTCAGATGTAATCTATCTAGGTGGTTGAATAAAATATTTGGACTTTATATCTAAACAATTCCTCAACTAAGCACCAGCAAGCTTGTTAGCAAGACAGTTAACAATATTTATTTATTTTCAGTATGGTTATGAATAAACATTAATATCTGTCTATTCGGCTAGTTGAGCTAAACAATACAAAAATGTATAGGCTTACTGTTGATAAGCAATATAAAAACAGACGTCACATAGGGCTAAATGCATAGCATTTTAATAAAACTGCTAATGTTACAGCAGTGGGGAATATGAACGTGCATGAGTTATTTTATTTAATCTGTGTAATTTTAATGTTTCGTTTTTCTGACCTAAAACATACAGACTCTGATGTTGATGTGTATGCATTAAAGCATTTCAGTGGGCTTAAATAGACCCTTTACAGCAGATTTAGTTCACAAACAACTGACAGTTTTGAGCTAAATATGATTTTCAGATTAATAATTAATCCTAAAATTCGACATTAGTAATTTACTTTTCACAGCATCAGTCTCGCGCACTCACAAGATCTCCCAGTTCTTACTTGAGAGTTCAGTTCAGGAGACTCGCTCTAAACGGTTCATTTGAATCAGTGACTCGACTCGAGAACAGCTGCAACCGCTCATTCCAATTCGTGAATGGATCGTTTACGATTTGCGAACCGATTAACAGGTTCATTGAAAATAATCAGTTTGTTCATGAATCAGACACAGCTTCTGCGTATCGGAGCACGTGATGTATTATAAGGAGTAACGATATGTTTTATGAAATGTAGTGAAGTAAAAAGTACGATCTTGTGCTTTGGAATGTTGTGAAGTAAAATGAAAAGCTACTCAAAATAAAACTACTCAAGTACATTTTTCAAGTATCTGTACTTTACTAGAGTACAGTAACGAAGTAAAAACCTGCTTTTCATTTTAAGATATTGTTTTCGTTATAATGTACTGATTGAAATTATTAATCAACCATTGATTTCTATTTTACCACTCTGCGCGCATCCCTTGACTGCTCTCGCGCATGAACAGTCTTTTCTGTCTCTGTCGGCATCCTCTCAGGAGCAGGTGCATTTCAAAGCAAAGTCACGGTCCTGGTCGTCTTTACTGGGTGTTTTTAGGGAATATTTGCATTTATTCACATGTGATTGGGTTAGCTATTCTTGTGGTGGACTGTCATGATTTTGGCTAATGCATGACACAACTGAATGTTGCGCATCAGAAGGGATTTAGGAGTGGGTATACGCAAAGCCAACTGATAAAGAAGTGGGTATACGCCGTATACCTGCGTATACCCTCCACTACACCACTGGTAGGGAGTGGTAGGAACCTTGGGCACATAGCCAGGCCGGGGCCTCAGTGTTGCACTGGAGTCAGCCGGCCCAAACTCAAGGCATGAATCGTCGACCGAAAATGCCTGCAGGTCCCCCACCCTCTTGATCGAGGCCAACGCAGTCAGGAGTAGGGTTTTCATAGACAGAAACTTCAACTCAACTGACTGAAAAGGCTCAAAGGGGGCAGTTAGTAGGGCTTTTAGAACCAATGCCAAATCCCAAGATGGTAGGGAGGGGGGCCTAGGAGGATTCAACCTCCTGGCCCCACTAAGAAACCTGACAACCAGATTGTGCTTCCCCAACGACTTCCCCTCTACGGGGTTGTGGTGAGCGGAAATAGCAGCCACATAAACCTTAAAGGTGGAATGGGACAGCTTACGCTCTAACCCATGTTGCAAAAAGGAAAGCACAGCTCTGATCGAACATCTCCGGGGGTCCTCGTTGTGGGAGGAACACCATTTGACGAACAGGTTCCACTTCAGAGCATAGGCCCGTCTGTGGACGGTGCACGTGCTGAAGCGATCGTGAGTGCTACCTCCTTGGGTAGGTCACCTAGAACCTCCGGGTGCCAGAGGGTGCCCCGTCTTTGAGAAAGCAGATCATTCCTCAGAGGAATCGGCCAGGAAGGGGCTGTCGCGAGGAGCATGAGTTACGGGAACCAGGTCCTGTTGGGCCAATATGGAAGCTAACAAGGCCTGCTCCTTATCCTCCCTGATCTTGCACAGTGTCTGTGCTAGTAGGCTCACTGGGGGAACGCATATTTGTGCAGGCCCCGGGGCCAGCTGTGTGCCAGTGCATCCATGCCAAGCGTTGCCTCGGTTAGGGAGTAGAACTCCTGGCCAGGGTGGTTTCTGGAGATGCAAACAGGTCCACTTGAGCAGCTCTGAACGTCCCCAAATCAGCTGAAACGCCTGGAGATGGAGTCTGCACTCGCCTGGAAGTGCTGCTCGAGACAGCTGATCGGCTGCCCGATTGAACACTCCTGGGATGTGGATGGCACGAAGGGACCTCAGATACTTCTGACTCCAGAGGAGGAGGTGGCAGGCGAGTTACCGCCTTGCCGGTTGATATACGCAACGGTCGCCGTGTTGTCCGTACGGACCAGAAAGTCCCTGCGCTGAAGGCGCCCTAGGAGGTGGCTCAAGGCAAGGCGTACTGCCAGCAGCTCGAGGCAATTGATATGCCAACGCAGTTGGGGACCCGTCCAAACCCCTTATACTGCGTCCCCATTGTACGTGGCTCCCCAGCCGGTGGCCGAGGCATCCGTGAATACCACAGCATGTCTGGAAAACCTGCTCCAGGGGCACTCCTGCCCGAAGGAACGAGGGATCTGACTACGTGCTGAAGGTTTTGCGGCAGGCCGGTGTAATCTGAAGCTGGTGAGTACCGCGTTTCCACGCCCACCTCGGGATACGGGCATGGAGCCAGTGCTGAAGCAGTCTCATATGGAGCAGACCGAGCTGGGGCTGGGGTCAAGGCATCAAGAGCCACCACAGGCGTGTCAAGGAATTTGGCTACAGTTGCAGTCAGAGGCGTCTTACCTGGGCTAAGGAGAAGAGTGGTCCAAAGTCCTCTTTTCAGATGAGAGCAAGTCTTGTATTTCATTCAGAAACCAAGGTCCTAGAGTCCGGACGAAGGGTGGAGAAGCTCATAGCCCAATTTGCTTGAAGTCCAGTGTTAAGTTTTCACAGTCTGTGATGATTTGGGGTGCAATGTCATCTGCTGGTATTGGTCCATTGTGTTTTTTGAAAACCAACATCACTGCACCCGTCATGCTTTCTTCTGCTGACCAGCTTTTTAAAGATGCTGATTTCATTTTGCAGCAGGATTTGGCACCTGCCCACACTGCCAAAAGCACCAAAAGTTGGTTAAATGACCATGGTGTTGGTGTGCTTGACTGGCCAGCAAACTCACAGTCCTGAACCCTATAGAGCAGAGCTATTCAATTAGTTTGTCATGGGGGCCAGTTCATGAAAAGCATTCCAAATGATGGGCCGGAGAGGTATGGCTTGCAATATGAGTGACACAACAGCAATATAGGAGCCCATATGTTGTATTTCTGCACCTTAAGACACCAAGTAGGCTTTTTCTACATTCAAACATGTTCATATGTTGTATTTTTAAACTGCATAACAACATCAACATATAAAAAATACATATACATTTTACAAACATATTCAATTGTTGTATTTTGAAGCATAACAAAATTTGAAACTGCATAACAACAGCATCAGTACATTGTAAGATGCACAAGTGGGCTTCTTCTACATTCAAACAAGTTCATATGTTGTGTTTTGAAACTGCATAACAACATCAGTGCATTGTACATAGCGAGGGGTGAGAACCAGAAGGGTATAAGTGACATTTTTGTGAGCTCTTTCTATACTGGCAAAAGTACTGTCATGCATGAGTGTACAAATTTGTATAATAACCAATTGAAATCAGTACACAAAGTCAGATCAAACTATGGTAAAAATTTTGTTTTGGCTCTCCTGTAAAGTTGTCGAAATGTTACTTACGCCCTTTTGGTTCTCACCCCTCGATAAGGCCTTTTCTACAAACATATTCAAATGTTGTATTTTGAAACTACAACAACATCAATGCATTGTAAGATGCCCAAGTAGGCTTTTTCTACATTCAAATAGGTAACTCTATCTAGTGTTCCTGTGGCTCAGTGGTTAGAGCATTGCGTTAGCAGCGCAAAGGTTGTGGGTTCGATTCCCAGGGAACACACATTCTGACAAAAATGTATAGCCTGAATGCACTGTAAGTCGCTTTGGATTAAAGCATCAGATAAATGAAAATCAAAGAGCCATATTGCACTCATTTAGAAACTCATTTTAGTGCTAACAAAAAAGTTCATAACATGGAACATAAGATTGTTTTATGGTATTTTTTGTTTATTTACTTAATTTCAGTAGCCCTATTTAAACTACAACAGCCATCTCAATAATTGGCAAACATTAATACTGCCTTCTAATGAGAGAAATTAATAATTTTTATTTAGCAAGAGCAGCGAAATCAGGTTTATGTTGTCAGCGCAAAACGCATACAGTGGTGGAGGTGCTGGGATGTGAGAGATGCGCGATTTCTCGTTTTAATGGCATTTATGTGTGAGAATGATAACTTGCACGTGTAAGTAGAGCCAAACATTGTGAGGACAAAAATGGCGAGACCCTTGAATTAGGGAATTTCTCCTGGCTGACTTCATGTGTCCAAAATATCTCAGAACCTGTCACCTGTAATGACTGTCGCAGGTCATCTGATGACTGAATGTCATTGAGTTCAAGTTGTAAAGACGCCTCATCTGACACTACCAGCTCCTTTGCTATTGATGCAAACCCTCAACATTCACACAGAAAAGGTCCTTAACAAATTTCCTCACTTCAGCGGGGATACTAAAATGATCAAACCTATCGGCAAAGTTGGTTTTCTGTGCGTCTATGAAACCTATCATCACCGCTGTGATTTGTTGACCTGATGTATGCAATGTAGGGAAGTGGAGCATTTTTTAAATGCATGAAGTTTCTCCTCAAGTTGCGTGACTGTTTGATCTCTACCCTGTAGCTCGTTATTGAGTTGATTCAAGTGATGAAAGACGTCACTCAGAAAACAAACGGCAGCGGAACTTTTCTTTTTTTTCAAAGTAACTTTAGAAAGAACAAGTAGTCTCTTTCTACTTTGAAAAAAAGAAAAGTTGCTGCAGAATACAGGCAATTCAACAGCAAATGGACAGAGAAGGAACGTTATTTGTTTACATCTGTCTAAGCCCGTATATTTACTATGCAATGAGTGCATATCCTGTGTAAAGAATATATATTTTAAGACTAGCCAAGACTAGCCATGCTAGCTTTGACACCACAATCCCACTGAGCTCAGTTGCTTGGCAGCAAAACAATTGGGGGCTATCTGCATGCTATGAAAAAAAGACGTCTTGCCCTGTATGGAGCTTGTACAGAACAAGAGAGAGCAACATCAGCATCCTTAAGAGTGGCATGGATATTAGGAAAAAAGAAGGCTGTGGTAGGGTTAATGTTTTTACACTGAATTTCACGATTTTTTTGTGTGTGGGGTGGACAAAGAAATAAATAAACAGAAGAAATTAAACTATCAAAAGTTATAATCTATCATTGTCCTGTCAGTCATCGCGTCTCACCAGAGAGGCTGCTCGTGCCACTCGCTTAACGTCACGTGACTCATGTTCTGCGCATCCTTCGACTCCAGCTCGTGCTGCATTTAACAGACGCGCGTCACTTCATAACTGTAGGGGCCGTTTGCCGGCTAAATTTATTCTAGAAATAAATTAGGGCCGGAACAAATTACCTCGGGGGCCGGGTTCGGCAATTGAATAGCCCTGCCATAGAGAATCTATGGGGTATTGTCCAGAAGAAAATGAGAAACAAGACACCACAAAATGCAGATGAGCTAAAGGCCACTGTCAAACAAACCTGGGCTTCCATACCACCTCAGCAGTGCCACAAACGGATCACCTCCATGCCACGCCGAATTGAGGCAGTAATTAAAGCAAAAGGAGCCCCTACCACGTATTAAGTACATATACAGTAAATTAACATACTTTCTAGAAGGCCAACAATTCACAAAAAAAAACGTTTTTTTAAATTGGTCTTATGAAGTATTCTAATTTGTTGAATTGGTGGGTTTTTGTTAAATGTTAGCCAAAATCATCACAATTAAAAGATCCAAAGACTTAAACTACTTCAGTCTGTGTGCAGTGAATTTATTTAATACACGAGTTTCGTAATTTGAGTTGAATTACTGAAATAAAAGAACTTTTCCACGACATTCTAATTTATTGAGATGTACCTGTAATTATTATAATAAAAGTGTAGTAACCATGTTTTTAAATTTCTTTTGCATATTGATTACAATTTATATAACCAGTTTTACTACAAATACCATGGTTAAGCTATGGTTAGTGTAGTAAGACCATGTTTAATTTGTGGTTATCATGGTTTAAGTATAGTAACCAAGTTCTTTTTTTTTTATTATAAAACCATGGTTAATTTGCGTAAACGCAAGTATGACCTGATGACGTCATAAATATGATAATTAAGCATATTTCAAGTTGAATTGTTATATAAAGTTATAAGCATGTTTATAAAAAACTAGTTTTATAATAACAATTATTTCGGACCTTTTGACGTTGATGATAATTCAGATTCGGACCTTTGAATGTAAACTTTGAGAGCACATTCCCTATAGTGTCATTTTGGGCAGTATCACATATGTAAACATATGCAATGTATGTATGTGGATACGCTGTTTACGTTGTTTACACTTTGATC
This sequence comes from Gymnocypris eckloni scoliostomus, assembly GCA_027564155.1. Lineage (NCBI taxonomy): Eukaryota > Metazoa > Chordata > Actinopteri > Cypriniformes > Cyprinidae > Gymnocypris > Gymnocypris eckloni. The sequence goes on from CM050423.1 coordinate 33,189,709, forward strand.
TGATTGTAAACAACATATCTGCATACGTACGTTGCATTTTTGGGTGAACTATCCCTTTAAGTTTGAGATTGTTACTATATATAAGCTGTGGAATTGCCATAGTGTTGTGTGGCAAGCCATAATTTATATTAATGTCATTGGAAAATTAACTTTTTAAAGATTTTTTGAGTTAAATACGGCACAACTGTCCATTATTTGCAGCATTATTATTTCACATTTGGCAACCCGTAATTTGTTCAGCCGCACCCCACATGAAAATCTTAAAGGTCGAAAAAAAATTGGTTGCTTAATTGCATAGTTAGTAGAGCCTTATGGAGAATGATTCTGACAATGAAAACACAAATGAGCAGGTTTTCTCTGGTCCCCTACTTTTTGCTCTCTAAGTAATAATCAAAACAGTCATTAAATGAGACCGAAGTGCTTTGCAAGAAATATCACAATTCATTGCATAATTTTCTTTTTTTCATTTGCAGGCACATGGGTGACATTTGGAGGACAGATTTCAGATGAAGTAAGAATTGTTCTACTTCATCGCTGCACTTACATGAATCACTGAAAGTATGAAACTGTTCAAATCATAGCATAGATAAAACAACAGCAAGAGTGACAAGAAAAGCCTGCAGATGGCAAATACATGTGTGTGTGTGTGTGTGCGCAGCGCACATGATGCAAGAGACCCTGACATTTTGTTCTAGAAGTTGTGTAAAGCACACAAGCGCACAGACACAGATGTTGTGGAAGGGACAGTCGTGTCAAACTGGAGGACAAGCGAGGATGATAATTTGCTTCTGAAGGCATGCAAGTATATATAAAACACCCCGCAGTCCTTCTGCCTCGATGGAAGAGTTAAAATGTCCTCAGTCTCTGCGGTCAAACAGCCCCTTCCTTTCTGTGCTGGTTGTCGAGAGATGCATGAAATGTTGGAATCGTCAGCTCATCCTAAACATGCGCGCACACATTTTTCACCTCCCCTCGGCAGTGGAATGACTCAGCATCCTGTCAACTGATTCGATCTGACTGGACTCCTAGTGTAGAGTGACAGGGCAGTTTGTTTCTTTGCCGTCGTAAGGGATTTGCTTTCTCTGAGGCATTGAAGTGTCAGAGGGCAACGTCTGGATCAGGACTTCATGTTAGCACTTTGTGTGAGTAACACTCTTTGAGTGTAATAGTGTGTGTTGAAGTAGTAGGAAGAAAGATTAAAGAAAGTGTTAAAAGGCATCTGTTAAATCAAATCAAATCAAATCACTTTTATTGTCACATCACCACAGCACAAGTGCCTTGGTGAGTGAAATTCTTATGAGCGTGCTCCAGACAGTGCAAAAAACAAAAACAAAAAACAACAATTTACATATGGACAGTACATATTTACAGACTGTACAGAAGACAATGTGCAAAATACACATACATATACTCAGTACACATAGTGTACTATAAAGATATACTTAATTATCAACTACACATTATACACTGTATGTGCACATCTACATTATGTACACTATCTATACATTATGTAGTCTATACATAGTAATAATGTGAAGGTGCAACAGATTATAAATTAACAGCAGATTGGTTGAGCAGCAGATAGTTGTGCAAAGGTGCAACAGACTATGCATATGCAGTGTCGTGGATGTGCATTGTATGGTGTCCAGTGATAGCAGATGTGTGCGTGTAGTCCGGTAGAACTGTGTTAAAGTGCAGTGCATGGCATGTTGTGGGAGTGTGTTGTAGGGTGGGTCATTTCTGACTGTTCATTAGCATGATAGCCTGAGGGAAAAAGCTGTCCCTCAGTCGGCTAGTGCGGGATCGGGTGCTGCGGAAACATCGCCCTGAGGGCAACAGAGAGAGCAGTCTGTGGGACGGGTGGCTGGAGTCTTTGATAATCCTCCGGGCTTTCCTTGTACACCGCCTGGTGTAGATATCCTGGAGGGAGGGAAGCTCACCTCCAACAATGTGGCGGGCAGTTCGCACGACCCTTTGCAGAGCCCTGCGGTTGCCAGCGGTGCTGTTTCCAAACCAGGGGGTGATACAGCCGGTCAGGATGCTCTCCACAATGCAGGTGTAGAAGGACCTGAGGATTCTGGGGCTCGTTCCAAACTTCCTCAGCCGTCTCAGGAAGAAGAGACGCTGATGTGCCTTCTTCAGCACTGCATCTGTGTGAGCAGACCATGTGAGATCCTCGGTGATGTGAACGCCGAGGAACTTAAAGCTGCTCACCCGCTCCACAGGTGTCTTGTATAAATGAAGTATAGTTGACGTTTGTATTAAATGTGAGGCTACAGACAGTGACAACTGCCCTTCTCTCAGTCAATCTAGTACAGATGATCACACAGGGCTGTGAATTGAACAACAGACTTTAAATTTGAGCTTTATTTGATCACCCCGCTGAAGAAAAGGAATGCTACAGATAATCCAAAATATAACATTTTTGTGGCAGGTAAAATATGGCTTGCAGAATCTAGAAACCATTCACAAAAATTGTATTTGCATTTATGGTGCTACTTCAATTTAAGATATTTAGTACGGGATGGGGGTGGGGGAATTATTCATCTATTTATTTTAATTTGCATGTATTATTATTTTTTAATGGTTTTTCATTAGTTTTTTTATTATGTAATGATTACTTATGTAAAATTATTTATTATATTGCAGATGCATTTTGTTATATATATTTTTTTTAATCATATCAAATGAATGCAGTCATTTGACAAGACTAGTTTGATTATGAAGTCATAAGTGTAACAAAACAAAAAAAATCAGAGAGCGATATGTGCTTTGTGAATTGGGTGGCAATCAAAAAGAAAGAAACATTTTAAAGAAATGTTTACTCAAGTAAAATTAAAAGTAATAGTCTGAATAGTTACTTAAATAAGAGTAAAAAAGTATCGGATAAAAAAACTACTCAAGTAGTTAGTTACTAGTTACTTTGGATCATATACTGTACATAGTATATTTTTATTTAGATATGTAGATTACATTTATGTAGTGTGTGTGTGTACACTGCCGTTGAAATGATTTTTAATGATTTTTTTTGTAATTTATTTCAGTGATGCAAATCAGAATTTTCATCAGCCTTTACGCCAGTCTTCAGTGTCATAATCCTTCAGAAATCATTCCAGTATGTTAATTTATTATCAATGCTGTTCTTTTTAGCTTTCTGTTCATCAAAGAATCCTGAACAAAATGTCACAGGTTCCAAAAATTATTAAGCAGCAAAACTCCTCACATGACTGCTACCGACATCTGAACATAACGAAACAACTGCACATTGACGGATGTTCTGTTCTGCAAAATGTAAACAAATGTAGCCTATATTTTTGCAAGCGTATATATTGTAAAAAATGTGCCTCTGCACAGAGCTAACGCGGTTTGGCGGGTGTTCATTTCATACTCTGTGACAGCTTATTTAATGTATAAATTATTCATTGTATTTAATGTATACGGTACATGTACAACAAACTAATGTCATAGGTATCGTGTTCTGTAATCGAATGTGGCCTATACCCGTGGAACACAGCACACGCGGTGTTCATCTAATAAAAGATCTTAACATAGCTATAGCAAACAAGCCTTTGCAGATTTGCTTTCAATTGACTGTAATTCCAAAACGCTCGGTTACTATCATAACCTCGGTTCCCTGAGAGCGGGAACGAGACATCACGGATAATTTCTCCGTTATGGGAACTCCTTCCCTCCAACTTTTCCTGAAGACCTATTGGCTCACGCCAGTCCAAATGACTGGCCAATTGTCGCGAAGCATGCAAATACGAGCTCGAGAGGCAGTATAAATGCGGCGCCCGCGACAATTACGTCAAAATCTGATACTGAACGCAGCTTGGCTGAACGAGCAGCGATCACGGCGATCACCGTGATGTCTCGTTCCCGCTCTCAGGGAACCGAGGTTACGATAGTAACCGGGGTGTTCCCTTTCGAGCTTTCACGAGACATCACGGAGAATTTCTCCGTTATGGGAACGTTATTCAATCCTGCCGTGAGAGAGGTTACGGGCAGCCTGTACCAGTTACACAGCGAGGTAGAATTCCCATCAATAACGGCGCTCCTAGGGCGGGCTCACAGCTGATAGATGGAGATAAGCCAATGAGCGCCTACACCTCAGGTATACAAAATTTGCATATCTGGCAAGTGACTACATGGGCTGTGCTGAGACCAGGGCAGAACACATCCAGCAATAGCAGTATTATAGGAGCTATACAGAGTTAACTGTCTTTGAGCAGCATAACATGACCATGGCCGCGGCACTGAACTCAGGGCCGACAATAACAAGCACCTCATAGAGGGCTGTGTAATGTACTGTACAACAGCACCTCCCACAAAAAGGTGACGTTAGCAACATGAATAGTTACTCACCGACCGCACTTGGGAGGCTAAGGACTGAACGTCCAGCTTGTAAAACCTGGCGAAGGTATTCTGCGAAGACCCACCGACTGCCAAGCAAATATCTTGAATACACATACATCTTGACCACGCTCAGGTGGAACGATAGCCCTCGTTGAACGGCCCCTAATGTGCAGAGGGCATTTTCCAAACCTTGGGTTGTATATGCCTCCGTGGTAGTGTCCACAATCCAGTGTGACAGACTTTGTTTTCGATACGGCTCGGCCCTTCGTACACCCTCCATAGCACCCAAAAGCTGGATCGATTGCCGAAAACTGCTTGAACGGTCAATGTAAAATCTCAAAGCCCTGACGGGGCAAATGAAAGTGGACATGGGGGATGTAGTCTTTTTTACCGAACGATTGCCCGCTCTGCAGGGAACGAACACGGCAATGGCCGCGACATAGACTTCAGTGCCGATGGTAACGATCCACTACACTCTAAAAACTGCTGGGTTGAAAACAACCCAATTTGGGTTATTTTGGTAACCCAGCGCTGGGTCAAAAAGGGACCAACCCAGCGTTGGGTTATTTTAACCCAACCATTTGGGTTATTATGTTTAACCCAGCAGGCTGGGTTGCTTTTTTATGGTTTAAAATTACTACATTGCTAGGCTAAAATGAACCCAAATCGAGCTAGATATTAAACCTACAAATCTTGTTCATTTTAAAATAAATTTTACACACAAAGAATGACTATCAAAAGGTAAATATTTATTAAAACAAGACAAAACAGTCAAAAAGTAACATGCATGTTAAGAAGAAATGCAGGCAAGTATGGCATTAACAGCTACAGAGATTATAAATTAAGCATTAAACATTTGGTGAAGAACTTTTAAGATCAAAATCGACTATAAAAATATACAAAAACACTATTATACAATAATTGTACAGTTAGTTAATAGTGAAGTTCATTACAAACTATTCTGGCATGAGAGTACACAAATAAACCACAACATTAACACTGATATTATAACATTTAAAAGAAGCATATGTGTGTGAAAGAATGTGAGCATGTGTATGAATGACTGAGTGTAAACTCCATTTCTACTAAACAACACAGAACAAGCATTTAACATTTGGTTTTTACAAATTATACACTTACAGTTTGTTTCATAGTCCAATTTTCATGATCTCTTTATCATAATTGATGTAGTCATGAAGAAGCCCCATCAGCACAACATGTGACATTTTTACAGCATCCAGGGCAGCGTCCTCCTTTAAAACCACTGTTGCATCAGTTTGGGGGAAATTCTCCTCTTGGACCAGCATTCATCCCAATCACCGCCTGTTCTTCATCAGTGGCCTAAAAAGAGAAAAACATTTAATGAAACTCCATTTTCAGATCGAGGTGCATCCACATCAGTAAGGACAGGTAAATAGCCTGTTTGTTTAATGTCTGTCCACCACAGCGCTCTAGAATGCTATAATGGCAGCATTAGTATGAGGGCATGTATTATTGTTTAAATGTATTGCTTTCAGAGAGTTTCTTCTTTACTGAAACATTAAAACAGACATGACATTCACATACCTCACAAATGTCCAAGTACGTGAAGGGCTGCTCTTTAATGGGTTAGTTCACCAAAAAATTTAAATGGTCATAATTTACTCCCCCATGTTGTTCCAGACCCATACAAACTCTGATCATTTTTGGAACAAAAATAAATATTTAATATTCTCTTAATTTCTGTCCTCCATTGCAAGTCTGGAAGACCAATATTTTCTACATGTTCACTATCATGTAATTTAAGATTTATACATATATAAATATTGGAATGTATTACTTCTACAATAACTCTATTCATGAAGCTTGAAAATAATGATTATCTAGACTCTCAATGGATGAAGAAAAAATTATGAGAATGACATAAGGGCAAGTATATAATTTTTTGTGTGAACTATTCCTTTAAGAAAGGAAGACCAAGAACGATGACTCTCCAAATCAGACAACTCCAAAGTTGGTTTGAGTACTGCAATGAAAAACACAGACATCAATGGTTTATATAAAATATGAACACGTAATCATACTGTTGTTGCATTAAAATGTGAAATAAACAAGCAGGAGACAACAGAAACATTTATTTTCTAATAAATAACTTACAATCTCAAACGAATGATGCTCTCCTATGTCTCTGGCAATCAACATCTACAAAAAACAAAGAAACATTATTTTAGTCTTAGTAAAAAAATTGATAACATGAAATTATGAAGTTTACTTGCCTTAAACGGTCGTTCCCTCTCTTCCAAAGAAGCTGAGAAAGTCGCCTCCTCCTCACACAAGCAGGCTGCTGTGTCCTTAACTCCAAAGTTGGTTTGGGTTCTGCAATGAAAAAGGGACACCAATGGTTTATATAAAATATGAACACGTAATCATACTGTTGTTACATTAAAATGTGAAGTAAACAGGTAGGAGACAACAGAAACATTTATTTTCTAATAATCACTTACATCAATCTCAAAATAATGATGCTCTCATATGTATCAGGCAATCAAAATCTACAATAAAAACAAAGAAACATTATTTTAGTCTTAGTAAAAACAAAGGGATGAAATTATGAAGTTTACTTGCCTTAAAACGGTCTTTCCCTCTCTTCTGAAGAAGCTGAGAAAATCGCCTCCTCCCTCACACAAGCAGGCTGCTGTGTCCTTAACTCCCGGCGCGGGCACAACGAAGACACAAGCTCAACAAGTCTGAAATATTACATACAAGACATTACTGTTGACAATTATCACTTCATCAGCCTCAAAATAATTATGCTAGTCTTTACATAACGCCATTTCCTTTAGGAAACTACATTCAGTTTAACCGCGAACAATAAGATAATGAATTAACATGTTAATAACCGTCTATTAACACCTCAAAGAGAGCAGATATTGTAAAATCTTATCTAAATATGACATAAGACACTCACAGACATTATAAAATTACGTTAAGTTACCTCTTCCGTTCAGTAAAAGAGACCGTTAAGATCTCCGTTTCTGAGGCGAAAACCACGTCCGTGTATTTTTCAATATAAGCTATTTTCGGACTATTTCCGCCTTCCATGAAACCTCAAAATACTCCCGGACACAAACAATGAATGATGACTTTACATTTTTAATCTTTACTTACCATAACGTCTTTCATTCGCTTCTCGCTTCTTTAAGGCTGAGAAAATGGCGGCTTCTCGCACTGGTATCGTCGGGGTGCCCTCGGATGTTGACGTGACGTGCGTGCTCTCCTTCACATCCGCGTTCCCAACCCAGCGCCGCTGGGTTATGATCAAGACCAATTTTCAACCCAAAATTGGGTTAAAACAACCCAACGCCCTTACCCAGCGGTCTCAACCCAGCATTTGGGTTGAAATAACAACCCAGCGTTTTTTAGAGTGTATCCAGTCTGTGCAGCGGGAAACTCAGAACATACGATACGGTGCAAGTAGTCGGGTCCATATGAGCCTGACTCTTTCACAAAAACTCCCATTTGAAGCATACAAACGTCTTATAGAGGGTTTTCGCACTCCCATGAGCGTGCGAGACTGTAAGGCGCCCATCTCCTCTGATACCCCTGAAGCGATCACACATGATGGCTCCATAGTTCCAGGTTCGAGTGCCACACCGAGCCCTCCACCTGGGATAGCATATACTTCCTGCCGGGATCGGCAAAAGGCGGTGCCCAGCAGTTCCGCTAAGTCTGGGGAACCCAGGCTGGTTCGGGGCGATGAGTATCACTGATGCTCGCTCCACCCTGATCTCTCATAACACCAGTGGCAACATTTCTTGATCGGAGGAAATGCATACGCCCTAGCTGCTGGCCAGCGTGATGTCAGCGGGGAGTAAAGAACAACGGGCAGTGCGTGTTCTCGCTCTTGGCGAATAGATCCACCTCCGCTCTCCCTTAACGCTAGCGGTTCCAAATTATCCGAACCGACTCGGGGCGCAATCTCCACTCTCCTTGAGGATTTATATACGAAACCACAGATGTGTTGTCGGTGCGAATCAGTACATGCTGCTGTTCCAGCTGTGGCTGAAAATTCTTTAGAGCTAAGAAGACTGCTTCTGTCGTGGCCCAAAGAGCAAGGGATGAATTCCTTCATTTTAGTCAATGAGGCTCGAGAAGCAGAGTTCCAGATGTCAAAATTAGACTTTATTAACCAGTAACAAAGCCGAGATACAGTCTCTGCAGCCACCGCATCTGAATCTCTGTCTGTCCGCTCATCCATTTTATACCACCGACTCGGGGTGCAATCTCCACTCTCCTTGAGGATTTATATACGAAACCACAGACGTGTTGTCGGTGCGAATCAGTACATGCTGCTGTTCCAGCTGTGGCTGAAAATCCTTTAGAGCTAAGAAGACTGCTTCCAGCTCCAGGCGGTTTATGTTCCACCGGCTCTGAGATTCCAGCTACAGTCCCGAAGCTGGCATTCCCTCACACACTACTCCCCAGCCGTGAGTCGATGCATCCGTCGTGATCATCACGCGCGACGCTACCGAGCACAGGGGAACTCCCCGGCTGAAGAGATCTGGGTTGCGTCAGAGCTTCGATGTGGCCGCGATGCGCAAACATCCCGAAGTCCATGCCGTTCACGGGACTCGAGATTCCAGCCATAGCTGCAGCAGGCGCATGTGTAATAATCCCAGATGTAATACCGCTGAATCCGCCACCTTGAGTCCGAGCAGTCTCTGAAATACCTTCAACTGAACAGAGCTGCCTTGCCTGAAAAGGCGCAGGGAAGACATTTGGCCGCGGCTCGATCTCACAAGAGGCAGGATTTCATCTCCACGCGATCTCACGAGAGGCAGGCTCTCATCCCCACGCGATCTCGCGAGAGGTGGGGGTGAGAATGCTCTCTGCATGTTGACACATAGCCGTAGGGACTCCAAGTGAATAAGCAGCGAGTCTATGTGGCTGATAAGCGTATCCAGAGCTAAAATCAGCCAATCGTCCAGATAGTTGAGGATGCGCCTTCCACTCGATCTGAGGGGGAAGTGCTGCATTGATGCACTTTGAAAGTGCGTGGGGCCAGAGCAGCACGGGCGGGAAAACAGAGTATTGGAACGCTGTGCTTTTCCTTGACAGTTGACAGCATACCTCAGAAAACCGTCTGTGATACGGTGCTATCTGAATGTGAAAGTACGCGTCCTTTAAATCCACGGACGCAAACCAGTCCCCGGGGCGAATTTGCGCCAGGATCTGCTTAGCGTTAACATCCTGAACGGACGCTTGCCAAGCGCTCTGTTGATGGGTCCGAGATCTAGAATCGGGCAGAGTCCACCCTCTCTCTTAGGCACCCGAAATAGCGGCTGGACAAAACAGCCTCCCCCGCCTGCTCGCTGAGACTTGTTCTATCGCTCCTTCTCCGAGCAATTGTATAGCTCTTGTTTAGGATAAGGGCATTTCGAGTCAGTGTTAGAGACTACGCCACGCCATTGAAACGGGGTGGTCTGTGTCTGAATTGAAGGGTGTACCCTCGCTCTTATGCAGAGCAACCAGCGTGAGATTCTTGGAATAGCTTCTCACGCGCTCATGAACTGACACAGCGGCTACAGCGGCTTGGCAGCTATAACCCGTGTGGGCAGTGGGTCTGGTCGCTAAGGGGAGGGGCGAGCGGCGTTGGTGACTGAGTGAGGAGGAAAGAGCTCCTTGTGCAAACGTATGTTTTTAATGAACATACGTCGTCCCACACATTTTACAATTTTGAGACAGCTTGAGGGCTCCTGCACTGGTCGTGGTGCCTCTTCCCGGGTCTCTTTAAACTTGTCCAAGAAGACCTTGATCCCGCGGTCTGCTACAATATAGCGGCTGTAATAACCACAGGCTGACTATGCTATACGACCTAGTTGAAAACCACGTGTAGGGGCGTAAACAACTGGCGTAATAGTCCAGCGAAATCTGGAAGGCTGATAGGATGCGCCCTTCAGGGCATCAGGTGACTCCTCGCCTTCAAGCGCAGGTGTGTCAGGCGACTCCTCACCTTCGCGCGCTTTTCCGCGCAGGGGTGTCATGCGACTCCTCACCTTCATGCGCTTCCCGCGTAGGGGTGTCATGTGACTCCTCACCTTCGCGCGCTTCCCGCGTAGGGGTGTCAAGTGACTCACGGTGGGTTTTTCCGTGCGGCATCTGCGGCGATGTGAGATCCCTTTGCTCCCGCATCTGCCCTCGGCTCTCCGCACCGCCATGGAAGGGGGGCGTGAGAAGCCGGGCTGATGTCTTGTCCTGCAGGTTCGAGGGTGAGAGGAATGCGGACATTTAGTCGGCACGAGCTCATCACCTGAGTCCCGAAGGTCCACCGCTGATCAGAGGGCAGACGGACTACCTTTAACCCTTTCACACGTGAGTTTAAAATATTCTAGCTGAGCCCCCAGCGTGAGTTTTTTTAGGCGACCGTTATTTTAGAACGTATCGCCTTATTGTTTCCATGGCGACGCGTCATGCTTGTCATGTGACACAACGCACGCAGCCACATAGCTCTGTATGACATGTGGATCACTTTTTTATTTCATTTATCTTTTTATTTAAAATATTCACAAACATGCTCACTATATTATGAAATATATGATATTCCGATTCTGAAATATGTGCAAGTAAATGTATTTGGTAGTTTAAACACTTTTATAATGACCGTGTTAGTTGATCTATACCGGCTGATGGGCGCCGCCATGTTAGTTTGCGCTGAATTCTAGCTGTGGGATAAACAACACGTAAATGAATCCTCTCCTCTCGAAACACGTTAAAGTAAGTCTCGGGTAAACTGGAAGAAGAGCAGAGTAAACTTTATAGTTACATACACAATCTGTATATGATATCAATAAAACATGTCGTCAGATTATATTTGTAATGATCATTATTGACGTTTCCATAGAAATCAGCATGTATTTTAAATTTGTATGATTTTGCTTGTACTTATGCATGTTTAAATGTCTGAAGCCTAAAATAAGCATTATGTGGTTGAAAACACTGAATGGTTGTGATAATATGACAAGCGCTCAGCACGTCCGATCTGGCTCAGCGCCAAAAAAGCAGATTTGAATTTGGCAGTTGATGACGTGACGCACTGATTATTCTAATCACACCAGTGTGATCATACGCTTCTGGGACCAGCTAAGACTGATCACACCGGTGTGATCGTACGCGTCAAAGGGTTAAGAAATGTCATACTCACCTGAACGCTGCAGAGGAGCAGCCATGAGGCCTGCCCTCGAATGAGCGAACCTTAACCGTGAGCTGTAATAGTTTAAGCCATAACCTAGGTTCAGCAAAGTGAAGAAAAAGATTCTGACGTAATTGTCGCGTGTGCCGCATTTATACTGCCTCTCGAGCTCGTATTTGCATGCCCTCAGCGACAATTGGCCAGTCATTTGGACTGGCGTGAGCCAATAGGTCTTCAGGAAAGGTTGGAGGGAAGGAGTTCCCATAACGGAGAAATTCTCCGTGATGTCTCGTGAAAGCTCGAAAGGGAACCACGTCTTCTTCGCTTGATGTTATCTGAGTGAGAACCTTCAGCGCGTGCGGCAGGGAACTGAACAAATCATTCAAACTGATTAGCGAACCGATTCACTGGTTTGCCAACTGGTTTGATCAAGCCTTTGAACAGAATCGACTCAAAAGAATGAATCATTTGCGAATGGGCATCGCTCATTGAACAGAGAAATGTAGACGGCGCGTTTGAAATAAACTGAAGCAGTTTTAACTTGTTTTGCATTAAGATAAATTAACGAGAGGAGCGTCTCCCACAGTTACGAAGTAAAGTACAATTTTTTCTCAAAAAATTCACTTGAGTATGAATAAAAGTACCCATCTTTAAATATACTCTAAAAGTATTAGTTACCCCAAATATGTACTTAAGTAAATGTAACGAAGTAAATGTAATTCGTTACTACCCAACTCTGGTTTTCAGCCTTGTGACATAGACATTGGTTTTAAGAAAAAAAGCAAGGTTTTGTGGACAAAACTTCTGTTAAGAGGGTAACATTTTATTTCTGTCATGACAACTCTCGGAAAGGATTGGCATAGTAATGTACATGACAATGTTAATGTATTTGGTCTTGGCGGAATAGATCTGCCACGCTGCTGCTGCTGCTGCTGCTGCAGCTGCAGAGCAAGTACCGAAACTTGCTACTGCCAATGCATCCACAGCATGCTGCTATTAGCTACTCATTAGCTACTGATACAGGAGAGAACCAGTCAACTGTGCTGTGACGGGACAATATCATTATGTCATATTAAGTTAGACCTATCGGACTGCACCATCTAGAGTTTCATGCCAGAACGTTGTGTTTGTTTATAAAAAATGCAAAACAAAGTATGCTACAATATTTGATCTGCTGCTTTTGGACAGTTTGATCATTTGAGAGTCACACCTGTTACTTATGGTTCTCAATGCCAAACACTGACTGTGTATATGTAACCTTTGACTTGTTGCCTCCTATATCAGCAACTTCATCACATTATGTTCTTGAACATTAAACTTTCCTCATCTTTAATCTTCCGTGAAAGTATTTGGCATTTTTCCATTGCTCATCCTCTTTCTTCTCTTACTTTCTGCTGATGTTTCTGCTGATGGCCACCTTCTTGGCTGAGCAGCTCTTTATTGATGAGCTGGGAGATTTGTTGAACTTGACAGAAAAAAAAGAAGTTTAATTACAGTGAGTTTGGAGCTCCTTTAATGGCATTCTATAAGAAAACTTTAGGAGGAACCTAATTTAATCCCAAAGCTAAGAATATAACAAGAGGATAGAAATCAAAACCATTTGAATTATAATTATTAAAAACTACATTATCATATCTTCTATCTGATGTGCTTAATTGAAAATAAAAATAAAAAAGAAACTTGTATTCCTTTATCCATTGTTTTGCTTTTGTCCCCTTTAAGACTTGATGCCCCTAAATCGCTTGATACTGTTTCATCAAGTGATTAGGCCTGAGGGAAAGCATTAGAGACTCAGAAGGCAGGAGAACAATCAAATAACCCCCCACATACAGCCATACTTATGTAAATATGCGCACACACTCATGCAAACATATTCACCCACAAAACCACTCTCACCCTGCAGATTTAGCTGCAAATTCACTTGTAGCGAACAACAAAATACACACCAAGGGCCAGATTTACTAAACAGGGCAAATTAGAGCACAATTCCATAAAAGCATCAATGGGAGGGGAAATTCTGCAGGTTATTTACTATTCAGTAAGGTCAGGTGCAAAAAATTACTCTCCACCCCTTTTCAGCGCTAATTCTTCACTGTGCGTCTTTACTAAATCCTGACAGTAATATTTTAACGCCAAAAGATGGTTTGCGCTGGTGCAAGCTGTTAGGGAATTTGGCCCAAAATATTAATGGCCTCTTGACAGCCACTGTTAGACTTGCCAAAGACATCCAATAATCTGCTAACTGTCTACAGGATTACTGTACTAGGATAAAACACAATCTCATCTGAACAACATAGGCTGGCTGATGGCTATAATAAGCAAGTGACACATATATTTAAAAACATTTCAATCTCTTTTTAATATCTTTGTATGTGGAATTATTGTCTTGTGGAAATATGCAAGAGCATCAAACATTTTCTGTCCATATAGAAAAACATGGACTGGAAGCTGTTGTGAAACAGTAATGGTACTTGCATGCAATGATTTTGGACAGTACCTTTAATGAGACTTTTTAGATGTAAAAAAATAGCATTTAGGCCATCTCAGTGTCATTTTCAAGGGACACCTTTGGGGAAAAAGGGAGGGGGGGGGGTATTACAAGAATATTGTCATATTATGAAGACAGCATGGAGTTTAGTCATGCCAAGTAATTGGGTTTTTAAGCCAGAAGATTAGAACAGTGACAATATATACATTATTATAGTCAATAGTTAATTATTAAAATAAATAAAAATAGTAACAATTATTCAGTTAAATGAATACAACAAAAAATAAAACATACAAAACACTGCAAAAATTATCTGTTATCGGTATGTGTTTGAGTAAAATGAACAATTTTGTTTTATTCTATGAACTACTGACAACATTTCTTCCAAATTCCATGTAAACATATTGCAATTTAGAGCATTTATTTACAGAACATGACAACTGATTACAAAAATTGCAACAACACAATACTAATGTTTTAACTTAGGAAGAGTTCTGAAATCAATATTTGGTTAAATAATCCTGATTTTCACCAGCTTTCATGCATCTGAGCATGCTCTCCATCAGTCTGTCACATTTCTGTTGGGTGACTTTATGATGCTCCTGGCACAAAAGTTCAAGCAGCTTGGATTTGTTTGATGGCTTGTGACCATCTTCCTCTTCATCACATTACAGATGTTTTCAAAGAGGTTCTGGTCTGGAGATTGGACTGGCCAGGATGGTCCTCCATCCTCACCTTGACTAACCTGTGTGGCATGGAGCATTGTCCTGGAAGAACCAATCCTCAGAGTTGGGTAACGTTATCAGATAAGGAAGCAAGTTTTCCTTCAGGACGACCTTGTACATTGCTTTATTCATACACCCTTCACAAAGCCAAATGTGCCTGACTCCAGCCTTGCTGAAGCACACCCAGATCATCACCAATCCTGCACCAAATTGAACAGTGGCTGCAAGATACCATGGTGTGTAGGCCTCTCCAGGTCTCCATCTAAACATTAAACGACCAGATGTGGGGCAAAGCTGAAAATTGTGCTCATCAGGGAAGATAACCTTACTCCAGTCCTCTATGGTCCAATCTTTATGGTCTTTTGCAAACCTCAGTCTGACTCTTTTTTGCTTCTTATTGATGAAGGGCTTTTTTTCAAACTTTTCCCTGCCTTTACAAGCCTGTTTTAAACTATCCTTGCCATGGACTTCTTATTGTCGGTCACTTGATGTCATCCTGCGGTTGTTGAATGACATTCAAATGACTTGGCGGTCATCCTGGTCAGTGGAGAGACATTGTTGGCCTTTGCCGGTGTGTAGCTTTGTTGTCCCCAGTGTCTGCAGCTTGAACTTGTCCTTATGAACCGATGTCTTTGAATTTTTTAAGGATGGAAGCAACCTGACGCACACTGTGTGCCTCTACCAGTAAAGCCAGAAATGAATCCTTCTTTTCCTCGCTCAAAAGTTATTAAACTCTTTTGCCATATTCAATATTTACTATATGAATCCAATTACTTTTGAGGAAATTCTAGCACTGATTTTGCCACCCAGCTTGTCCTGGTGCACATAGCTTGCCCTAGTGATGACTACAGCAGTGGTTTTAATACTTTTCCTTGTAAATAAGATTTGGTTGAGGTGATCACCTAATCAGTATTTCATTAAGTAGAATGAGATGGAATAGAATGACTGCCATACATATAGAGATGCTGATTAAAGAAAAATGTATGTGGTTTGAATTTTTTTCCAGAGCTGTACACACACATGCACACACACACATTATATGTGACAGGCAGAAGTCAGGTGGTCAGAATGGGCAACAACACATCATCTCCCTTGATCCTCAACACTGGTGCACCGCAGGGTTGCGTCCTCAGCCCACTCCTGTACTCCCTGTACACACACGACTGTACAGCTACACACAGCTCGAATGTCATCGTCAAATTTGCTGATGACTCAACGGTGATAGGCCTGATCACCGACAACGATGAGACGGCCTACAGAGAGGAGGTGAGTACCCTGACTAAATGGTGTCAGGAGAACCACCTCTCACTCAACATCGACAAGACCAAGGAGCTGGTGGTGGATTACAGGAGACAGAGCAGAAAACACACACCCATCACCATCGACAAGACACCTGTGGAGCGGGTGAGCAGCTTTAAGTTCCTCGGCGTTCACATCACCGAGGATCTCACATGGTCTGCTCACACAGATGCAGTGCTGAAGAAGGCACATCAGCGTCTCTTCTTCCTGAGACGGCTGAGGAAGTTTGGAACGAGCCCCAGAATCCTCACGTCCTTCTACACCTGCACTGTGGAGAGCATCCTGACCGGCTGTATCACCGCCTGGTTTGGAAACAGCACCGCTGGCAACCGCAGGGGCTCTGCAAAGGTCGTGCGAACTGCCCGCCACATTGTTGGAGGTGAGCTTCCTCCTCCAGGATATCTATACCAGGCGGTGTACAAGGAAAGCCCGGAGGATTATCAAAGACTCCAGCCACCCGTCCCACAGTCTGCTCTCTCTGTTGCCCTCAGGGCGACGTTTCCGTAGCATCCGATCCCGCACTAGCCGACTGAGGGACAGCTTTTTCCCCCAGGCTATCAGGCTAATGAACAGTCAGAAATAACTCACCCACATCACACTCCCACTCACACAACATGCCATGCACTGCACTTTAACACAGTTCAACTGGACTACACGCACACACTGCACTAACACAACCTATCTGCTATCACTGGACACCATACAATGCACATCCATGACACTGCATATGAATAATCTGTTGCACCTTTGCACATCTATCTGCTGCTCAACCAATCTGCTGTTAATTTATAATCTGTTGCACCTCACATTATTACTATATAGACTACATTATGTATAGATACTGTACATAATGTAGATGTGCCCATACGGTGTATAATGCGCTGATAATTGAGTGTGTCTTTATAGTACACTATGTGTACTGAGTATATGTATGTGTATTTTGCACATTGTCTTCTGTACAGTCTGTAAATATGTACTGTCCATATGTAAATTGTTTTTTTTTTTTTGCACTGTCTGGAGCACTGTAAATGCTCCAGTGCAGTTTTTTTGCACTGTCTGTCCATATGTAAATTGTTTGTTGTTTTTTTTGCACTGTCTGGAGCATGCTCATAAGAATTTCACTCACCAAGGCACTTGTGCTGTGGTGATGTGACAATAAAAGTGATTTGATTTGATTTGATTTGATTTGATTTGATTTGATATTGCACCACGCTTGCCTCCCTGATTATAAAATCTGAGAAATTTTGAGTGAAAATAAATGGCAGTAAAATTACTATACATTTACTGTGATGGCTTAAATATATATATATATATATATATATATATATATATATATATATGTGTTGACCCTTCTATCTCTATTTTTATATGTGTGTGTCTTCCAGGTGGCGGAGCAGCTGATGACTATAGCGTATGAGAGCGGGGTAAACCTTTTTGACACCGCAGAAGTGTATGCTGCTGGAAAGTGAGTATGACTCAGCATCAGCAAGATGACCAATAATTTACTTCATGAGTCATTATTAACCTTTATGTCTGTTATAGAGCTGAAGTCATACTGGGAAACATCATCAAAAAGAAGGGCTGGAGGTATGGTTTAGTTGTATGTGTGTCAAGCACACCTGTGCGATTCTAAAAAAGATAAAGATAAACAACAAATGAGTGGAATTGGAGCTTTTATTCCCTTTGTAGTTGTTGTGTTCCTGCTGGCTCTGGCATGGGTTACATGTCATTACACACACACACATTTTTGATGAGGACTTTGATCACTAGGATCAGTTTGTATCACTTAATCAATGCCACCAGAGCAGTGCATCCTGGTGAGGGCTGTTGCCATAGCAACAGATGATGACCCACTGAGGTCACCATGACTTCTGGAATGACAGCGCTTTTGCTGACTATGAAGACTATGAGAAATTACTCATACTGATTTGTCACTTGAAGTGAGATTTATTATTCACTGCAAGATTCACAGCAGTTTCCACATTAGCTATGTAGTGAGGGAAAGAGTTAGAAATGAAAAGTTGAAAACAGAGTACTTGTTAACCTGATATTAGTTTTTTTTTTGTATTGGAAACTATGTTGTTTGTTTCTAGTTGTAAGAACTATGATTTGAGGGAGGAATGTTGACATTCATTCCAAGTACATGAAGGCAGCAATAAGTTATCATCTGGGAAATAAAAAGCGGCTTAACTCTTGACAAATCTATCAAGTAGTTAGTTAAGAAAAACAAATAAGTATTATAAAATATATAATAATTACATTATTTCCAGTTACTTCACCTCCTCTGCAAGTGTATTGAATAATGGGAAACACACTTTAAATTTGTTAACACTTAAAATAAAATCTAGCAATCTTATTGCTTCATAAAAATCGAGTTAAGGTTACTTAGTATATTCAAGTTTTCAGAAATTGGTTTTTGAGTAAGCTTGAATATATTGAGCAACATTAACTAGATTTTTCTGTGGCAATAAGTACAACATTTTTTAAGCGACGGTAACATACTGAAATTTAGGGTTAAATACACTGCGCTTCAAAAGTTTTGGATCAGTTTAAGATTGAATGCTTTTATTCAGCAAGGATGCATTGAATTAGTCAAATGTTAAAGTAAAACACTTAGATGTTATTTAAAGGGGTCATCAGCCCATTTAAAATTCAGCTTACAATTTGTTTGAACATAAATTTGTGTTGGAAGTGTGTGTACACATCCATCCTATGACGATAAAAATCCACCCAGTGTTTTTTTAAATCCCTATTTTAAAATCCTCTTTCTCAAATCAGGCTGTTCTGAGATTCCTGTCAGAATGACGTAGTTCTGCGCAGGCCCACAATAGTTGATTAACAAGGCTGTCTTACCTTAAACCCGCCCTGAGTGAGCTGTCATCAGTCTGCCATTGTGTAAACCAGGGGCGAGGCCAGAAATGTTTAAGTGGGTGGGCCTATGTCAGACTTTGTCTCCCTCTGCCTTGTGTTTCCTTACCCTTGTGTTATGTGCCCATATTTGGTCCTTCCTGTTTCCTGTCATCATTAGTTTATTAGTCCCCGTCCGTGTCTTGATTTAGTTCCAGGTGTGTCTTGTTAAGTCTCCCTATATATAGTCTGTTCTGCCCCATGTTTCCTGTCAGTTATTGTTAATGTCAAATGTGTAAAGCTTGTATAGATGTCCTTACCTGTGTTCCTGTGTCTCCTCCGTCTGTTCTGCATTAAATACCCTGTTTGTTATAATCCTCGTCTCCTCGTTCCTGGATCCCCGTGCAGCAGCGTGACAGAATAACCGACCCTAAAACTAAGTAGCGACGCTCGTCCTCCCTCGTTTGTTTTTTGTTTACCTTTGTTCCCTCCTTCGATGGAGTTCGCCGCCGGCGCCTTCGCCCTTAGCCGGCGGAATCTCCCCTTCGTGGAGTTCGCCGGGGAATTCTGCGGGCTCGCCACGGTGACGGAGCTCCACGACGCGGCAATCCTCCATCTGTTTCGGCTCGGGGCAAATTACCAGCACCCTATGGATCTCCCAGACACCACAGGATTGTGTTGGAGAGAGGGGATCTGCCGGTGTCTGGGAAGTTACCGGTCCCGAGTCGAAACCAGCCCACGAGTGTTTCCGCTGGCCCCGCCCAGCTCATCTTCGTCTCCGCTGGTCCCATCCAGCTCATCTTCATCTCTGCTGGTCCTGCCCAGCTCATCTTCGCTGGTCCCGCCCAGTACCGCGCTACCCGAGCACCCCCTGGTGCCCCTGGGGTTTGGAGCCCAGCCCCAGAGCCTGCTGCTCACCAGCGCCCTCCAGTGCCTGCTCCTCGCAAGCGCCCTCCAGTGCCTGCTCCTCGCCAGTGCCCTCCGGTGCCTGCTCCTGGCCAGCGCCCTCCGGTGCCTGCTCCTCGCCAGTGCCCTCCAGTGCCGACTCCTCGCAAGTGCTCTCAAGTTCCTCCGCTGGTCCTGCCCAGCTCATCTTCGTCTCCACTGGTTCCGTCCAGCTCTCCAGAGCACCCACGAGAGTCAGAGCCGCCCGAGCGCCCACGAGAGTCAGAGTCGCCCGAGCGCCCACGAGAGTTGGTCCCGTCCAGCTCACCTTTGCCTCCTCGCCAGCGCCCTCCGGTGCCTGCTCCTCGTCAGTGCCGACTCCTCGCAAGTGCTCTCAAGTTCCTCCGCTGGTCCTGCCCAGCTCATCTTCGTCTCCACTGGTTCCGTCCAGCTCTCCAGAGCACCCACGAGAGTCAGAGCCGCCCGAGTTCCCACAAGAGTCAGAGCCGCCCGAGCGCCCACGAGAGTTGGTCCCGTCCAGCTCACCTTTGCCTCCGCTGGTCCCGTCCAGCTCACCTTTGCCTCCGCTGGTCCCGTCCAGCTCACCTTCGTCCCCGCTGGCACTGTCCAGCTCACCTTCGTCCCCGCTGGCACTGTCCAGTTCATCGCTTCCAGAGCGCCCCTGAGACTATTGGGAGGGGGGTGTAATGTCAGACTTTGCCTCCCCTCTGCCTTGTGTTTCCTTACCCTTGTGTTATGTGCCCATATTTGGTCCTTCCTGTTTCCTGTCATCATTAGTTTATTAGTCCCCGTCCGTGTCTTGATTTAGTTCCAGGTGTGTCTTGTTAAATCTCTCTATATATAGTCTGTTCTGCCCCATGTTTCCTGTCGGTTATTGTTAATGTCAAATGTCTAAAGCTTGTATAGATGTCCTTTCCTGTGTCTCCTCCGTCTGTTCTGCATTAAATACCCTGTCTGTTATAATCCTCGTCTCTTTGTTCCTGGATCCCCGTGCAGCAGCGTGACAGCCTACATAAAACTGGGTGGACCAAGTGTAGCGCACAAAAGCTGCATATAAATTTGACAACAGAAAATACAGCACAACGGGTCAATACACAATACCTATAAAGCGTTGATTAACATTAATTTTAATTTCAACATTTACTAATAGCCCACATTAATACAATTAAAATGAATTTGTACCTGAACTAACACAGAACAGTTGTATTTGTTTTAACTAACATTTACAAACATAATTAACATTGTAACAAATGTATTTCTCACTTTTAACATTATTTTATGCATTAACTAACATTTAATGAATTAAGTTTATAGTAAAGCATTACCTCGGTCTGAGACAACGGGCCTGCAGATTATAGTCAGGTGTCTCTGTCAGTTCCCGTTCAAGGCAGAGTAAACATCGAGGAGCGAAAAATGTCTGCGGCTGCAAATATGCAGTTTGTTGTGGAAAAGGGTATGTAGCACAATGTCTATGTGTTTATTTCCCCAAAAGACGCATCTGTTTAGCTGATCAAACACTGTACCTTTGCTAATATGATGCTTCAAACACACTTGGCTCAGAAGTTTCCGATCGATAAATCCATCACCCGCAGGCTTCATTCATAGACCATCCAAATTCATTGTTAAGATTTAAGTTTCATTTGGGTTATCCTATACTTTTTTAAAGACTGACTAATGTTTGTGTCACTTTGTCCAATTTCAGCTTTCAAATTCAACACTATTTTCAAACATGCACCTATAACTATGCACATATAAAACTATAGTGAAATAAGTCGTTTATTGTTATTATCGTTTAATAAATTACATTCATTTGGAAAATTACCAACTTCTCACTGGGTGGGTCACAGCTAAAAGTAGATGGGCCATTGCCCACCCACAGCTTCATCACTGGTGTTCGACTCCAGTGCAGGGGAAGACAAGAATGTCTCCGATTAAGCAATTAGTCGTCATTTACTCCCGACATCTGAGCCGCTGAAGACGCAAAGGATTAATGCTACTATAGTTTTGAAGGGAAAATTTCGGCGATCTGCTCACTAATTGAATGCAGGTGCCCCAGTGGCCAGGCGATTGTGGCCCCTCCAGACCTCTGGGCCCTATGCACTCTGTCACCATTTTCCCCCCACTAGCGACGCCCCTGGGGGGGGGTACCATTTTTCATGGTATCTTCTTCAGATTTGAAATATAAATTCATGAGACTTTCAACCCATTAATTTTCGGAATTGCTCCAGGACTTATTTCAAGTATTTTTATATGAAATAGTATGCATTTAGCAGGAATCTTTGATCTGAATAGAGATGTACTGTTTCTATGTATAAAATTGCCCAATAATTATGATTGAATACTATTCCAAAGATTGCAATGGACTCTTTCTCTCTCTTTTTCTCTCCTTCCCTATTTCTCTTTTGACAAAAAGAGAAACACATACTGACAAAAAAAATGTCTAGCCTGAATGTTAGTTAATTCAGTTAGTTAATGTAAGTTGCTTTGGATAAAAGCGTCTGCTAAATGCATAAATGAAAATGTACATCCCACTGCAGAACACACAAGAATATCCCATGACCCCCAATCAAAATTCAAGAGCTCATCTGTATGGATCTCTTCTGTAAATGTTTGATGGATATACATCAAAGGTGAAGTGACCCCTGAGATCCTCAGTTTTAATAAACAGAGCAGAGACGGTACACTGAGGGACTATTTTGCCCTCTCTTCTTCTTTCATCAGTTTGCTTTCCTAGTCAATCTTTTATATCTTCCCAGTTCATTCTTTCTTTCTCTCTCTCCAATATTCTAATTCCTTCCTCATTCCCCATTTCCCCCATAACCCAGTTTCTCCCAGCCATTTTTTTCCATTCTCTTTCCTTTCATCATCTTTTTCACCAACTCATTCCCGCTATGGAGATGATGGTGAGAAGTTCATGTGTTTTTACACCAGCTGCTCGTTTGCTACACAGTGGCAAATGGGTGTGAAACACAAAGCCATTGAATTCACTTATAATATGACATCTGGCCTAATATATCTGTTTAATTTCACAGCCCAATATATCTTGTTCAAAATCATAATTATTTTGTAAGGCCAAAATTTAGAGGGCAGCTCTCAGTTTTTGTGAGTTGAGAATGTAGGACACAGCAAGAGTTCACACCAGTGAAAGCTCATTTAAACCCATTTACAATGCAAATGAGAGTGACTCTTAGAGACCTGCAGATTACTGCCAAAACAGCTACAAGCGAAGGTTACACATGTATCATCACTGAGCAACAGCATCACTATCTCTGCAGTTCTGCCTCAACAGTCTGCTTTCTGTTTAATGAAGTCTTGAGACCAATAAGCATGCAACTAAATGGCCAAAATAGATAGAATCCATTCGATATCTGTCTGAGTTTGTCTTTTTATAATTTGATAATTCCAACATTTGCACAAAATGTCATATTCACTACCGTTTGGGGTTGGTAATATTTTTTTGTCTGTTACATTTAAACAGTTAAAATCAAACTACAATGCACAAAACCCCTCACAAACATGTCTTGGCATAAAACAAAGAAACAAAAAACATATAGCAATAAAAGCTGGAAACTGATTTGTTTTCAAATTGTATGATGAACTGAAAACAATTACATTAATAAAATGATTATAGTGGTGCTACTGTTTCTGGTTAGATTTAATTAGGGGTAACACCAAAACTGCATTACTACATTATTACTGTTTAGTTATACACACATATACATTTATTTGATCACAAATATGGTAAAACAGCAATCTTAATAAAATATTGTCGGAACTCTTTTCTATTTCAATATATTTTAAAATGCAATTTATTCTTGTACAGGTAATTGCAAAGCTGATTTTTTTTTGCAGCAATTAATCCAGTCCTCAATGTCCTGATCCTTCAAAAATCATTCTAGTATGCTGTTTTTGGTGATCAAGAAAAAATATAATTATGATTAATGTTGTAAACCGTTGTGCTGCCGAATATTTTTGGGAAAACCTTTGGTAACAGTTCATAATAACGTTCAGTTGTAAGTCATTTATAAGTGATTAGTTAATGATGAACTAATAATTTACAAAACATGACTATGCATTCATAAATTAATAATAAGTGATATGTTACTATTTGTATCTATGTTTTGTAGATTAAGTTATAAATCATTTACAAGTGATTTAGATGATGATGAACTAATCATTTACAAAACATGACAATACATTCATAAATGATTAAGTAATATTCTAACGATTTACAAATCTGACCTAAGTTATCTTTAAAAAATAGCATCATGAAATAATCAAACAGTTCCTTAGTAAATGGTTAATAGTTACTTTAAGTTACTAGTTAATATATTATAAATCACTTATAAATCATTGAAATGTCAACATTGTACTATTATCTCAGTAAACATTATAAATCATTTACAAAGCTTTATATCTGAAGTGTAAACTACTCATCAATTGTAAATGTTTTACAAAGCTTCCAGTTACAGGTTGTTTGTGTGTACATATGTATATATATATATATATATATATATATATACCTGTAACCGGAAGCTTAGTAAAACATTCACAACCGATGAGTAGTTTACACTTTAGGTTAGGGGATACAGAAATCTTTGTAAATGATTTATTAATGCGTTTACACAACAGGTTTTGAATACTTTGTAATGTGTACTGCAATGTAAGGGCTGACTGGTGAGGGTGTAGACAGATGTCTTCTCTGACACACATGGAGTATTTTTACGCTGTGCATCTCCAGTGGAGGGTAAAACCAGTTCACATTATCACTAGATCCCACACACTCCACACAGAACACAAGTCTGTGCTGATAAGAAAAGGGGTTTAACACAACCCACTGGAATCCCCTGACTGCAAGTCATTTACATGTTTATTCACTTGACAGCAAATAATTTAGTTTTAGCATACTTGCATTTTTGTGCTTTTAACAGACCAGCTTACAACTTTAACGAAACATACATAAATTATATTTTGATCATTTACTAATGGTTTGATAATCATTTGTTCATGATTAACAAATGTTTATTGCGAAAATAGTACAATGTTGACATTTAAATAATTTATAAGTTATTAATAATATATTAACTAGTAATTAAACATTTGTGATCCTCTCTATGAAATCCAGGCTAAAGTCTCAAAATCTAATTATCAGAAAACTAGCATCAAAGTTTGACAAGCATCAAAGTTCTACCATTAATTTCACTATAATTTCAAACTTTGACATGACCTTACTCAGTCAATATTAAATATATAAAGGTTACATTTTCACAGAATGTTCTTTACCATATGGAGGATGATTCTTTTTGTAGAAAACCGCAAATCACAAAAAATGACTTTTTCACAGAGAGAGTCACATTTAATAAGGATCTTATTTCTAAGTTTGATTATTTCATAATATGCTATTTTGTATAGATAACTTACAACAGATTTGTAAATCTATAGCATATTACTTAATAATAATTTGTGAATGCATAGTCATGTTTTGTAAATGATTAGCTCATCATTTTCTAATCACTTGTAAATGATTTATTTTTATAAGTTACTTTTATATACTTTTTTTATAATTCTGAAAAAGAAACAGTATTGAAATATACATATTTAGTAATACACATCTTTACACTAATTTTTATCAATTTAGTCTGTCTTTGCTGAATATAAGTATTAATTTATTTATTTTTTTAAATGCAAAATATAACTGACCTCAAAGACTGACGAAAACTGTAGCTTGACTACACACACAAACTGCAGTTTGATTATAACTGCACATGTTAATCAACTTTTTCCTTGATTTAATGCTAATATGGAATATTTATGTGCAAATTCTAATGCGTTTTCCTCTCTCCTCCTATTTTTTTCAAGGCGATCCAGTCTGGTTATTACCACAAAGCTCTACTGGGGTGGAAAGTAAGTAAACTGTAATTTTGCTATTTGTGGATGTCACGTCATGTAATGCCAACTTTAATTTCATAACTTTCACACTGTTGCACATTCTAAATGATAGCACATTTAACGCAGTCATCCGTTGATTTACACATTTCATAAATGCAATTACAAACCTCCGTTTAGGTCAAGCGCTGAGCCAGCATTTTCTGTATGAATAAGTATTCTGGAAGTAAGTGAGCAAAAGTGCAGCTGTGAAGCGTGATAAGACTAAAGAAAAGGCTTGTCCCATTTCCCCACAAATCCTCTCTCATGAATACTAATCAGAATTTAAATATGCCAGGGTTTTATTTGAAGTTAAAAAATGAACATGCAAAAGGGCCAGTTTGAAAAAGAAAAAAGATGAACAAGAAACTGTGGCAGAAGGAGGACATGAAGGAAGAAGGAGCTCTGTCTGAAATTTTGCTTTCTGATGTTTTTGTGTGTCTCTTTTTCGGCACAGAGCCGAGACAGAACGAGGCCTTTCTAGGAAACACATTATTGAAGGTAAAGTGCACACATTTGCTTTTTAAATACTCTCACTCTGTGATCAAAGCTTCAAGATCAAGTGTGTGTGTTGTAATGGCCACTAAAATACTGTTCTTGCCATAGATGTCAATGTGCCTTTAAGAGAACTTCTGTTGTTTTATGTTGTTATGGTACGCACGCATGGTGTTGTGAGCACGCACGTACAGAGGATGTAAGCGATGAAGAGAGATGGTCGCCCTACCGCTGTGTATTGCTTTAATGTGATCATACCTTTTTCTTTGTGACGGAACCAGAGTGTTTTGTTTCTGTTTTGTGCTCAGTCTTTTACATGCATGGGAGACGCGTATGCCAATGATGATACTACTATAAAAGCCCAGGCACAAGCTGACTGCCTCGAGTTTTAATTATTTTCCCTCAACCTTCTGTTTTCTCCAGGTAGACTCTAACTCTCTGGCCCGCGTTACAGTGTGTGTGTGTGTGTGTGTGTGCACGTACCTGTGTGTGCGTGCGTGTGTGTGACATGTTCGGCTCCTCGCTTGGCATTATTTGGGTGGATGTAGTGTTAGTGTTGCACTGGCAGACAGAACTAACAGTTAGAAGGACTAAAGACAATGTAGATGGAAATTACTTGCTTAACGGCATCAGCAACTAAAAGCACAATGCACAGAATCAAGCCAAAAATGAACATCATGTGCATAATTTTCCCCTGACTGAATTTCATCTGACTCCAACAGGCACCTTGCATTATAATGTTACATTTCAGCATGCCATCCTTACATCAAAATAATGGTTCAACCTATAAGATGGAGAGGAAACTTTTAAAAGCATAATGAAAATTAAATGGATCGTTCACCCAAAAATGAAAATTCTGTCATTAATTACTCACCCTCATGTTGTTGCAAACGTAGACCTTTGTTCATCTTCGGATCACAACTTAAGATATTTTTGATGAAGGCTCAGAAACGAAGAATAAAAGTTAGAAGACAGAATAAAAGAATTCTGAATAAAAGACAGAATGTCAGCCGGGGCAAAACAAGACTTCGCAACGTGTGTAGGGAAGTGTGCTGCTTATATGTGGGTGAGTGAATGAGGTGCAGGTGTGGCAAGACAATCAGGGTTGATTAGTGATTGGTGACAGCTGTGTAATTGGTGCAATGGTGGATGGAAATGTGTGTGTCGTAGTGCAGTGAATGATGGGAGTTGTAGTCCATGGGTGATGTGCAGCTGTAGTGTGGTGAGAGGCAACCAGATTCGTGACAACAGTACGGTACGCAATTATTTCCGTTTACACTGTCAGAAGTTGTGAATGGTACCAAAATAGCGAACCGTACTGTACCACTTTTTTGGTACCCTTCTGCTGGGGTACCTAGCACAGCAAAGGGTACCAAAAGGGTGGAGCTAAACTCACTGCAGAAGTTGATTGGTTGAAGGGGATAAAGCTTCTCCTTCACTCGTTCCGCTCTGCTGTCCATGTTGGGCTTATTTACATCAAAGTGTACATGTGCACAAACACAAAAGAATATAACAGTGTATTTTATAATTTTATAGTTTCACACAGACAATAGCCGTTTCTCAATATGCGTTCTTGTCTGTTCTTGTGGACTCGTGAAACGTCATTGCCCAAAAACCCGAGTCATTTTCAAAATCTTACTGTTATCGTTTCATGAAATGTAGTTTTAAGAGTTTTTCAGGCAAGAATGTAGTTGTTTAACACTCAAATCTGCGGTTTATTTATAAAGAGACCGTCTATTTGGTATATTTTCGATGCCGATTTCGGTGCTCGTGAATCTGCCTCGAGCAGCCTTACGCTCGGCTAGTCCTTCTGTCATTTGCCGCTGGCTCTGATGTCTCTGTAGTGATTAAACATAGATACAATTAGTTTGGGGTATATTTAACAGGCATTCGTGGTCTCATGAATCTACTATTTGTTCCTGGTCATATCGTTTTGGTTGAGAAAAAAAGTTAATGTTTAACTTTATATATTTATTTTGAACTTTACCATAGTACAGTGCTGACTTTGTAGCATATGCTTGACTGAATTGTTTGCATTTGTCTTTATTTCCTCTTATATAAGCCTCTTATACTTTGTACATGTGCATGGCTATTTCTGTTCATTAAAACTGACATTTAACAAAAAGAGTCAGAGTTGTGCTTGTTGTCGCACTTTATTATCGGCAGTGGAAACGCAAGCTGAATCAGGGTGTTCCGTCCCAAATCGTACCGTACCATATTGTACTGGCCCGTACCGCTCAGTGGAAACAAGCCAAAAATAATATCCACCCCTGACCTAGATATTCAGGGTTACAGGGAGGATGAATAATTGGTTGTGTGTGCTGTTCCGCACTGGCCCTTATTTTTCTTCCATGCCAGCAAATTTGGGGCCAGACACCTATTTTACAAACACAGAGCTCAGGATACACACGGCTCTTGCCCACCTGCAGCTCCCTGCATTTGGAGCATGTCTTTGAACAAGCCAGCCGTATTATATTTTGTTTAGTCATTGGTCTGGTTGGGTTGCAAAGCAGACACACATATACTTGCAGATAAGGATGGACTGGGACTTTGAGACACATTTTTGGCACATAATGTAGGTTTAGACACACAGTCTGTCTCTCTGTATATAGAGATATTATTAAATATTCTATAAATATACAGATATTTTCAGGACAGCTTTTTCCCTCAGGCTATCAGGCTAATGAACAGTCATAAATGACCCACCCTACAACACACTCCCACTCACACAACATGCCATGCACTGCACTTTAACACAGTTCTACCGGACTACACACACACACTGCACTAACACATCTGCTATCACTGGACACCATGCAAAAAGCACATCCACGACACTGCATATGCATAATCTGTTGCACCTTTGCACAACCATCTGCTGCTCAACCAATCTGCTGTTAATTTATAATCTGTTGCACCTTCACATTATTACTATGTATAGACTGCATAATGTATAGATAGTGTACATAATGTAGATGTGTACATACGGTGTATAATGTGTAGTTGATAACTAAGTATGTCTTTATAGTACACTATGTGTACTGAGTATATGTATGTGTATTTTGCACATTGTCTTCTGAACAGTCTGTAAATATGTACTGTCCATATGTAATTTTTCTTTTTTTTTGCACTGTCTGGAGCACGCTCGTAAGAATTTCACTCACCAAGGCACTTGTGCTGTGGTGATGTGACAATAAAAAAGTGATTTGATATTGTGTGTGTGTGGCCCTGTTAAATTAAATGACAGCCCTTCCCCACAACCATGTAAACTTATGTCAGAGGATGACAGTTAAGTTATTCATAAATATACTAAAAATGAAGTTCATATATATACTGACTTCCTCTGTGATGAAGATGAGTTTGTATAATTTATTTTTATAAAATAAATTGTTGATATTAAGTAGGCTAAAACATGTTTAAAAAAATTATACCTTGAAAAATATATTTAACACCTTTTTAATGCTAATGATTAAGATTTGTACACGTGTTCAAGGTGTGAGGAAAATGTTATTTTTGCATAATGTTCACACTGTATTACATTTTTAGAGTCAATTATGAATGTATACTTTTGTCGAAAATCGTTTTCAAAACCATATATTACCATATGTACTGTACCTGAGTTCATTTCTAAGAGTACATTTCTAAGAACTTAAACTAAAGTTTTTAAAGATTTTTTTCCAACTCTTTATCTTGGATACTGCTATTTGTCATTGATGCAAATGTAAAAAGTAGTTACTTTGTGCTCTTAAACTACAGTTCAAAAGTTTGAGGTCATAAATACGTATATTTTAAAGATATTACTACTTCATTTCTTTAAGGGTTCATTTATATTTAGTCATTTAGCAGATGCTTTTATCCAAAGCAAATTACAAATGAGGACATTAGAAGCAATCAAAACCAACAAAAAGAGCAACAGTATGCAAGTGCTATGACAAGTCTTTGTTAGCCTAACGCAGTACACATATAAAGGTTCTCTTTTTTCTTTTTTTAAAGAAAACGAGTAGATAGAATATAGAAAAAAGACACCTAATTTTTTATCTATATAAGCAAAAAGTAGATAGAATAGAAAGAAAAAAAAGAAAGCTAGTGTTAGATTTACAAGAAAAGCTAGCAGTTAGAGAATAAATATGCAATTGATAGAGGGCCAAATGTGTGTTTGTTTTTTGTTTTTGTTTTTTTATAAAAAGAAGACGGATAGATAAAGTAAAATTAGAATAGAGAGTGCTACAGTTAGAGGGTCAAATAAGCATGGAAGAGATGTGTTTTTAGACGTTTCTTTAAGATGGGTAAGGATTCAGCTGCTCGGATTGAGTTGGGCAGGTCATTCCACCAGATGGGAACAGTTAATGAAAAATTCTGTGAAAGTGATTGTGTGCCTCTTTGGGATGGCACAATAATGTGTTGTTCACTTGCAGAATGCAAGCTTCTAGAGGGCACATAAGTCTGAAGTAATGAATTTAGGTAAAGGGGTGCAGAGCCTGTGGTGGTTCTGTAGGCAAACATAATGCGAGCAGCTATTGGTAGCCAGTGCAATTTGATGAACACTTTGTGTGATGTGCATTCTTTTCGGCTCATTAAAGATTAATCTTGCAGCAGCATTTTGGATTAATTATAGAGGTTTGGTGGAATTGGCTGGAAGACCTGCCAAGAGAGCATTGTAATTGTCAAGTCTGGACAGAACAAGAGCCTGAACAAGGAGTTGTGTTGCATGTTCTGAGAGAAAGGGCCTGATGTTCTTAATATTGAATAATGCAAATCTGCAGGACCGGGCAGTTTTAGCAATGTGGTCTGAGAAATGTAGCTTATCATCAATCACAACTCCAAGGTTTCTGGCTGTTTTTGAAGTAATTATGGTTGATGAGCTTAACTGGAAGGTGAAATTGTGATGAAGTGGTGGGTTTGCTGAAACTACAAGCAGTTCTGTCTTAGCTAGGTTGAGTTGAAGGTGATGGTCCTTTATCCAGCATGAAATGTCTGTTAGATATGCTGAGATGCGAGCAGCTATTGTCAGATCATCAGGATGGAATGAGAGGTAGAGTTGAGTGTCATCAGCATAGCAGTGATGTGAAAAGCCATGTTTCTGAATGACAGAACCTAGTGATGCCATGTAGACAGAAAAGAAAAGAGGTCCAAAAACTGAGCCCTGGGGCACCGCAGTAGCTAGATGTTAGGACTTGGATACCTCACCTCTCCAAAATACCTTGAAGACCCAATCTGATAAGGTAAGACTTAAACCAATGGAGTGCAGTTCCTGAGATACCCTTTCTAAATAGGGTTGACAGGAGGATCTGGTGGTTGACTGTATCAAAAGCAGCAGACAGATCCAGCAAGATAAGTAATGAACACTTGGAAGCCACTCTTGCAAGCCTTAGGGCTTCAACAACTGAGAGCAGGGCAGATGCGGTCGAATGTCCACTTCTGAATCCAGATTGGTTACTGTCCAGAAGGTTGTTCTGTGTGAGAAAGGCAGAGAAACTTGGTTGAACACAACTTGTTCAAGTGTTTTTTGCAATAAAAGGTAGAAGGGAAACTGGTTTATATTTCCCTAAAAAAAATTGGGTTAAAGGGATGGTTCACCCAAAAATGAACATTTTGTCATCATTTACTCACTCTCAAGTAGTTCCAACCCTGTATGAATGTCGTTGTTCTGCTGAACACACATGAAGATATTCTGAAGAATGTGGGAAACAGAGCAGTTCTGGGGCACCATTGACTTCCATAGTATTTTTTTTCCTACTATGGAAGTCAATGGTGCCCCAGAACAGCCTGGTTACAAACTTTCTTCGAAATATCTTCCTTTGTGTTCAGCAGAACAAAGATATTCCTACAGATATGGACTACTTGAGGGTGAGTAAATGATGAGATAATTTAAATTTTTGGGTGAACTATACCTTTAAGAGTGGGTTTCTTAAGTGGGGTTATACGAGCCTGTTTAAATGCTGAGGGAAAAATTCCAGTGTGAAGGGATGTGTTAATAATGTGAGTGAGTGCAGGTACAACTGCAGGAGAAATGGCTTGAAGGAGATGAGATGGAATAGGATCAAGCGGACAAGTAGTAGGATGACTGGAAAGGATGAGTTTAGAGACTTCTGCCTCAAAGAGTGGAGAGAAGAATGTGAACGAGTGTATGTTTTCTGTTAAGATGTGTTTGACAGATTGTGGTGTGGAAAATTGTGCAGTGATGTTTGTAATTTTATTAATGAAGAATGTGGCAAAGTCATCAGATGTTAGTGTTGATGAAGTAGGGGGAGGAGAAGGATAAAGGAGGGAGGATAATGTTTTAAAGAGCATGCGAGAGTTAGGCGTTGTTAATTTTGACAAGATAGTAGGTCCGTTTAGCAGTGGAGACATTAACAGAGAAGTCAGAGAGGAGTGATTGATAGAAATTAAGGTCAGTAGGATTTTGTGATTTGCATACCCTTTCTGCAGCCCTGATCTTAGTACGATGTTCGCGGAGAATGTCAGATAGCCATGGAGCAGAAGGGGTGGTACGGGCTGGCCTGGAAGATAAGGGGCAGAAAGTATCTAAACAAGACGTCGGAGTGGAACAGAAAAGTATCAGTAGCACTATTAGCATCAAGAGATGATAGCTGTTTAGGGAGAGGAAGCGAAGATGAAACCATAGCAGATAGCGGGGAGGGTGAGAACGAGTGTAAGTTACGTCAAAAAGTGACATGTGGAGGGGTATGTGATGTACATACTTGCTCCCAAAGATGTTTTAATTTTAGTTTTGTTTTGGAGTTTGGCCAGAGGTTATGAAAACTTGAATGATAATTTAT
Source organism: Gymnocypris eckloni scoliostomus (assembly GCA_027564155.1). Classification (NCBI taxonomy): domain Eukaryota; kingdom Metazoa; phylum Chordata; class Actinopteri; order Cypriniformes; family Cyprinidae; genus Gymnocypris; species Gymnocypris eckloni. Next base: position 33,222,697 of record CM050423.1, read on the forward strand.
TTTATTGCGGTGCGCTGTCACCCTCTCTACATAAAAATCTGTCAAATTTTGTAACGTGAATATCATACAATCTCTTGCTCGAAAAAAAACCCAGAGTTGAAAGCGTACGGAGCCGCGGAAGAGATAAGCGCTTTCCGCAAGCGCGATTTGCAACATAGTAAAACACATCATAGTGAAACAAGTCAAATGCGTTGTGTCCACTCTTTCATCTCAACCACACACACCAACACGCCCAAATACCCTCCCCCTGCGAGCGCGATTTGCTACGGAGTGAAACACAGACAAATGCTTGAAGGTTTATTTTTCAGGTAAATACTGTTTGAACTTTATATTCATCAAAGAATACTGAAAAAAGTATTATGTGTTTCCACAAAAAAACATTAAAGCAGCATTGATAAAAAAATATAAAAAAAATATATTGAGCACCAATTCAGCATATTAGAATGATTTCCGAAGGATCATATGACTGACAGTAAAACTGGAGTAATGGCTGCTGAAAAAAAGCTTTGCCATTACAGGAATAAATTACATGATTGCAATGATATATTAAAATAGAAAAAAAGTATAATATGTAACAATATTTTTACTGTATTTTCTTCATATAAATCCAGCCCTGGTATGCATACGAGACCTTCAAAAACATTAAAAACCCAACAGATGCCAAACTTTTGAATGATGTTGTAGATTTTTTCTAATTGATATTACAAGTAACACATGCACATTTAGAGAAAGAAGACATAGAACAATAGTTTAGTTGTGTTGAAACAAACATAATACATCTACATTGAGGTATCATGGGAAAGATAAGATTTTGTCAGTTATGCTGTATTTATTGTGTTACTTTGCACTATATAATTGATCAATCACATGTCTCTCTTTGGCTTACTGTGTCTCAAACTTCTGACAGCCACTATCATTTATTGACTGTAAAGCCTCATCTGACCTCAAGATGCTGACCTTGTCAGAGTGAACCTCTAGAGGTGGACACAAAAGGGAATCCAGTCCCAAACACTCTTCATTACGCTTGACGATCAATCCAGCACTCTGCCAAAGGCAGAGACACAAAGAATGAACGATCCCTGGAGCCCAGTTCAGGACAAACTTGATTACTAGACTCACGCAGCTGGCTGTCCCTCATCTGCGGAGCTTGATTAAGTAGGGAAAGTTTGTCCTGATGTTATGAGGGCTTGAAATTATTCATGATATGAAGAGTCCTCAACAAACTGTTGTCTGTCAGAGTATGCAACTTTTTAATTAGCACTAAGCTTTCCCTATTGTACTAATAATTCTACACTGGAGGATAAACACTAACAGATTTCTTTTTTGAAAGGGAAGACCAACAAAAACCCAGACTGACTCACAATATACTTCTGGTCTTTCAGGTCTTAAGGGCTCCTTGCAGAGGATGCAGCTGGAATATGTAGATGTAGTCTTCGCCAACAGGCCTGATAGCAACACACCGATGGAGGGTAAGGGTGAATCCCATTTCTCTGTCTTACCCCTACCCCTACCCCTTCCCCTTCGTCTCACCCCTAGCCCTTGTCCCTCGAAACCGAGTGGTAAGCGCTAGGGTTGAAAACATACCCCTATGAAATGAGACGCCACTTGGTTATTGTTACTTCATCAGCCTAGCTGGCTGCTACGTCACCAGAGGCGACAAGTGTTGATCACAAACTTGCCGTCTGCAAGTGTGTATGTCGATTGCGTGGGTTTTAGTCATGTTTTCTCTTGTCAGAGAAATGCAGGACTGTTGTGCAAACCAGCAATGTAACGTTAGCGTGGATTTTTTTTTTCAATTTGTTTCAATTAAGAACCTGGTTGCAAATATATATGTACAGGACTGTGTAGAGCACAAAACAAGACAGTCGTAATTTTTAAATAAATTATTTATGCCGAAAATACTTTTATGGGACTCTCTGGATGATCTGGCTGCAGAGTGTTCTGGGTACCCCTTGGTTTCAAGTAAGCTCTCATTTTTGCTTTCATTTTTAAATCTTGTGCAATATATTTTTACTTGCGTTTTTAAATGTTGGTTTCACATTTGTTATTTTTTTATCTGTGACTGCAATACTTTAGGCGCAAATCTGATCCGATACATATGAGGATACAGAGAGAAACAACGGCACCAAGAGTGATTTGGAGAAAATTTGTGGATAGTTAATTAAAATGAGTATCTGCTGCTGATGCCATTTTTTTTTATTGATAGTTTTATTCTCAGAAGAGCAAAATAATAATAAGAAAGATAATTGCACTTTCAACTGTGCTTCTCAGATATCACTTACCGCATCTTTAAATTTACAGACATTTCAGAAATGTCCTTTAGCACTTAAACACAATGCAATGCAATGCGTATTTCAAAACATGGGAAAACACCAATAATGAAAATTCCTTCATATTAAAACATTGACCCTTATTTTTATGGACTTTTATTAGTGTGTAGCATCAGAACATAATGGGGGGAATTAAGTTTGATCTCTCTTAAACTTCTGCTCATTGAGTGTCGATAAAAACATTTTTGAGAGTGGAGAACAAGGTGGTTGAAGCACCAATCACACACCACTTTAGAAAATTACACAATTTAGCTACTCTCCACAAAATTTGACATTTAACTTTGATGGCCAGCAGACCTATTGTTGTTTATCATTTATTTTCGTAATAATTTATTTGATTTTTTTCGGGATTTTCAACATAAATGGAAATTAAATGAAAAGTGAAATGCTAAGAATATAGTAATTCTACCCTAATCTGACCTTGTGAAAAAGCAGTAAACTTTATGATACTTTTTCTTTAAGTGTACTTATTGTGAAAATAATATATTTTAAAAGAATATAGTTAAATGATATCTGAATGTTGGTCTTATGTTTTCAGACACTTTGCAATTATTAAGTGATTAATTGCATATGAATTGCAATGAAATAAAAATGAATTATAGTTTAAATTTAATAGTTTCATTTTAAATCTAATGAGATTTTTTTATATACAGTTGCAAATTAATGAGTTCATTGACTTGTAGTTGCATGTACTTATAATTTATATATAATTCCACTTTAGACATTTTACTAAGTTAATTCATTTTAAATGTCTTATGGAATAACAATACACTATAGTTAAAATGATAATCAAGTACTTGTGTGATTTAGGTAATTTAAGTGTGATTTAGTGTGTTAGTAAACATCAAAACAAATGTGCTTGACACAAGATTATTAAGACATGAGTTTTTTAAGCACACTACAGACACACTTTCAATGAAATCAAATCTCTTTAAATTCTCTTCTTTTTCATAAGGGCAATAACATAATTTGCTACTGTTTGTCTCCACAGAGATCGTCAGAGCCATGACTTACGTGATAAACCAAGGCATGTCCATGTACTGGGGGACTTCACGATGGACAGCTATGGAAATAATGGGAAGTAACATTTTTCTAAACAGCATTTGTAATGACAAAATTGAGCGTCACCCTAGAGGGCACAGCATTTCACTATATTTCAAATGTATCACTTACATGACATGACAGTATTACTGATCACTGACTTTCTATAGGTCTGAAGTCAGGAGCAAACTGTGTTTGCAGAGACAACAAAGTACGCTCTTGTATCTCAGCTCCTCTATAGTGTACACATCACATATTTTTAGCCCTTTGACGGAAGTCAGTGTTTTGCAGTACTTTATGTTGCTGTAATTGCAGTGTAGCACAAAGCAAGTTGACCCAAACTGATATGTTGTAATTAAGCACTGACATTATTAATTCATGGGTGATAAATGGAGGCTTGATCAGGGTTTTTACAGAGAGGACACACACTGATGACCTGTAATTTGTGTGACTGTGATAATAACATGCTCTGGTGTCATGCCAGATCCATCCCACGTAAACACACCCCCACGGCTGGAACTCGTTTTCACAGCCTGAAATTAGCTCTGTACATGCATAAGAAAACAAGGATTCAATGGGGCTGTCATCAGTCATGTGATATTAATATAGACTTTATATAGGGGAAACCAGGACTAGCTATCGCTTTTATTACAGTCAGTATTTCTCGGGGGATACTAAATGTCAGTTTCTAGGATCTACCTATAGACCTGACTACAGGAAAGCTATCGAACAGTTATAGCATTATTCTAGAAAAAGGCTGTGTCTATTCTATTCTATTCTGTTGTTGAAAAAAATGTGTACTAATTTATGTAATTCATACTTTTATTTATTAAGGATGCGTGATGTTGCTCAAAAGTGGCAGAAAAGACATTTATAGGCCTAAACAATATTTCTGTTTCAAGTTATTGCTGTTCTGAATTTTCTATTCATCAAAAAATTATGAAAAAAGGTATTACAGTCTCCACAAAAAATTAAACATCACAGTTATTTTCAGCATTTCAGTATATTAAAATGCAGCTTTACCAACACAGTTATAGTTTATATCACAGTTATTACTGAAATGCTATTTAAGCTTTTTTTCATTATCTTCTTCTGAGATTAAATTGAAAATCTCCTCCAAGTGTTTTCAAACTACAACCACAAAATTTGGATTAGACATTCAGACTGGTCTGACTTGGGTTTCTAAATCTTTTTAGATTTATGATTTTCATTAAAATGTGTGCTGTCTTGAAAATGATAAAATCATGCATACTAAGTAGCATCCTAAAACATGTTATAAATGTGCTAAACGTGCCAGCAACATGCTATCAATAAGGTAATCATGGTAGAAACAGGTTAGAAACATGTTAATCATGCTCTAAATGTGTTAAATCATCCGTCTAATCTATCTAAACATTCAAACTTCAAGCTTTTACAACTGCTTCAAAATGTCAGGCTTTCCCAAGCCAACTTCTAAGTTTGTTCACAAATTTTACTCATCTAATTTTAAATTGAAATAATATCCCACAATATTATTGTTCTTACTTTATTTTTGATCAAATAAATGCAGCTTTGTTGAGCAAAGAGACTTCTTTCAAAAGCATCTTATAAACCAAAAATGTTTAACAGTAGCCTGCTGTGTATGAGAACACATTGTTTATCTTTTAGTCTTGTCTGAATGTGGTTTTATTGTACACTATTTACCTATCAGCTATAATAAGCATGTGAACTTTCAGATTGAAGGACAGAAATAAGTATTTGAAACCAACATAAGCTCATGCTGAGAAAACAATTTAAATAAATATTTTAAACTAAACCAGCAAGTGTAATATCTGCAATAGCTGATGGTCCATTGGACAAATTATAATAATGTGTAGGTAATTTGTTGATATTCTATCTAGCTATTACAAATATACTGTACATACTGTATATATTTTGATATGAAAGTGTAATGTAAATGTTATTTTCTCTTTCTAGGAAGCATATTCTGTAGCGAGGCAGTTTAACCTGATTCCTCCAGTGTGTGAGCAGGCAGAATATCATCTCTTCCAGAGGGAGAAGGTCGAGGTGCAGCTGCCTGAGCTCTACCATAAGATAGGCAGGTGGCAATCAATCATTATTTACTCACTCAATCTCCGTGAATATGATACCTGTCAAATTTAGAGAATTCATCAGTGAGAGCATATAGCAGCTGCTTATCTTGGTCATAAATATTACCTTGATTCTGTTGGGGACTGTAGGTGTGGGCGCCATGACATGGTCTCCTTTGGCCTGTGGGATCATCACTGGAAAGTATGAAAACGGTATCCCAGAATCCTCCAGGGCAGCTATGAAGGTACCAAGTTAAAGGAAATTTTAATCATAATTTGCTATAATTTTCTAGAAACTTACTGCTGCAAATACACGATGACAAATCAAATATTTATTTTCTGCCATGTATCTCCCTAGCTAACTCTACTCGTCTACTTCTCTTGTCTTTTTCTCTTTAAGTCATACCAGTGGCTGAAAGACAAGATAGTCAGTGATGACGGACGAAAGCAGCAGGCAAAGCTGAAAGAACTCGGTCATATTGCTGAGAAGTTGGGCTGCACTTTGCCTCAGCTCGCCGTAGGTAAGAATTATCCCATTGACACTTTTATAGAGTTGTCTTACCAATCATTCTAGGCTTTTGAGCTAGCAGAGCTCATGCAGTTTTTGGTTCTTGTTCTTAAATCATTGCTGAAAAGATGTTGTAAAGAATTTTCTGCACTGACAAAACCAAGAAGGTGTACAAATATATAATAATAAAAAAGAAAAAACGATTTGTTAGTATTTCTTGTGAGCATTCCTGATGACAATAGGTAAAGCCTGTTTAGTCCATGCTTTTTAAGAGCCCTCCAAAAACTTTCACTGATACAATCCTATTGTATATACAGTACAATTCAAAAGTTTTTTGGGGTCAGTAATTAACTGTTTGTTTGATTGATTGATTTTAATGGTTTTATTCAGCCAGGACACATCAAATTACTCAAAAGTGTCAGCAAAGACATTTATAATTGTAGGAGCCCTTTTAAAGCAATGTGTGTTTTTTCCATGGGGGGCATTGTGACACTTTTGTATATTAAGTTACGGAAGATTTCTGTTTCAAATAAATGTTGAATTTTCTATTAATCAAATAATCCTTATAAAAAAATAAGCACAATTAGCATCATACGACTGCTTTAAAAATTAAGAATAACAAGACCCTGAAGACTGCAAGGCTGAAAATGAATCTTTGTCATCACAAGAATAAATTAAATTTTAAAATATATTAAAAGAATAAAATAAAAAAAATTGTAATAATCACTGTGTTTTTGATCAAATGTATAGCATTGGTGAGCATAATAGACAAAAACATTAAAAACCCAAACTTTTGAAAGGTATTGTTTATATAATCAGAACTCATGGGAAGTAGTTTTGAATGGCCATACATTAATAAACATGCTTTTTGACCACATAATGGTGTAGTAACAGTATCTACCAGCAGAGGCAACTGCTTATGCTGGCCAACCAAACACAACCATAATACCACAATTTAGACTTACTTTTAGTTCCATGTTTCCACCAAAAGGCTACAACCTTTAAGATTGTTTTAAAGACTTACTTTGTCACTTTTTATTTCCAGCCTGGTGTCTGCGGAACGAGGGAGTGAGCTCGGTACTACTAGGAACCTCAAATGCAGAGCAGCTAACTGAAAACCTGGGAGCCATACAGGTAAGGAAATTAATTGACTTTCTATGAATCTATTCATTTTCAGAAGTTCCCTGAATAACTTTTCTGCACATTCAGGTTCTTCCAAAGATGACATCCCACGTGGTCTCAGACATTGATCATATACTTGGGAACAGGCCATACAGTAAGAAGGACTATCGGTCCTAGGGGCTCTGGACGCAGGCTCAGGTTGAAGAGAGATATGTGTGTAGCAGTGTTCGTGTCCTAGTGGTTCCTGCTCCAAATCTGTTTTCATCATCAGTCAGACCTCTATCTGAAGCCTTAGAGTGCCGTCTTCCATAACCTGTACCTGCATCCCCTCTGTATCTGCTAGTGTGCCTTTGCACCCAAACACAGCAAGAAACCCCTCGACTGGTGTCCAGGTGTCATCTTGTTTTATCTGTAGAGCACAGACTCAGTGGAATAATGTGCATTCACAAAAATCCGAGCTGTTTTGCCTGTGCAAGAATGCCTGTATTGATATTTTATGAGGGATATTTTAAAGATATTATGTGTGTTTGCTTTATAATGTGAGCCAAAGGTACCACATCTGACTTATCGGAAATTACTTGAACGAGGGTAGCATACATCTATGAATACATGCTTACTGAACATGCAATTGTATTATAAACCGGCCTCAATCGGTACTGCAGTCTAAATATACAGTATTAGAGTTTATCTGACATGCGTAGAATATATTATGCCAGCAGTCTAATGCATTCATGGGAATGTTTGATTATAAATAAGTGACTTGTTTTTCCTTTTAGTAATAGGAGATATTCAGAGGAAAACAACTTAAAGGGCGTCCCTTGTGAAAAAGAAGTGTGTTAAATTGTATATGTGCACTTTTAGTATACTATTTTAAAAGAATATATAAAAAAAAATAATAATTGTACTTCTAGATAACATAAAGGACACTTTCATGACCATATTTTTTTAATACACTTAATTGGAGTTTTAAGAAGTCACATGAAAGTATTTACTTTAAAGTACATTTTTAAATAATATTGTTTTAATAATGGTGCTGTGCTTTAAAAAGAAGTACATTTATTTTAAAACTACATATTATACATATTAAAGTACATGTAAATATTGACTATAATTTTAACTGTGTGTTATTTGTAGTGTAGTGTGTTATTCCATTTAAAGTTTCTATATTTTAAATGTACTTCGTCATTACAAATGTGTAATTACATATATATTTAAATGCATTATATATAGGTTTCAATGTCAATTTATTGAAAGTATATTTTAGTTTACCATAAATGCTTGTTTTGACAGTACACTTAAACCACATTTCAAAGACAAAATAATTATGAAATTACAAATAAAGATGTACTGAAGTAGAGACCTGCACTCCCGCGGGAGTACCGCGGGACCCAACGCAACAGGGTGCAGCGCGGGACAGCTCTTGATGGGCTAGTGCGGGTGCGGGCGGGAAGAGACTATGTGTGCAGGATGCGGATAATACAATTATTCACATGAATCACGCAAAATAGAAATTATCTAAACATAAAATGTCTAAAACATATAAATTGTTATTTATCAGTTGCACAAAAGCAAAAAGAACAACTATTATTAACATTAAAATGATTAACATGCGCAAGCTAGGCAGAGTTTATATTTATAACACGTGTTTAAAGGGTTGTGCAATGTAGCTGACTCAGCTGTTGATTCACTGACTCAGCTGTTGATTTCTGGAATGCAATGGGCAGTCAGGTGACTCACCACAGTGCTGAAATTGCGTGCTCGTGAATCGTCTTATTTTAATACACAAAGTGTAGAAATTGTGGACGATTAATTGTGCACATGTTCATTGTGTTATAGAGCTTTATGAGATTGCGATGAACTGAGATGTCAGCTTTTCGTGATAATAAAGGAAGAGCTGCTCGCATTTTGCCATGCCTAACCATGCTCGTAGCAGCCCATGCTTGCTTTTCTCTAAAAAATAACAGTGGTTTGTGAATGTTGATGCTTAGCATAAATAACACATATTTTAACGGGAGCGTTTATGCTGGGATGTTGTGGAGCTTAGGAGATGTTACAGAACCATTTAAGGCCCAAGGCCTTAAGCCTTAGGTTAAGGCCCATTTTAAGTTTAATGTAAACTTCTTCGATGTACAGACAAGCAAATCTATATAGATTACTTTTATGCAGGCTTTTGCAGGCAGGAGCGGAACAAAAAATGAATGTCGCGAGCGGGACCAGATAAGATATATATTTGCGGGAGCGGGCGGGCGTGGGACAGAATCTTGTGGGACTGAAAAATTCGTCCCGCGCAGGTCTCTAAACTGAAGTCCTGTTTAAGCGGATCACAAAACACTCAAACACATTTAATATAAATTTAAACTGTAATAAATTAGAATTTTCCAAAAATATTACATTATATTACAAGTATTTTGTGTTCTTGTGTTATGTCCACAATAAGAACTTTTTTTTTAAGTATCCTGAAGTCTTCTTTTTCACAAGGGTAGTTCACCCCCCAAAACATTATTCTATCTTCACTTAAAAAATAAATAAATAAATGAAAGTCATTGGGACACTTGATGTTTCTGACCCAATAGACCTTCATTGTATGGACAAAAACATTGTAAACTGATGTATAAAGACATGTTAAAAGAGAAACAAAACTGAGGGTCAGTGGATGATGAGTTTTCATTTAGAGGTGGACTGTACCTTTAAGAATCAAGGAGCTCCAAATATGCATGACAGCATTAGGATATAATGGAAGCAAATCTGATTTGCTGTTTGCAGGTGCCTCATGTTTGATTTTATAGCTCTTGCTCGCCCTACTTGAAAGCCATACTTTATCATGCCTCAGATATGTTAAACACAGATGAGCTGCTTTACCCTGTATTATTTAAATTCTAAGAGTGTTTAGATGAATTTGAAACGTGTTGGAATTTTGATTGAGCAAACATAAACAGTTCTGTATAAAAAAATTCAGTGTGAAACTTCAAAGAAACACAGGAGGCTTTATTAGATCCTTGTGTGCATAGTGTTACCTTTAGTCTCCTTGGGGAGTGCCTTGATTCTCACCTGCATGAATATTAGGGCTTGCCCATTCTCCCATGGGTCCATGAGTGTAATACTGTGAGATTTTCTCAATTGTAAATGATATATTTTACAAAAACGAAGAAATCACACCACATGGTGACTATTGTTTTCTAAAGTTTGTAACATTGTTTCTGAGAAAAGAGGAGCTGTTGGATACACAGGCTGTTCCGAATCTCTGCATCAGGGTCTTTTATCATATCATGCATCTCTCTCCCTGTATGGCAGCAGTGTACATCTGTAAATATAAATATGTAAACAGTACATAGAGGTAGATTATATGCTTGAAATAAAAATGCATAAGGCCAGTAAACCCATGTGTGTTTCCTTATTGGGCAATATACCGGTAGACACAATAAGCTGGTGAACAACTGGCAGAAATGTTGTATTATCACAATTAGGTTCACATGACATTGGAGTTTGGCTTACATTCCATTTTTTTTAAATGGAGAGGATGATTTATGACCTGTACTGCAGCTATCCACCAGGGGGCGATTGAAATGTTTTGGCTTCATTTTTCAGGATATGTGAGGAACACCTGGTTCTGTTCCGAAAGAACAGCATGATGAAATTTTAATCATGATCACAATCTCTACTTCTATTGATTTATTAGGCATAATATAAATGTCTGTGATATTTGCCTGCTGGTTATTTATCCTGAAGGCATTTCATTTTAATTTGGTATTTGCGTTATCTTGCATTGGCAACAAGCCTCCACAAGCTTGCATGGTGGTTGGTTGCTATGTCAAAGGTCACCTGGAAATCTTGTGTAATCTAACCAATCCGATGAAGACTTCGAAACTCCTGAAGTGTTTCCAGATAAGTGTGCCATATGCATCAGACGTTTAGCCAACCAGACCGAGACTGGCCCAGGGTGATGAGTCTTCAGGGCTGTATCCGAAATCGCCCCCTATACCCTCATTCACCATTGCCTACTTTAGGCCACCAATACAGTTCACTTGAAGGAGTGAATGCAAACGAGTGAGTGAATTCTGACACTGAGTGCACCGGAAAAGCTGCCACTTTTGCATAGTTTGCTTGCTGTTTAATAATCATTTGACATGGGCAGCTCCAGTAGTAAGATTAAATTATTTTTCTTTAACTCTGTCGTGGAAATTATGCACAAACCATAGTTAAATAATTTAATAATCCATTAACAATAAATGTGTACCCGTGTTTTATTACGCCATGGATGAGCGCTGTTAAAATGAATGGATGATTCAGCTGCTGGCGCCATCTTCTGGCGAGATGCAGGAAATCATTCGGCGTGCGACTACACTCGTTTTTGCAGTGCATTGTGGGATTGAATGAGTGCACCCGAGAAGGTCCACTATGGTTTCAGACACTACTAAACATGGCTGTCCCTTCAAATAGTGCCCTATTTGAGAGTATAGGGGGCAATATCGGATACAGCCTAGCTAAGTGTGTTCAACTTTTTTGGTGCTTTGAACAATATCACAGAAAGGCAAAAAACTCTTAACGTCTCCAAATATATTACAAATTCATCTTTAAACACCACTAATTGTGGGGGAGTTTTGAAAAATGTACATTTATGAATGTAACATTTTAACAAAAGCAACAAATGATTTATTACATATGATACCTTTTTATCGGATCCATCTTACAGGTCATATTTGGTGAATCCAACAGTATGCATCATTCCAGAATCTTTGTACCAAATTACATTGAAAAAACAAGTGTTCAGCTGTTTCTTTCTCCAGATTGCATTATGGGCATATATTGGAATCCCCAACATTAAATCTTACTCTTAAAAATTATTTTGCAGGATAAAGGCGATTCATAATTTTAAAGTGTACCTCTTTACATTTAGGGTTGACAGGGACTGTAAGAAAATTGGTTTTAATTTCAGACACTTTTTTTCTTATCAAAATGACAAAATATATAAGATCTCTTTACTGGTCCTGGAAAACATCGTTGTAATAGACAATTCCTCAAATATTTATTTTATACATTTTTTTATCAGCAAAGTTAACATTTTATGTCATAAGATCAGGCATTTTGGGAGTTATTATTGAATATTTTACTTGTTCCTTAACTAAATTAATCATCTGCAATGGTATACTCTTAATAATCTTATCATACATCATACATTTAGGGGAGCAACTTACATTGTATTTACCACAAATATCATCATAACTCAATATATTCCCTAAGTCGTTCATAACATGTGTTAGTGACCATATTGCCTTTCTTCCACCGATCATCAATAAAAATAGATTTACAATTCACCAAAATACACCTGATAGTCCAGATAGACATATTACGTGGGCTAAAATTATGTTTATAAGTCATTTTCCAGTATAAAAGTACATGTTGATGGAAAGCAGAAAGTTTTATGGGGAGTTTAGACAATTCAAAATCACATTATAACGAAATACTAATACCACAAAAATGTTTGAATATAGCTGTAGGAATCTGAAACCAAAATGAAGATTTGTTATTTATGAAAGACTGTAACCACTTAGGTTTTATGATCCCATTCATAATATCAAAGTCAATTGTTTTAAGACCACCCTCTGCATAATCATACCACTTTTACGTATATAATGACTTTTCATTATCCATACAAAAGATTCCATTTACTTGGGAAATCAAAATTCTTAAAAATCGCAATATCGTATCGGCACCCAAGTATCGTGATAGTATCGAATCGGGAAGTAGGTGTATCGTCCCATCCCTAGTAGATAGCATTAGGTAAATGTGATTACCTGCAAGATCCAAAGAAGAGACTTTAAGTTTTATGTTGTATAAACAAACTCTAATTTAAAATATTTTGAAAACTTGATTATAAAATGTGTAATTATTTGCAATAATATTTACAGCAATAAAAAGATCCTATTGCAAGAACAGCTAATGGAGTGATGGATACTTATGAGGAAATTACATTGTATTTTATTGCTCTCGTCGCCAAGTGCATTCCAATGAATGAAACAAAAGAAAATATACACAGAGCTTTAATGTATGGTCAATTAATAAAGTCTAAACTACTTAGTGTTTTATTTTTATTACATTTGATACATTTTCTTGCATTTGCAGCTTGTTCTATTGTAATTTATTTTGGTATTCTGAATTGAATTATTGGTATCCTAAAAGTCATTATTTACAGCAGAAGTAATTATGTTGTATCCTTAGAATAATTTTGTACTTATATCTATCATTTTAGTTGTATTATCCTCCACATTCCTTATATTAAAATATGACAAAATACATGAGTAAACAGTCTTTTATTGGTACAAAACAAAAACAAGAGGAGACAAGACAGAAATGGCCTTAACCAATCATGAATTTCATGAACCTTTAACAGATGAAATGATAAACGCCCACCTAAAAGATAACAAACCTCCTTTAACAAATTGCCTTGCCTGCCCCCACCCCCAATCCCATGATCCTCTCATTTGTTTGTTCCTCAATCTTCTCCTCCTAATGCAATGTCTTTTATTTGGACCCCGTGGACAGCAGGGCGATCAGACCTGAAGAGGCACTAATGGACAGAATGTAGTTCCTGTGACAGACATAAGGTAAATGTTAGACATCTGGACCAATCAATAGGCTTCAACAGACACAAAGACTAAATATTACAGTAAATTTACACTGTTGGATTGAAGTTCCTCAGCAAGAAGAAAGAGGCAATGATGACAATCAAGAGGAACAGAGTGTTGTTGTAAAAGATGGAAAAAGTGGTGGCCTCGTAATCAGCGACCTCATTCTTCTTCCACAGGATCCTGCAACAAAGAGTCGCTGTTAGTTACAGATAACTTCCAAAATAACAGGATAAGCATGTTCTGAGGCATAATTAAGACAGCAGATCAGCAGGATACATATAAAGCATGTATTGCAATCATTGTCACCAGTGTTGTAATTTTTATCTAAAATATAAACAAATTAAAAACAAAAATAAAGAATACTGCTTTGAGTACTAGAACGGACACAAGCTCAAGTACTAGAATTATTAAAACTGAAATAAAAAGAAAAACAAGATATAAACCAAAGCTATATACAAATTAAATATAAACTAATAAAACTGAAAATATAAAAATACAACCTATTTCAAGTAATGAACATCATACTATATATACCTCTCGTCCTTTTCTTTGCGGGACATTTTGCGGTTGTCGGCCTCAGAGAGCTTCCGGGTCACTTCCTTGGACACGGCGTCTTCACGTTTCTGAGCGACCCTGAAAGTAAAGTACAAAACTATTAACTCAGTCTTCTAGTTAAGTTGACAAAAGCTATAAGGGTCTCAGAAAACAGAGAGAAAATAAAAAGAATGCATTTAAACAATGTGTGAGGTTTCATTTAGATATGCTTACTTGTGCTTGAGGACAAATTTGACGTTCTTGTAAGCAAAAGCAACCAGGTAGGTGCTGACTAGAGTCATGACTGCATACAGCACTGCAGACTGGACCAAATCCATATGCCAGATCCTCCAAAACAGCCCTGTTACAAAACAATGTATATGCAAGAACCAGGTGAGAACAAAATAATTTTGCTACAATTTATTCACAATGAATAAGTTAAACCATAACAGTCAGACATCGGTCGTCAGAGAGACCACAAATAAAGTGTTGGATAAACGCTTTAAGTGAGAATCTACTTACTTAGCTAACGTTAATCTTTAGAATAGAATAGAATAGAACAGATTTAGGTAGGCAGCTCCGTTTTTACATACAACCTATACTTCAGGAGGAATGCGAGTATCATTAGCAGGAGCAGTTGAGGAACTTACAGATGGGGATCGCGGACACGATTAGCGCATTGCCGTAAAACAGCGCCGTAGATTTCGCCGACAGGTTCCTGCTGAAGTCCTGCAGGAGAAGATCCTCCTCTGACTGCTGTTTGCTGACGCCTTTGGGTGCCATGTCTCTGGTCTGCGCTCCTCTGCGATTGTTGACTTGAGAGAAAAGAGACAGACACGTATGTGCTCCGAATGGATGAAGCGCTTACGCCGCGTCAGCACAAACAGTGACGTAGAATTGATGCGCGTTGAGGGGCAGAGCTCAAGGAGTCTCGCGGAGCTGCTGCCCTCTAGTGTCCGGGAGGAGCAACCGCATTTGCAGCATTAGTTTCGGTCAAAATGTACTCACACTTGTTTCAAATCTTTTTTTTTTATTTGTATTTTTTTTTATCTTGCCATACCAGCTGTAGTAACCGAGTCGTATCAAAAGAAACAACAACAACAACAACAACAAAAATATGATTTTGATTATGTCCTTACATAGGCCTATATTTTGATTTTAAGATAATCATATGTTGTTTTTTTACCTACAAGTTTGATTAAATTTATGTTTTATAATTGATATATTTAAACGCATGTATATTCGTTGACCACTAGATGGAGACAGATATTACGGAACATTTAAAGAACATTTGGCTATGGTAGTGAGCATATATTTATAGGCCTATATGTATATATATATATATATATATATATATATATATATAGCAGCATAACCTTTCCCACCCAGGACAGGACAGGCTGTTAAACAAAATGTGACACTGACAGGTTTTCAAGTATTGTCTCAGATTTAATTCATAATTACAACAATGTCGACTTTTATTGCTGAATCACAATGTAGAAAGGCTTACTGAGACAATGGTGTCTCTCTGTCTACTTTTGTTTTTCACCTCAACAGTGACTGAAGTATAATTCAGTTTCTTTAGGGAAAAAACTCAGCCAGCCTGCCACCCAACCAGCATAAATGTCTGAGAAAGTATATATATATTTTTTTTTAAATGTCTGAGACATATCTCCGTGAAGAGAAGTTTGGAACAGATAATTTTTTATGGACACTGAGCTGAGATTTTAGGTATCCTGGAGCTGGTGAATTTTTGTACTCTACATAGGAGATTAAACTACACTCTTTACCACCAAGTCACCTGATAACTTAATGACATTTACATAACAACAACTCTGAGCTGGGTTTGGAAAGCCAGAAGCACAGATGATAAAATAATTGTGAGGAGAGAAAGAAATGAGAATGAAAGTGAATTGAGAACTAGCTGACTGCACACAGCATTTCACAATGGTTGTAGATGATAAAATAAAGCAGAAAGCACCAGGGAGACACTAGTCAGGGCAAAGTTCAGGTAAACGCATCCTGGGTTTCCCCGGTCAACAAAGGGCAGTTATGAAATGGGTGTAGACGTTAGGGCTTGTTTCTTTATTTGATATCAGAATGACTAGCAGCCTAGTCATGGCAGCTGGTTTGATCACATTTGCACTTCTTTCTGGAGAATGGGTGGATCCGTTCAATGGCAGCCAGTTATGCATGTGACGGTGCTTTGATCCGAAAGCACCCGACTTTAAGAGGTTGCATATGATGACTGCTGACAGCGTTATGTATTCTATCAGTAGGACTTGCTTGTTCTCTTGCCATTTTTAGATCTAGGGCGTATTCAAAATGCATGGCCGGATTTGTAATGGTAGATTGCCAAATGCAACATTAAAGGGAAAAAAAGGATTTGTAGTGAACAGGTTACGCCAGGGGTTTTCAAACTTTTAGGACATGTGATATTGTATTCACACCGATTTATTTTATTAACATGAACATAAACACAAATATCCATTAAAGCTATTAAAACAGCGAATTATTTTTCTTTTGCTCTTTTAGATTAACATAATTTACATAAGAAATGCATGGATCCGTTATATTGATGTACATTTGATATTTATTTTACTGTTTACGTTCACGCACAACAACCGACTGTGCTTACGAGGATACTCCTCTCAGCGGTTCTCAACCCTGTGGCCCGTCACGAATCCGAATGCGGCACACCATGCTGAATGTTACAGTATTATGTGTTGAACATAATTTAAAATTTACTTTCAGTTTTACAATTAGTTTTAGTTTTTATATTTTTTTTTTTAAATTTACTATACAAATATAAGCTAGTGTTTTTGTTATGTAAAATAAAAGCAGACCTATGTACTCTCGTAATTAATGTTACGCATTTAACGAACACTTACAAGCGTGCACTTTGGCAGAATTAAATTCAAATAGTCATCAGCAGCCATTAGTTCTTAGTTATTACAGAAATGTGGCAAAACATCTCTGGAGAGAACCTCAAATTATTAAATTCGAAAATTATTTCCATATTTGGATCAACATAGACTACATTTGTGAACACACACTTTCTACAATGTCGCGTGTCACGCTTCCGTGAGCGTCTTACAGACTGCAATTTACAATCTCAACTTTATTGTGCTGTTACGCATTTCGAGCAGAATTTGACTAAATTGGTTCCCGACAGCATCAGGTGTTTTATTATTGGTGAGTAGAATTATTTATTTAAATAAATGTAATCGTTCAGATATCATAATATTTAGGCTATAAATAATATTATAAATCTGGTTGGTTTGTATTGATGACGTACTATTTTAATAACATGCCCGTGATTCTTGCACTTGGACCATAGTGCGCCCGGTGGAAAAAAAGGTTGAGAACCACTGCCTCAAGTCATTGGTATATATTCACCTGCTGTCTGTTCGGGCGCTTCGGGTGTGCGCAAGCATAAAAATGCTCTATCACAGCGCGTGAGTACCGCATTGAGATGTCTTGGGCTTAAAATTACTTTAATGTTTAAACTGACAAGACAAAACACGTGAGGATGAAACACTTTCTTGAGGAAGCAGCGCTGGCCTGATCGTTGATATAGTTTTGGGGGCTGAAACCCAGCTAAAAATGGTTTAGAACCGCCCCTGCTGGTATAGCGTGCGTGATTATACTGAAACATAAAAATATAACCAGTTTACCTGATTCAATGTGATGTCTGTGTCTGAAATAACAACATGCCAATCCGTAGTTGGATTTCTGACACGACTAACCTTAAATCATCTTACACTTTCAAAAGCGTGACTGATACTCCAGCCGACTTTAACAGCGAGAGCAACTGTCGACTAACAGCGGGACGGGAGTCAGATTGCCCCTAGTGGATGGCTGAAGGATTGCTAGCTCGTATTCATACGCCCCACAGTTTGAAAACGTCTCGGGTTACTCGCGTAACCCTTGTTCTCTGAATAGGGAACGAGACGCTGCGTTGAACGCTTCGGGAACGCCCACTGCGTGACCGAGTCTGAAACCCATATAGAATCACGCCAATTCATTGGCTGATGGCGCGACGCCATCTCTGACGCAATGACGTCGTCAGGTCATACTGGCGAACGCGCCATCCACTCCTCAGATTTCTCTGCCGAAAAGAACCCTGTCGGCAGCGTGAGGAGCTTGGCAGCAAACGCAGCGTCTCGTTCCCTATTCAGAGAACAAGGGTTACGCGAGTAACCCGAGACGTTCTCTTTCATAGGTAACTCTACGCTGCGGGAACGATATACCAAACACGCCAAGCTGGAAAGCGCTGCCTATCTGGTCCAATACTGAACCAACAATGTACGGTCGGTTCAAACAGACAGGACCTGAGAACCTGGAGCCGTATCAACGTCAAGGTTGTAAAACCTGACAAAGGTGTGCGGAGATGACCATCCTGCCGCAACACAAATATCCTCCAGGGGTACCCCTCTAAAAAGAGCTTGAGAGGAGGCTATGCCCCTAGTAGAATGCGCCCGAAGACTAAGAGGTGAAGGGAGTTTCCGCGCATCGTAAGCCAGCGAAATGGCGTCTCTCACCCAGTGAGAAATCCTCTGCTTTGACGTGGCAAGCCCGCGGCGACCAGCACCAAAACAGATCAATAACTGGGGAGATTTTCTCCAAACCTTGAGCGATCCACAGCTTCAATGCCCTGACCGGGCAGAGCATGTGGAGTCTCTCATCCTCACTTGAAGCAAAGGGAGGGGAATGGAAAGAGTGAAGCGTGACCACCTGAGATCGAAACGACGTGGACAAGACCTTGGGAATGTAACCCGGCCTAGGCCGCAGGGTAACTTTGACTAGACCCGGGGCAAAGTCCATACACGTCTCACTAACAGAGAAAGCCTGCAGATCTCCAACTCTTTTCAGTGACGTAAGCGCCAGCAAAAGAACAACCTTAAGAGTCAGTATCCGATCCGAAGCTGACTCTAAGGGCTCAAAAGGGGCCGTCACTAGTCCTTCGAGGACGACTGACAAGTCCCAAGAAGGAACTGCCGTGGGGCGAACAGGCCTAAGGTGTCTGACCCCACGCATGAAGGCGGAGACCATCCGATGCCTCCCCAAGGGGATCTCATCCAGCTCTCTCCGAGCTGCAATGGCCGCTACATAAACCCTAAGGTAGCAGCCGCCCCCGCTGTCAGCCTTTCTTGCAAAAACTCCAGCACTGGACCAACAGGGCAGTTAACTGGGTCAATTGCACGAGTCAAACACCAGGATTCAAAGACGCCCCACTTGGTAGAGTACAGCTTCCTAGTAGCGGGGGCTCTGGCACTGGCTATGGTTTCCTGAACTTCGGCAGGCAAACCATCAATCACAGCCCTTGGTCCTGTATGGGCCATACCCACAACTTCCAGAGCTCCGGCTGAGGATGCCAGATCCTGCCCTGAAGCTGGGACAGTAAGTCCCGCCTGATCGGAATCTCCCAAGGAGGCCGATACAAGAGGGGAGTTAGCTCCGAGAACCAGGTCTGGGAGGGCCAGAATGGGGCTATGAGAAGGAGACGGGCACCGCTCACCTTCACTCTGCATAGTACTGCCGGAATCAGCTTTATTGGCGGAAACGCGTACAGACTGACATTCGGCCATGGGTGGGCGAACGCATCTATGCCCAGAGTCGTCGGGAAACTCCGGAAGAACCAGAGCGGGCACTGGGATGACTCTTGAGAAGCAAAGAGGTCCACCTCCGCTTTGCCAAACAGATCTGGGATACCGTCCGACGGTTCAACATCCATTCCCCCGGCTTGAGCTTCTGTCTCGACAGAAAATCGGCCGCCAGGTTCAGTACTCCCGGAACGTGAACCGCCCTCAAAGAGAGGAACTTGTCTTGGGACCAAAGGAGAAGATGGCGCGCAAGCCTGTCCAGGGTGCGCGACCTTGAACCTCCTTGGTGGTTTATGTGGGACACAACCGCCATTTTGTCCGTCCTGACTATGATATGATACCCCCCGAGAGCGGGGAGAAAATACTTCAAAGCCAGGAATACAGCCCTGAGTTCCAGGCAGTTTATATGCCAAAAGAGGAACTCTTCCTTCCACTCCCCGCTCGCCGGTCTGCCTTCGAAGACCGCGCCCCAGCCTGTCATTGATGCGTCCGTCGTGATCATATGGCGACGGTGGATCGCACCCATTCTCACCCCGCTCTGGAGAAAGACGGGGTCTCGCCACATTAAAAGGTGTCGACAGCAACTGCGCGACACCCTGATAAGGCGAGTAGCTGGTACAGTGGGGGTGTAACCTCAGCTCCTTCATCCACCAAAGGAATGGCCTCATGTGAAGCAGCCCTAGGGGCAACACAGGGAGGCTGCTGCCATGAGGCCCAACAGCTTGCAGGTACCTACAGAGACATGATGGCCTAGCTTGAAGCGGGCCAGACATGCTGTAAGAACTGGTATCCGGGCAGGAGCCAAACGGGCCTGCATCTGAACGGAATCCAAACGAACTCCTAGAAACACAGTTCGCTGAGATGGGAGGGGCACACTCTTCTTGGCGTTCATCCTGAGGCCAAGAGAATGGATGTGGCCGAGAACGATATCCCTGTGACGACTCACTAGCTCCCTGGAGTGAGCCAGAATGAGCCAGTCGTCCAGATAGTTCAGTACACGAATGCCCTGGAGCCTCAAAGGGGCCAGTGCAGCATCCATGCATTTGGTAAATGTCCTCGGAGCCAAAGCCAGGCCGAAGGGCAGGACCTTGTATTGGAAAGCCTTCCCTCCAAAGGCGAACCGAAGGAATCTCCTGTGTCTTTGAACGACCTGGATGTGAAAATACGCATGCTTCAGGTCGATGGTGACAAACCAGTCTCCCTCCTGGACCTGAGACATGATGGTTCTCATCGTCAGCATCTTGAACTTCCCTTTGTAAAGGGAAAAATTCAAACGCCGTAGATCCAGAATAGGCCTCAAGCCGCCGTCCCTCTTTGGAACGAGGAAGTAGCGGCTGAAGAACCCTCGTTCGACTTCCGACTGCGGTACTTCCTCTATTGCTCCTTTCTGTAGGAGGGAGGAAAGTTCCTGTTGTAGAACAGAAGCCTTGGAGGCACTGTTTACTACTGTCAGGTGAACCCCGTCGAAACGGGGGGGATTTTTTCCAAACTGAAGAGTGTAACCGGTTCGAATTGTGCGGAGAACCCACAGCGATACCCCGGGTAGACGCTCCCATTCGTGAAGGAAGTGCGACAGAGGAATCAGAGTGTCGTGTAAGGGAAGACATACCTGAGATGGGGTGTCGAGAAGGCCTGGAAGCAGCGGCACCCTCCACCGTGAAGGAGAGCCCTCGGCGTCCTTGCTTGGGATGATGGAGAGAAAAGTGCTGGGCTGACGGGTGGCCGGCACGGGTTCCGTACACTGCAGGAGAGAAACAGCTGTGTCTCCTAACATGCGGCTCGCCGGCGGCGAATGGACGAGCTGCAGAGGGGGAAAGACGAACGCGTCCCCCAACTGCCAGCCCGAGTAAAAATGAGGGTGAACTAGATCTGCACACCAAGCCTCGAAGGGTGGCTGTGACAGATTTAAGTGAGGAGAGCGCGTTCGGGGCGGGCAGAAACGCTTCCGCGGTCTGGCCTCGCCCTGTAACGTTGAAACGTCTCTCCTCATTCCGACCCGGAGGTCAGGAACGACCCGGATTAGCCGAAGCGGCAGGCTTGTTGGGCCGCTTCAGGTTAACCCGCTTGCGTGGTTGTTGGCGGGAAGAAGACCGGCCTGGACTCCGCCGCTAGGGGGCTCCCTTCTGGGGAGCGGCTGCCCCCAAGACACAGAGGAGGAGGGAGTTGAATAGTCCCTTGCTCTCCTCGGCATGAATTGCTTGAGAGCAGCCGACTGAGTTTTGGCTGAGCGGAATTTATCCACTACAGCGCTAACAGCCTCCCCGAATAACCCAGATTGTGAGATGGGTGCGTTCATCAAAAACACCTTTTCCTTCTCACGAATCTCAGTCAGGTTGAGCCACAGATGGCGTTCTGCGGCCACCGAAGCTGCCATAGAGCGCCCCACGGCACGTGCGGTGTGCTTGGTGGCTCTCAGAGCCAAGTCAGTGGCTCTTCGTAGCTCCTTCACGGCTGCCCTTCGTCCATCTCCTTCACGACGTCCTGCCTGACCGGCCGCGATGTAGGACTTCCCGATAAGGGTGGAAGTGGTCCTACACGGCTTGGAAGGAAGGAGGGGGCGGGACTTCCAAGAAGGAGCCAAAGAGGGTGAAAGATGTGAGGCTAAAGTATCCTCAATCACCGGCATGGCGGTGTAACCCTGCTCCACAGAACCCACAAGGTTGGTGAAGTCAGCGGCCGCCGCGTTAGTAAGGCGGGAGGAAAATGGCTGCTTCCAGGAACTGGAGATCTCTCGATGCAGATCGCTGAAAAATGGCAGCTTCCTCCTTTCAAGCTTGGAATGTACGCTGATGAGGAAGCGCTCGTCGAGCTTCGAAGCTCGAGACTCGCGGGGCTCATCGGGCCAATCCAGCGTGAGCTTTTCGGTGGCGCGCGAAAGCACGTCCACGAGCTCAGAGTAGGCCGCTGAAGGCCGCGCCTCCTGGCCGCTAGGCGGGAGCGCATCTGCTAAAGCAGGCCCGAAATCCTCGGAGTCGGAGGCTGCCGTGTGCAGAACATCATCTAGCCCGAAGGAAACGAAATCATGTGCTTTCGGGCTAGGAAACAGAAAATCATGCAAAAATTCGACCGGCGAATTCGCATGTGCGCGCTAGGGAGAGGGAGGGAGAGAAAAGGCGAGGCCTGTCTGCTCACTCTCCATCTCCTCGAGCTCGACATCCGAACCCCAGCTCGCGGCAATACGAGAGGCCGCGATCTCACGAGGAGCCGCGGAGGTGCTCGATGCGCGCCGGGGAAAAATGGAGGATTCCCGTTCATAATCCTCAAGCCGAGAGCGGAGGGTTATGAGCCGGAAATCGTCGCAAATTTTGCATTTTGAGGTCCCATAAACCGCTTCACGTGCATGCGAAAACCCCAAGCACTTAATGCACTTACTGTGTGGGTCTTCGCGAGCGATGAAACGCCTGTTTGCCGAAGTGCAAATGGATAATCGCAAAGGTAGTTGGGTCAGAAATCGCAACAACGAAGGGCAATGTGACCGCTTTGTGAAGGCAGAGAAATCTGAGGAGTGGATGGCGCGTTCGCCAGTATGACCTGACGACGTCATTGCGTCAGAGATGGCGTCGCGCCATCAGCCAATGAATTGGCGTGATTCTATATGGGTTTCAGACTCGGTCACGCAGTGGGCGTTCCCGAAGCGTTCAACGCAGCGTAGAGTTACCTATGAAAGAGAACCCCTGTGCTAGACAAAAGTCCTAAGACAAAACTGCCTAATTTCTCAAAAAGAAAAGCATACATTTCCTCAACCAAAAGTACAATTTAAGGTATCCTATCCTTCACGATGTTACTCAAGAACTGTTATGGAAGTCAATACTAAATCAGAATCTGAAATGTATTTTGGTTTGTAATAAGGGTCATGATGTTCTTCAGAAGCACAGAGCACATGCTTAGCCTGAGGCCAAAGGCTTCAGGGTTACACCGTCCTGCCAAGGCCGCTTGCAAAAGCAAACAACGAAAAGAGAAGGAAAAAATACCTCAAGACATTGACATTTTGGCAGGAGAGGAAAGCTCATTCATCTATCTGCATCTGAAAGGTCACTGTGTTTTATGTAGCATTTTTTTTATACTCAGCTGCTCTTTGACTTTAAAATGGACCTTTTCGTCTAAGGAAAGACCAGAACAAATACTGAAGAAGAGACAGAAAGTGGAGGAAATAATGACTGCTGAATTAACTTGACATTATGGTCATCAAAGTTTGTGTGCCCAAAATGACTTCACCATTTGTGCATCTTTGAAGATACTGTACATGAGGAAAGAAGAACATATGGTTTTGTGTGAGCTATCATTATGTGGCCAATATGCTGAACAATCACATATTGTGCATAAACAGACATGCAGAATTTGTATGACCTCATATGGCAAAAAAGACTGGGTTGGAAAAGTAAATATGATGCTATGAACTCAATCACAGATAGCTTTATAGTATTTGTTGAATTTAAGCCCTCCAGTTTGAAGGTTTGGTCAACACTCAAACTACTCCAATGTGACCAGTGTTGGGGAAAGTTACTTTAAAAAGTAATGCATTACAATATTGCGTTACTCCCTATAAAAGTAACTAATTACGTTACTTAGTTACGTTTTATGGAAAGTAATGCGTTACAATACTTTTGACATTACCTTTACCTTTACCTTTACATTACCTTTCACTCTTCACTTGTCTGTGTCTAGGCAGGCTGTCTGTGTATTAGTAATGGGAATTTTTTTAGTTCTTATTTTTGTAGGTTACAATAGGTGGCAATAAGTGACTTATTTGTGTGCAGGGTGAGTGGTTGAATTATTTGCTGACTAACAAACACTGATTCATTTGTTTAGTAACACCACTTTTGCCCACACACAACGGTTTGCAGTGGTTTTGCTTGGAAGCAAAAATTGGCAAAGTAGCTACATTTATATTATATACTTCTTCATTGAACGGTCATACAAAGGCTCTGTTGTTAATGGCTTTATCTGCGGGCTTCAGGTGTCCAGTCCTGCTCCTGCTGGGCCACTGGTCTATAGAGTTTAGCTTAAACACGCTTGAACAGCTAATCGAGGTGTTATGCTGCATTCAATTTGTCATCGGAGGTAGGAAATTCAGAGCTCCATGTTGGGTTTTTCAAATGGGAACTCGGCCTGACTCACTCAACCCTAAGTTGAGAATTCAAGATAGCTGCTCCCTACGTGAGCAAGAATGAAAGCTATAAATACTGTGATATTTATAAAACGTCTGTTATATTACCATGTCATTACTGAGTCATAGCCTACACTCATTACTGTCCAACTTCTATCTGTGAACATGTTGTTAGCGTGTATGTGAGTGTCGAGGTTACAAAATGTAAAATGGAGTAATGCTCTGTTTTTCCTAACACTAATGCTAACATGAGTGAACACTTGGGTGTGACGTCATTTCCACAAGCATACAAGCATATCGTGGAGCTGGGTTGTGTGGAACTTTTATGTAGCTTGCTGTATGAATTGTATGAAGATGCAAAATACAATAAATATAATATAGAATTGTTTGCATGTCAAAGAATGCTCTTTTTGATGGCACCATCTTGTGGTGTGATTGACTGGAATGCACTAAAAGTCAGAAGTGGGACATTTCAAATTGGAAATTCCCATGTTCGACTTTTTTTTTTGATGAATGCAGCATCACGTCATGTTGCAAAGATTGTATTTATAAGTTGACCGCATGACCGATGTTGCTTGTAAGCTTTTGAAAAGGTATGCTATAAATGAATTTTTACAGATGGTATTTGTCATGCTGGGGGTTCTTTTCTTTCATAATTCTGCTAAAAATAAATGTAGGCTGTGAAGTAACAATAGACTATTTTTGACATTGCGGCATCATATAAATGATTATATATGTTTAAACTATAATACTTTAATGCCATTTCTCATTATGTATAAAACCTTTGTATGTCCAGATGTAGCATATTTACAGTTTTACTCGCCCAACATTCAAAGGCTGGAAAATCCCCTTTCCACATTTGAAAGATTTGCTTTACTGGTCTGACCATGCCAAAGGCGATGGAGCTTGTATGTCACATTTGCTCTCAGTGAATCAACAGCATGGATTGTAATGAAGTACCACTCCCTCTCATTTGCTGTGCTAAGTACACTACATCAATGCAGCTTGGCATGTGTACAATGAATGAGATGAATGAGTGCTCTATTCATTATCTGCTGCATTGAGGGAGAGACCTTGTGCTGCGTATTTTGGAGAGACGTATTTGATGTGTTTTGAATTGTATCAATATATGTCATACATTTATTGACCTTGCACATGCTCTCAAGGTACTCCTCCCAAACCTCATTATGAACTTGCACTCCCAGATCCTCTCCCTCCTTCTGAACTCTGGAGTAGTTGATGTATATTTACTTTATTCAAATGAACTTGAAACCACCCTATGATTACACAGTTCAATCTGGCTGGTTATATATATATATATATATATATATATATATATATATATATATACACAGTGTGTTCCTGTGGCTCGGTGGTAAAGCATTGCGGTGGTAAAGCATTGCGTCAGCAGCCCAAAAGGTTGTGGGTTCGATTCCCAGGGAACACACATACTAATGAAAATGTATAACCTGAATGCAATTGTAAGTCGCTTTGGATAAAAGCGTCTGCTAAATGCATAAATGTGAAATGTGAATGTGTATGGGACTTTGGGAACAGATTATTTACAAATAAACAATATTTTAATCTTTGTTTTTTATACATTGTAAAAGTCTCAACTAACTACAAATGACAAGTTCTACATGCAATTTTGCTCTCTAATATTTACAGTATGCTGGAAATGTACAAAATATTTTTGCATATATTATACAATTTTAACTCTAAAATGCATATTATGGGCGTATTTTTTCATATTTAGTTTGCCATTAAAAAAAGTGTTCATACAATTGTGCAGTGATGCACTTACATTAAGAATGTGTTTTGTTTTTGTTTTTTACATGGGATTGTGTCCACTGGCACCATATTTTATGTATGGTGACACTAGCACCATACAGTAATTTTAAATTTTGTCCAAAATCTTCTGTCTTAGTCTCATCTAACCACAAAATCACCAAATCCCATACTGCAAATGGCTCGCTAATGACCTATTTTGTACCATAGGGCGTTGTTATGCTGACTTGTGTCATACAGGCAGAGGTGGGTAGTAACGAGTTACATTTACTTTGTTACATTTACTTGAGTACATTTTTTGGGTAACTTATACTTTTAGAGTATATTTAAAAAAAGGCACTTTTACTCTTACTCAAGTAAATTTTTAGTGAATGTTTTTTTTACTTTTAAACCTTTTACTTTTTCTGCACACATCAGGCTGCACTAACCCCTGTTTGTGTTGCAGGTGACCATCTCCCCTGTGCACTTCAGCACGCTAAAAGAGCTTTTTCCCTAAAATAGCATTCAGGGGTGCGTCTTTTTAAAGACGACGTTGCATCTGGCAAACTCGACCTTACGTCTTTGTAAAGACGAGTTGGGTCTTGCTTCAGACAACGTGTCACCTGTGCGTTTCTGAATGCGGTCGTTGCCTGGAGCTGGGTGATGTTCACGATCACTGCCTCACGTGCCTGGGCAGTAAGCACGCTGAGGTGGCGTTCCTGGATGAGTCATCTTCTCATTGTGGATTGTGGATACGGCCAGGCTCCGTTACCTCGACAAAGGGGCGGAGCTCTGTTGCCTCCGTCTCGATCTAGTTCTCGTCCTGGCTGCAGACAGACGAGGTCTACTTCAGGCGGTAGCACGGGTGGTCTGAGAATTACAGTGGTGGCAAACCCTCAAGGGACCATCGCTCTTCTTGCACTCCGCAACCAGTTGAGCTGCCAATGAAACGTGCATGGAGCGTACCAGCAGTATACTTGACACTCCTCCCGACGACCGGATGTCGATCGCTGCATCGGAGGGTGAGCCGGAGCTTCTAGAGAGGAAGAGATCTGTACCGCTCCTGACTTCGCGCCACGAGCGACGAAGGTTATGGCACAGTCTCTGTGTCATGCGATGTCCACACTTGTGGTCCAGGAGCGTCACCTCTGGCTGTGTCTGGTTGACATAGGGACACCGACAAAGTTCGGTTCCTTAAGGTTCCTGTGTCCCAGACTGGCCTCTTCGGCGATGCAACCGGTAACATGGCCCAGCAGTTCCCGGCTGCACAGGAGCAGACTGAGGCGATCCAACATGTCCTGCCTCGGCTGGCAGCTGCTGCCTCCACCCGTCCGCCGGTTGCAGCACCCAGGCTGCTCGTCGCCGAGGGTGGCCCCCTGCGTCTGCCCCCACTCCCGCACCCCATCCACAGCAGCCTTAAAAAAAAATGCTTTTAAAGAAAGTCTGATTTTGTGGTAGCTATGCTTCAAAGGGGACATTGGATGCCCATTTTTAACTAGGTGGTATGATTCATTAGGGTCTTCTTGAAATGGTCTCAGTGGTCGTGTAAAACAACACCCTTTTTACTTTGTCAAAAACAGCTCTGTTCACAGTGACTCATTTCGGTTCATATCTCTTTACATGTTAATGAGCACTGTTCACCCCGCCCCTCTCTTCTGGGGAAGTGATCCATCCTTGAGTTTTAACTTTTTAACAAAACCTGCCTTGAATTGTCCCTCATTCAGAAAACAGTCAGGAGTAAAATGATTTGCACAGCCAGGCATAAATGAATTAATGAAAGTGAAGTGACATGTGGCCAAGTGTGGTGACCCATAATCGGAATTTGTGCTCTGCATTCAAACCATCCAAGTGCACACACACAGTAGTAAACACCCACCATGAACATACACCTGGGGCAGTGGGCAGCCATATTGTTGAGGCGCTCGGGATTCGGCAGTTGGGGGTTTGGTGTCTTTCTCAAGAGTCTCACCTCAGTCATAGTATTGAAGGTGGAAGAGAGCGCTGGTTATTCACTCCTTAAATCAAAATGGCTTGATAATTGAGACTGTTTAGGTTTTGGGGGGATTAAAAAAAGGAGTTTCTATAATTGTATGGTTGTTGTGTTACAAAATTAAAATATCATAATCTTAATTCAAGTGACGAAAGACTTCGAAAGTCTGACAGTAATCAGTGTTGAGCACTACTGTAAGTTTAACCCAGCCTGGTTAACCTGTTTGAAAATGAATAAAGGCCATTGCACACTGAGTCCGAAATTTTCGCGTGTTTTTTTCGTCATCCTTTCCTATCAAAATGCATGCTACGGATGCGAAAACGCAGAAAATCAAACCTGATCTGATTTTTTTATGACAGACAAAAGTTTCGGAGGCAGTGTGTAAATGTAATTGACACAACGTGAGGTCGTATTTATTTTTTAATGTGCAGAAATTTCGAACTCGGTTTGCAATGGTCTTAACAGTTGAAAACATTAGAAATTTAGAAAAGTAATGAAAAAGTAATCAAATGTAATCAGTTACATTACTTTAATAAAGTAATTGAAAAGTTACACTACTTATTACATTTTAACTAGGGTAACTTGTAATCTGTAAGCTATTACATTTCCAATGTAGCCTTCCCAACACTGTATATACATATAGGCTATAATACACCATTAATATACTTTGAAATATCATTTAATTCAGTGATGAAAATCTGAAATTTCATCAGCTGGTACTCCAGTTTTCAGAGTCGGATGATCCTTTAGAAATCATTATAATATATTGATTTATTACCAGTGTTGGAAACAGTTTTGCTGTTTAGTATTTTTGGAACCTGTGACATTGAGCAGCAGCATTGATAATAAATTAACATATTGGAATGATTTCTGAAGGATTATGTGACACTAAAGACTGGTTTAAAGGCTGATGAAAATTCTGATTTGCATCACTGAAATAAATTAAATAAAAATAATAAAAACTTTGCAAATCTTTTGAACGACAGTGTGTGTATGTATGGATGGATGGATGGATGGATGGATGGATGGATGGATGGATGGATGGATGGATGGATGGATGGATGGATGGATGGATGGATGGATGGATGGATGGATGGATGGATGGATGGATGGATGGATGGATGGATGGATGATAGATAGATAGATAGATAGATAGATAGATAGATAGATAGATAGATAGATAGATAGATAGATAGATAGATAGAAGTAACTAGTAACTAACTACTTGAGTAGTGAGTTTTTGGGTACTCTACCCACCTCTTAATAATAATAGCTTTTATAATGAGATCATTTTGAAAGCAGTCTAGAAACATCAATGAGTGATTTGGAGGAGGTGTTGATGAATGTAAGTATTTTAATATTCGTATGTGGAAACAAGTTTCAACAAAAACTCAAATGACAGATGTAGTTATGGAACCGTTTTGAGCTGGCAGCAGTTTCCATTACTTGTTGGTGCACACAAGAGAGATTAGTGAATAGGAAGTGAGGAGTGCATGTCGAGTTGTGTCAACAAGGCAAGTGTGGGTGTGTTTCTATATATGCATGTATCCCATTGTTGGGTACGTGCTTGCATATGGGCAGAGAGGAAGCCTGGAAGCCAGATAATGTGGGACGTAGAAGGAGGGGGGTTAAGTACCACTTGGGGAACCCATTTTATGTGACATGTACCAAAAGCATGAGATGTAAAACGAATGTGAGGTATAGACACAGGTAAAGGTATCTGCCAAAGGTAAAGGTATCTGCCACCTTTCATCAGATCTTCACAGTGCACATTACCAAAGTGATAATAATAATAAAACTGAAACTGAGCTAAAACTAAAACTTAACAAAATGATAACAAAAATAAATGAAACCTAAATTGTCATATTTAAAAGGAGCAAAAAATAATTAAAATGACAAAAGCACTTAAGAAGATAAAAAATGACAAAATATAATATAATATATTTATATTTAAAATATAATAGATCATAATTAAAAATAACATAACATGGGTGTGCTTTCACTAGTAATTTGCGATTTATTTAAAAAGGTAAAAGACAAATTGGCGAATTTATGTGTACAGCTTTTTATCAATTAAAGTACTTCTTCCTGGGTTTGGCCCATTTGAGAACCTTTGAGCCTACAAGAAGAGGCGGAATAACACACCCAGACTTACATCTGTACTCCAGATGCTTCAATGTCTATTAGGCAAGCCATAAGCAGCTGTATATCATACACTTTCTTAACGTGCCAGTAGCTGCAGCATCTTTATTGCATTAGTGCATTCTTGGAATACACACAGACATTCCCTTTTATCCACAAACAGGTTTCCTGCATGTTAATATAAGCTGCTCCAGACTCAATTAAAAACAATCATGAAACACTTTACAATGCATTGAGCAATGCATTGCAGAATTCAATCAAAAATATCCTGAATAAAGATTTATAAACATCTAATGTATGTGTTCTAGTTATGGTTAGATGTGTTAGTGGATGATAGGAACTGAAGAATTTAGAAATCGCTCTAGAAACAATGCTGAAACATTAATAGACTTAATTGCTTGTTTCCCCGCCATTCCAAATCTCCAACAGATGGCAGGATTGCTTTCTCCGTTTGGTTTCCTGGAACATGTTGATCTCCTTTGCAAATCTTGATCATGCTTGGTGTGACGTCATTCTTTAGGACTCAAGAGGTGTGTGTTATCAGATGTACTTTATTATTAAATTACACCACTTCTGACCTGACGGGTGCTCTAATTAGTTCTGTATATAAAGCCATGTGATGGAGACAAAATGTTTCATAAGAGGTCACAGGATGCATCAGGCACATATTATTCTAATCTGATCCTGTGATCATTACATTTATCCTGTTAAATCATAACACGGCTCAAAGTGTGTCAGCCCTCTTGCTTAAAAAAAAAACAGGTTAGAGTAATTCCCAGTCCGAAAAAAAAAAATATTTTCCTGAATTGCATTAGGCTTGCGGTCAGTGGACATCGTTATGAAGAGGAAGCAACCAGAAAACTTTGCTGTGGCAACAGCCCATTTTTGCTCACATCTCCAGCATGTTGTCCGTCTGGGTTCATTCAGTTTCCTTTCTACCCGGCATTCCATGAATATGTTTCCCTTTCAGGAAATATGGGAATATAGTTTCTTTGCTTCATCCAGAATTTTTTTTCAACATAGGCCATCATCTCCTTTACATCTTCTGGTATTTTTTTCTCTCCTGTGTCCATTATTTATTTGTTTTTAGCTGGTTTTCATCTTCGTCTTGATACCCCCTTCCATTGAGTCTGTCAGAGAGAGCTTGTTAGAGTCTGTTGCGGATCTTAAGAGTAGACAGCTCATATCTCAGTGTTTTGGAGTCCAGGGGGATATTTGGAGTGAGAAAGAGCTGTCTCAGATATCTAAAACAGAAGATATTTTAGTCCCTGAACAGCGCTGGATCTGTCAATTATATTTCAAGGAAGGTAAATATATTCTTATCTATATAGGGATGACATCACATTGTCTGTAAGAGAAGGTTATTTCAGTCATTTTGTTTTTACAGGGATTAAGTTGACCATGGTGGTTCCCCTTAAACCACACCATCAGGCTGACAAGTAGACCCTGTATATGTGTTTGTTGACCATCATAGTTTGTGTACATTTTACAATCAGTTAAAATTAAGCACCGAGTGGTGTAAGAGAAACATTCCTAGCAGATGACGTGAAAAGGGATCCACGTACCGCTACCCCTGTCACAGGGGACCAGTCATGAACAGAAAATAGAACATAGGGCCCCTTATTCACCGGGGGACAGAAAGGAAACTTAAGGCCCTCACAACCTCACTGCCTTAGTAAGGAAAATAGCAGATTCATGTTCATATCAATGCTTGTAGTCATTGAGTGTCTGTAAACTTTCTTATAACCACTTTATGAATGTGCATATGGAGAAAGGAAAGTCAATGTGTTATGGCATTTCCCTAAACAAGCAATGGCACCACCCAAATAGTGAGTGGTCCTTAAATTATCTAATATATAATTTGGAGACCTAATTTTGAATGTATATATTTTTCCTCTCTGTAGGTTTCTTTGGAAATGTTGTAGCAACTCTGGTTTTGAGATAACAAAAGATTTGTCATTAGGTTCATGGGTTAATGTGTCATCAAGGGTTGGTTCAGCTCACATGTCAGGAAAAGGCCATTTTAGTATTCTTTTCTGATGCTTGTTTCATTCCAGTGGTGTCAATGTCAATTGTTAAAATGGAGTTTGTTATATTAAGAATGAAAACAATGGTTTTGAAGAAATGTAAGTATTAAGAGTATGTACTGTTCAGTTTCATATTCCTAATTGATTTAAAACCACCCAAAGCCAGGGTCATGTACGCTACTCTTCTCTCTGCTGTCTTTTTAGAGACATCTGTGGCATTTGTGAGATGACAACCTGCTGGGCGGGTTTTTGGTAGGCTCATTAAAATTCCTGTTCTCCCCTCTGCTACTAAAAGCTACATGTTGGCTCATGTCCATCTCCTTTCTTTGGTGTTGGAAAATGTGCCCTTTTGCACTGATCTGAGACTTTTGCTCTTTCGCTTATTAAAATATAGATTAGAATGTTAGTAGCAGAAACCGTTCTTAGATCAGGGCATAACAGAATCCTTCAGCCAGATGAAAAAGAGATAAAAGCCCTGAAGGGAGGTGATCTTCATTCAAGGAAGAAACAGAAACATGACTTTGGCTCTGAAGATGTTTCAGGTGACCTTTAGCCTCAATTTTCCTGCATCCCTGGTGGCCTCAACATGAGCCTGCCAGATCAAACCCAGGGCTTTGATCAGCACATTGTGAGTGCACACTGGGTGACCTGGTCATGTGCAGATGAGAGAAGAGGGCAGAGAGAGGGAGGGAGAGCAGCAACTTAAGAACAGGGTATTGTTCCCTCCTTCCTGTCCTCTCCGGGCTAAATCACTACGGAAGCTTTTTTTTTTTTTGGTCAGCTCTGCCACCGCCACCTGCCTCTCAATCTCCACCTCTTTTCCTAAACCCCCCACTGAAACCACAGCCAACTCACAGTCCTCTGTAGAGCCACCTAAAGCAGTCATTCATTTGTTTAAATACACACATACCCTTAACAAGGACAAGGTTGTGAGGTCAAAATCTCAGACATCCTTCAAGCAGATATAGGTAGGTTGTTTATAAAGTTTAAGAAGAGAGTTTAGGGAACAGAATGCTTTGTGACAAACCCAGTAACAAATATATCCAAGATGGCGGAATTTAAATTAACCTATTTGGTTCATTACCAAAAAAATGCATCCAAATAATTATAAATACACAGTTTAACTCAATTTGTTATACTGTATGGGCTATGCAGATTTTTGCATTACGCTGTGCTGCTTTTACATTGTTTTTTCTGTGCAAACATTTGCTAGACGAACGTGTTTTGACTGTTGTGTAATGTGTTTTTTAGCAGTGTCTCGCACGTGACCCAGTTAGCATGAATGAAAAACACAACCAGGGTAGTGAAAAAACAAGATCTAGAGACCTTTTTAAAAGTTAAACTACTTATAACTTAAACAATGCATTTTAAGATCATTGTTTTATGAACAAAACACTGCAAACCAAGCAAAACTTAAGCGAACTGGTCAAACACATCCGTCCAGTGCATGTTCACATAGAAACAGCATGACAATGCATTGCAGTAGAATGCAAAATGGGAACTAGGCACCAAACTAGATTTAGTTCAAAATGCACTAGCCACTATAATTGCAAGATAAAACCTTTAATTTCTATATTTACAGTGTTTGAGTAAATAAGCACATCAGTCACAGATGACCTACTTCAGAAAGTTTAGTGGCACACAAGGTAGATTTTAGTCCCAAAATAATAAGTACCAGTTTCATTTTAATGTGTAGTAATTAAGTATAATTAGCTAAGTCGATCGTTAAACATACTCTGATGTAAGACATTCCAGTCTATGCGGTGTCTATGTTATTATAAAACGTTTAATATGCATTGTTCTCATCATTATAAATATTTGTTGCAATGTGTAATAAATATTGAGTTGTCAGCTTTTTTATGTCAGCTTTTTAAAACCCAAGAGGGAAAATTATGCTTATTACGAGTGTAAAGAACCGAGCTGCTCCAGTCAGGGGCAGAGCCATGGGAATGCACAGACGTCACACTATTTCACTGTAGATTCCTCTGTGAGGGAGGGCTCGTACTGACATGTCTATACACAAGACACAGAACGTGTTTTGGGCGAGGTACAATGTGAACTCGGCCACAGAGGCGTCGCCATGCAATTAAACATTTGTGTCTTTTTACTCCTTTCAATGGCAGATATAATTTTGCAGTGAATAGAATATGTTTTTAAATGGAATGACGACATCTTCTGTCTATCTGATGACATCCTCTATCCGACGGGCCTACATTAGTACTATGGTCTGGTGTGTGTGTATTTACTTACTGTCCTAAACTGTGTGGGGTGGTTGTTCCAGAACTAATTTGCAGTTTGTATGAGTGAAGGTGAAAAGTTTCTGTGAAAACAGTTTGGCTGTGTTCGAAATCGCATACTTCCCTACTATACAGTAGGCAAAAATCAGTAGGCGAGTAAAATAGTATGTTTGAAGCCTGAGTATTCATGAAAGAGTAGGCGAGAATTACCTGGCTGGTGCACTAATTCTCGCGAGATTCGGACGTACGTATACTTAAGTTGCATCCTAATATACCTACTTACCTACTATATAGTAGGGGAAAAGAGTGCGTGAAGAAAGAGGTACGTTCGAAACCGCACTATTCATAAAATAGTAGGCGAGAAATCCCCGGATGTCCTACTGCTTCAGGCCAGATTCTGAAGTGTTTATCGATGGACACTTTTCAATCCCAGGAGGCAACGGGAGAGGATCCGTCATCATCGAACAGGGTGGAGAACAGCGACGCGGGTGTTAACAAATGTGAGTATTACAAACCAAAACACGGTTCCTTGTATTAAAATCATATTTGTTGAACTACTGTAGAGCAAACTGTTTTGCAAACTGAATTGCTTAATGTGTCAATACTAAACAGTACAGTATATTTGTGATTTTGCGGTAAAAATCCTGTAGCACACGTACGTCACCAGGGTGGTTTTATATAAACTATATACATCTTAAAGACGATTACTAAATGTCTATTTTTGCTTTGAGACAGGGAAATGTTCTAAAAGAATTGCATGAGTACATTTAATAGACATTATAGACATCTGAGTGAGTGATGTATTTGTGTTATTATGGAGAATTCACTGTTGTCAACACTGCTTTACATTAATGTAGTAAATACTGTATAAACACATCTACATG
This sequence comes from Gymnocypris eckloni scoliostomus, assembly GCA_027564155.1. Classification (NCBI taxonomy): domain Eukaryota; kingdom Metazoa; phylum Chordata; class Actinopteri; order Cypriniformes; family Cyprinidae; genus Gymnocypris; species Gymnocypris eckloni. The sequence continues at coordinate 33,258,687 of CM050423.1, forward strand.
AAGTTACTAAACGTAAGTTATCTCTTTTATTTGTCTATTAGTCTGTTGATAAACTGAGGAGCATTGTGATGGATAAAAAGTGAGTTAACACATCAGCAGCTACCTCAATATTTAAATGAAGTACTGAGCAGATAAATCACCGAATCTTGTCTGGATGTTACCGGGACAACTGAGACACAAGTGTGTTTATCCAGTGCAGAGTGACTGATTTCTGCCATCAAAGGCTCTCGGTGAGTATACTACTGAAATTAATAAAATATCTTTTAAATCTTAAGATGTAATTTATTTTAATTATTGTCATTTCAAACAGAGCTATTACAGCACTTTTCTGAATCTTGATTTCTGTGCCTTTATTGCAGATCTTCTTTGGTGGAGCAGGACCTGCAAGAAAAGGTGATGGCAGCTTTTTTGAGAGAAAGGGGGGAAAACCTGAAACAAAAATATAAAGTAAGATCAGTTTGTTACTTCTAATAGAGAAATCAAATGAGATTGTGTTGTTAAAATGACTGCTTTTGTATTATATTTGTGCATCTTTGCAGTATCTGAAATGTCTGCAGACTGCTGTAAGCATTGAGGATGGAGAAGTCCACAGCAGTCTCCTGAAAATGATTCAGTGAATGAGACACTCCGTTACTCCACCTGCCTTTACTGCCTCATCTGGACTGGATGTTGCTGTGGTCTCTTCATCCTCAGTAGTCCCAGAGCCAGCGAGAGCATCTAGAGAAAGAAAGAAAAAGATTGAGGATGTGATTTTGGTCAAGTTTGTCCTGCTGGTTTCTGTTCATACAACATCAGACAATGGAGCCCAGTTTTCAGAAGCTTCAAATTTTCGAGTTTTACTCTGTTTAAATGTTTTACAGTGGTGCTGGTACATCTTCTCTGTTCACTCAGGCAATGACAGCCTCAATGTCTCTTTCTCATCAATTATCAGATTCCAGTCTCACAGCAGCAATGAGGGACGTGATGGACGGCAAAGACAGGTGAAGGTGGGCATGGTGGTCAGCTGCAGAATTGGCACAGCTGTGTTAAGATGGCAGTAGGATGTGGGTTCACCGGTTGTAAATACATGATTGTCAGAACAATAAGTTTGAATAAAGATTTGTTTTACATGTTGTTGACTTGTATACAGTGGGTACGGAAAGTATTCAGACCCCCTTAAATTTTTCACCCTTTGTTATATTGCAGCCATTTGCTAAAATCATTTAAGTTCATTTTTTTCCTCATTAATGTACACAAAGCACCCCATATTGATAGAAAAACACAGAATTGTTGACTTTTTTGCAGATTTATTAAAAAAGAAAAACTGAAATATCACATGGTCCTAAGTATTCAGACCCTTTGCTCAGTATTTAGTAGAAGCACCCTTTTGATTTAATACAGCCATGTATTAAAGGTCATTAGGGCTTAGGGTCATTGTCTTGTTGGAAGGTAAACCTTCGGCCCAGTCTGAGGTCCTGAGCACTATGGAGAAGGTTTTCGTCCAGGATATCCCTGTACTTGGCCGCATTCATCTTTCCCTCGATTGCAACCAGTCGTCCTGTCCCTGCAGCTGAAAAACACCCCCACAGCATGATGCTGCCTCCACCATGCTTCACTGTTGGGACTGTATTGGACAGGTGATGAGCAGTGCCTGGTTTTCTCCACACATACCGCTTAGAATTAAGGCCAAAAAGTTCTATCTTGGTCTCATCAGACATCAGACAGAGAATTTTATTTGTCACCATCTTGGAGTCCTTCAGGTGTTTTTTGGGCAAACTCCATGCAGGCTTTCATGTGTCTTGCACTGAGGAGAGGCTTCCGTCGGGCCACTCTGCCATAAAGCCCCGACTGGTGGAGGGCTGCAGTGATGGTTGACTTTCTACAACTTTCTCCTATCTCCCGAATGCATCTCTGGAGCTCAGCCACAGTGATCTTTGGGTTCTTCTTTACCTCTCTCACCAAGGCTCTTCTCCCCCGATAGCTCAGTTTGGCCGGACGGCCAGCTCTAGGAAGGGTTCTGGTCGTCCCAAACGTCTTCCATTTAAGGATTATGGAGGCCACTGTGCTCTTAGGAACCTTAAGTGCAGCAGAATTTTTTTTGTAACCTTGGCCAGATCTGTGCCTTGCCACAATTCTGTCTCTGAACTCTTCAGGCAGTTCCTTTGACCTCATGATTCTCATTTGCTCTGACATGCACTGTGAGCTGTAAGGTCTTATATAGACAGGTGTGTGGCTTTCCTAATCAAGTCCAATCAGTATAATCAAACACAGCTGGACTCAAATGAAGGTGTAGAACCATCTCAAGGATGATCAGAAGAAATGAACAGCACCTGAGTTAAATATATGAGTGTCACAGCAAAGGGTCTGAATACTTAGGACCATGTGATATTTCAGTTTTTGTTTTTTAATAAATCTGCAAAAATGTCAACAATTCTGTGTTTTTCTGTCAATATGGGGTGCTGTGTGTACATTAATGAGGAAAAAAAAAAAATTAAGTAAAAATTACAATTACTACATTACTCACATTTTTCCAGTTTGAAATAAACAGTCTTCTCCAAAGGCAAGATCTTTGAGCAGCTGCACTACATATCCTTAATGCAGGCATTGCAAAGGCTGAGGAAAACAGTACTAGGTAGGGTTGTCGAGTTACTGATTCTATGAGGTGTTCGTGCACCTATCGCTTTGATCCTTTTTTTCTTATTTATTGCACAACTTAAAATTTCATACAAGATCAGGGAAAGAAGGTTGTATCTTTAACAATAAACAATCATAATGACAAAAAAACACATCAAAGTATGAGATTACATACACAGAATAAAAGCACAATGACAAGGTTAAATCCTTTTTATAAATAATCATAATATTCATATGATCATAATGCATCAAAAATTGCATTTTTGTTGTTGTTTTTATTTATAAGCCTGAGGAATGAAACGAGACTTAAAATCAACAAGAAACGTGAAAATATTTACAGATTTAAACCTGAAAAAAATCAGGTTGCGCTTGTTAAAACGTCATAGGTCACATGATATCGTAAACATGGCGGATCGCGTTCCTACTCAACGCGATTTGGCAGTTGAGTACGTACTCTTTCAGCGCTCGTTAAGTAAAACGTACTTGTTGAAATTAAGTAGCCTACCTACTCATTGAGTATGCGGTTTCGAACGCAGCCATGTGTCAATAGTGCAACGAATAACCTTCACGTAATTTCAGTCACAACATTAATAAGTTACACTTTATTTTAAGGTGTTCTTGTATAGTGTAATAAATAAGTATTCTGTAATATTAACAGAATACCTAGGGTTTGTTCAAGGGTTATAACTAATTAGTTACTTGTACTTATGTTTATCATTTACTATTATTAGCTATGTATGTTTTTAAAAAGCCTATTTGTATTAGTGTTTGTTCAGGATATGTTGCTTATGCATTTACAAAAGTGTCTGTTTATCTTTTCAGCCTATATTTGACCCTGGACCACAAAACCAGTTATAAGGGTAATTTTTTAGACATTTTGAATTGAGATTTATACATAATCTGGAAGCTGAATAAATAAGCTTTCCATTGATGTGTGGTTTGTTAGGATAATATAATAGGACATTAGCATAGTATTTGGCCGAGATACAACTATTTGAAAATCTGGAATCTGAGGGTGCAAAATAAAATCTAAATATTGAGAAAATCGCCTTTAAAGTAGTCCATTAAGTCCTTAGCAATGCATATTACTGATAAAAAAAATTAAGTTGTTGTATATTCACGGTAGGAAATGTACAGCATATCTTTATGGAACACTTTACTTAATAATGATTTTCGGCATAAAATAAAAATCGATACTTTTGACCCATACAATGTATTTTTGGCTATTGCTACAAATATTCCCGTGCTACTTATGACTGATGGTATCACATTGGGCTCCTACGTTTTGTTGTTCAGTGACATTGTTTTTATGACTAACAATTATATAGTAATGTGTTGGGTAGCCATTTGATGTCCAATGTACAATCTGGCTTCCTAAACCAGTCGCTCTTAAACAAATCAGTTATTAACAAGCTTATTTGGTCTTTTAAACTGATGACTAATAAGTAAAATTTTCCTAACACTCCCATGACCACATTCCTTAAAACTGCCCTTCAGAAATCCACTTCTTTTGTTGGATATTTGTGCCGTTTGACTAGTCACCTTTCCTCAATTGATTTTTTGATAAGAGTTTTATTATGTGAAAACACGCTTAGGCCATATAATTACAAACACATAATGATTTCTTGCATAAGCAAACTAGCGGGGTGAGTCAAAACCTTTTCTACAGTCTATGGTCAAAACACATGCACGCATCGGGACAACTTCCTGATTTTTTCCCCTCCGCTCCATCAGAAGCCAAAGCCCCGCCCCTTCACGCTCCACACAGCGCTGCGATTGGATGAGAGAGTCTTGTTCTCTGCAACAGCTGCGATCCGCTCAGAAGCTCCTGGTGACGGACGTGAACGCTTCGCTCTGTGGATGAACGCTTTGTCTGTGTCCTGTATGAGAGAGGAGTCCGAATTCCCCGGGACGGGCTACTGGCTTCGACGGTAGCATCAAAGGAGTCGGGTAGTTTTACAGGTAAGTTACATTTGGTAAGGATCTGGAATAAATATAACGTTAGCATTTAACCGAGCCTAATCGATTGGAAAAAACGGAGCGCTGTTTCTGCATTGCGTACGGGAAAAAGCTGCAATCCGACTCTAATAAATCGTTTAACTGAACCCGATCTTTATGTAGGTGTAGATTTGGCTGTAATGTAGCTTACTGGTGTGTTTGTAGAAGAACGGGGGCCAGGCGCCGCAGTGGGGCAGTGATCGCTTTAACACAGGCAGTACGTGCGAACTAGAACGAGCAGCTATTGGCAACTGGCACGTACGCTCCCAACTCCATGTATCTAGATCAAGCCATCAAAATCCTCCCAAGAGATCGTTTGACTGATTTATATCGCGAGGAGCGGCGTAATTAAACGGTGCTATTCGCTCGCAAAGGATAAATCAAGACGAATATTGTTTTATTATTATTATTACTATTATTTTAATTTAATTTGTTTATGATCTTGGATGCGTTAAATCACAATTGCGGTTGGTGTTTATACGCAGTATAACGCGTATAAGTCAACGTAAGTCAACGCTAAAAATGAAAGCTTTGAATGCTGCCCTAAATTCTATACATCGTATCAATCTCAATGTATAACCTGAATTGGTAAATTAATTTAACCTTTTCGTTCACTTTTGTTTAATTATGATTAATGAAATGCTTGTTGAAAGGTCGAAAACACGTAAAGAGAGGAAAATTACAGAAATGATTGTTAGGTGTTTTTGCATATTGTTATCGTAATAATAAACGTGTTGTTTGCAGTTTGGTGGGGGGAGGGGGTCTTGAATGAAACTTTCTGTTTCTCTAATGCCACCTCCTTTCTCTTCTCGAGAAAGGAAAGGTTTCAGCTTACGCCAAGTTAAAAGTATTGATTAATCACCTACTAATGCCCGTTAAGGGGTGAACTGATAGTGCTAAACGTCTAATGCGATTTAATGGTCGTTTCAGTTTGTCACCTTGAACGCTCGTTCAGTCTGAGAAAATGTCACGCGGTGTACACAGATTACGAGTGGACAGAATGAGAAGAATAAACATTGTGGACTGTGCGAATTATTAATTGAGGCTGTCAGTAATTCTAATCTCGTACGACCTAAAGTAAATTTTGACCCTTGCGGGCGCAGGTAACTACCGTTAAGACGTGTTAAACAAAACACTAAACATGTACTAAACGTTTAAATCTATAATAAAGCGACAAGTAAGTGTTTTGATCATGTGATGTCAGATAAGTATCTTAATAGGAAGCGCTTGAGCGGTGTACTGTTGCTATAGTAACCTCTTCCGGTGAACGCGACTTTTTTCCGAGCAGTTTAGCCACACTGTCCTGACAAATGTGTAATATAATTGATCAGTTGTATAAATAAATAAAACACTGCATACTTTAGAACCTCCATCCGTTTTGTTTCACCCCATCCCCCCCACCCCTCAGCTCACACCATACGTATAGACATGAATATACTGATCATGCTTTGTTTTTGTGAATAGGTGTCCTGGATACATTTTTGCACCATGCAGGCAGTTGACACCAATGTGCCGGCTTTAGGTCTGCCCATGGGGACCGGAGAGTTCACCGAGCAGCAGATAGGACTCGCCGACAAGATCCCGTTAGTGAAGCCCTACTTCAAAAAGAAACACGCACAGAGAAAACTGGATACAAAATGCTTACGTGCTTTAGAGGACCCCATTTTGAGCACCTTATTAAACTCAGATGCTCTCGTGTCAGGGGACGGAGTGTTTGTTCCACGTAACCCGGCTCGACCTCAGCGGAATATATGCACCGTCGCCGTGCAGAAGCAGTCGAGGATTACTCAAGTGTGTCTGAAGGAGGAGGAGAGCACGGACCCTGTTGTGGCCGCGAGCGAGCTTGCGGTGGAACAGAAAGTGACGGATATTCAGCGGGTCTCAATAGATGCTAATGAGCGTCGCTTGCAGTCCCAGGAGCGCGACGAGGCGGCGCCCTCCTCCGACGTTTCGGGGGTGAAGTTAAATGACATCTACACCACTGAGACTTTGCAGGGTGCAAATTGCCTCGCCATCAAAGAGGGCGAGATCTTTCAGGATAAAAGCGAGGAGGCCTCTTTGGATCTAGTGTTTGAACTCCTGACCCAGCTCCAGTATCACACGCATCAAGGGGACGCTGTATCGATCTGTGTGGATTTCCTCCAGGGCGTTTGCGTCTATGGCAGTGACTGTGACCAGCATCACACCGTTTTACCTTACCACTGGCAAATCCGCAGAGCAGATACGCAGATCTGGCAGAGCATATCGGATGACTCTCAAGAACAACTGGAGAGGCTTTATTGCAACCCTGACAACGAACATGTCAGACTTAAGTTTCTGTAAGTGCTTCTGGTTTTGCCCTCTGGGTTAATGCTGCTTTTCATTGAAACCTCTTGAGCAACTTCAATAATTTATGCTTTACCCAATAAGGACAAGTACAGCGAAGCTAAGCTTGCGGTTCAGTGAGAAAACAGACAGAATTGGTGCAAGGGAGGGACTGGTATGATTCCCTACTTACAACAACAAAAAACAGCCTAATCCCGTTTGGTTGACTGGTCTTATCTGGTTTAGCTGGTCAGTCAGACCTGCTAAAAAGTGGCCAAAACCACCAGAGGGACCAGCAAACAAGCTTAGGCTGTTGTTTTTCAGTGATGCATATTGAAATAGACACCTAGTTAAAGTGAAAGAGTGCAGTACGTGACAGGAAGTTGCCTTGTATGTAGGAGTGTGTGTGTTGTGGATGAGGTATATGTGACTAAGAGATTGTTTCTTTCCCATTAGCCTGCCGTTGGCTGGCCTGACATGTGGAAGCGTTACTGACAGCTGTGAGCCGTGAACTTACTCTACCCGCCTCTGCTTAGTTAGGTCAAATGCACACACATTACACGCGAATGTTCCCACTCACTGCGGCTTGTGCTCAGGCAGTCACACGCACTCGTCGCACAGACAGAGAAGGGCTCACACGCAGACTTGCTCACAAACACGCAAATAAATGAGCTTCAGAGACGCACATAATTATGCACACACTCACTCACCCACACTCGCTTTCATGCACGCACAAATTAACTCTCTGTGAATGCTTATTTTATTTTATTGATCATTTGCACTCACTCCAACACAAACATCCTTAGACATACCAATCATAAACAGTTTTATGCCTGAGCTGAAATCGTGGTGGCTTTGACCCAGTGGGATTTTTTTTTTGTCCGAACAAAAGGGCCCTTTTGTTTGTGAGAGTCTTGTTTGGGTCCCAAGCCTGATCTGTATGCAAAAGTGGTTTGCAAAAGGAAGTGCACTTGGTCATGAGAAAGCAAAAGAGACAGTGATTTTTAATGCTCACCATGACACAGCGTCTGGCTGCTTTCTTCTTGAAGATAGCATTGTCGATTTGTCATGGAAATTCTCCTCCAGGATAGCCAGCTATTTAGAGGGTCTTTGTCTACAGAGTTTAATAGACAGAATGGCCACGTAACTGTCTCTGTTGGCCCGTTTAGCCCATGTGCTCTCAGAACTGTGGCTCACAGTGACCTGTTTTATGTTAATAGCTAAAGCCGACCATAAACCTCCTGCTGACTTTGGTAGCTCAGGGGGTAAAGTGAGACCCACAGAGCCTGTAAACCACACCCTTATCTGCTGACCCCCCATCTTTTTTGAATGCACGGAGGATTTTTTTTTCTCTTGAAGAAGACATTGTGTAATGTTACAGACCATTTCAGAGCAGAAATGAGAGGGTCTGAGTGACAGACGCTATGTATAGTTGGCCCAGAACAAATTTGGATACTTTAGCCACACGTAAAAATGTATGACTGTCATTGCTTTAGATTAAAAATATCAAACTTAGTGTATATTATGTTAAGGAAAAATGGCAAGGTAACTGAAATATTTCAGAAAATTACAAAGGTGTTAAATGATAAATCAGCAGTTTGGAATTAAGAAACAGTATTTAGACACTTGGCTGTCAAATCACTTAAAGATCCTGGTTTGACATTTTGTATATTTTCAACAAATGTCCAAATGCTTCGGGGCCACTGTTATTTTGAATCCCCAGACACAATATCTAATGTATTGACATTTTAAAGAAAAATAGTAGACAGGGGCTTTTCAAGTTTAAGGTTTTAAATGATAAATCCATAGAAATATGGTTTAGAAATAAAATACAGTATTTAGACATTTTGTGGTTGTCAAACAAAAGACAAACATGTCAAAAAAATATCTTGGTTTGGCATTTTGTTGACTAAGGTGCCCAAATGCTTATTTTTTAATGCAATGACACAATAGCAAAATTACTGAAAAAAAAAAAAAAAGCAGTCAAGGACTTTTCACGTAAAACATTACTGAAAAAGACAAGGGCTGAAAATGATAAATAAATACATCTACAGTTTAGAATCAAGATATGGTATTTTGAGACTTTCTTGTTGACAAACAAGTGAAACGTATCCAAAAATTGCTTTTGAGATCTGGATTTAACATATTGTTTTTAGTGCAATGTAAATCATTATTAATGTGACCAAAGTGTCCCAAATTACCCCAGGGCCACTGTATTTTTGAATGCCAAGTCACACAATCACTGGTCAGGCAGTTTACATTGGCTTGCAGTAATCCCCAGGAGCAGATGCTTACTTCATTCTTGTATATATCCTAAGAAATGGATGTGCAGGCACCCCAATAGATTTTCATTTTTGTGTTATTGTGCCGCAATGTGTGAGAACCGTGACCCTTGATCCTGACGGTTTGGTCTCCATGGGAGCAACTGAGGGTGAGATAATTGTGTTTGTCACACAATCTCACGGTGCACCAAGGGCACGGTGACCTGAAACCAAGGTGTTTGCATGTGTGATTGCGTGCATGTGTGCCTGCGTGTGTGAGAAAGAAGATAACGCCTTAGACGGGCCATGAAATTATTCACATGGGTGAGGTCTCATGACTTTTCACACTTCACCGTCAGTTTCACCGTCAGTTTGACTCATAAAATTTGTTCTTCCTGCATTCTTTCACTCTTACACTTATAAAAATGCTTATAGCATACCGTACCTTTGGATATGTAGCATGTGAATGAATATGTACTTTGCGAAGACGAACAATGGCACTACCGTGTTTTTTGTATATGTACACTATGATGCTGCCATGATATTCTTGGTGTAATTCCTGTAAATACCATCATACATGAATTTCGGTACCATTATGGTATACATCAAAGTATCATGGTATTCCTGGAAGTACCTGATGTATATTTGATAGTATTACCAAATTATACTATCTCTATATCATAGTACTCTTATAGTACTTTTTCTAAAGAATAGTAAGTATTCATGTTAAAATACATTGTTATTACCATGTTATATATAAGTTTAACACAGCAACAGTATTTTTTACCAGGTATTTTCTCTGTTTCGTTCAGTTATCAGAGTTTTTTTTTACTTTAGTGTAAGTCGGATCATAACGTGCTAACATTCTCTCTATCTTTTAAATGGGCTTTCTAACAGAAACAAAAGCTGCCAGAAATTGCATCTTAAATATGTTCATGTGTTCCTCTCTTGCTCAGAGGGACAAAGAGAAAGAGCCAAATAGTGGCTGGATTGTCTGAACAAACAGTTCAGTCCTAGTCCAGCATGGTGCTCAGTAGCACATGTCCCATCAGTCTGTGGCCTCCAGAACATCCTGAGCATTTTTGGAGACGTTTTCTTCTTTTACAGAGAGCAAGAGGGAAACGAGAGCATTTACATAGTCCTCTGCTCTTTTGAGTGCGTCCTCCCTAAATGGAAACAAAAAACGAGAAGTCAAGGGTGTTGATTGAGGTTGATTTATTCCCTTAAATCTCTTGAAGAGGAAGAATGGAAAGCACTTTATAATCAACTGCCAGTCAGAGACTTTATTACAGCAGAGTTTCCATGTAGATATCACCTTATTACTAAATGATAGCTCTTGGTTTTGAATCAGTGTAATGGAAGCTTGGACGTCTTTACCTGATTATTTTAGTTCAGTGACATCCTTCCGTAACGCAATACAACTAGATAGTGTAGACAGCTGCATTGATTATTTTTGGGAGCAATATATTTTGGTAGGATTGTGCTGCTCAACTGCTCAAATGTTGGACATATTTGTGATGGGAATCAGTCATCTGTTGAATAGATTTTCTTGGCTGCTGTGTGGTGACAAGTCAGTGCAGTGTTGGATAAAAATGCTTATTCATAAGCCAATGTAAGCTATGAATTATCCAAAAGTCACCTGGTTCAAACTTTAACCATTGCGGTTATTCATTTAAGGGGTAAGTTCACCTGAAAATGAAGATTCTGTCATTTACTCACCCATGTCAAACTTTTGTATTTTGATTTCTGTCCCTCCACTGAAAGTTAATTACACCAATACTTGTATGCTTCAAAAATTCATAAAGGTATTGTAAAATAAATTAATATGAATCGAGTGGTTTAATCTTCTGAAGAGACCCTTTTGCTTTATATGATGAACCGATGTCATTTATACTTTCATTTACATATAAACACTGATCAGTTTTCATACATGGGGCATATTTGGCATTTAGAAGCTTAAATTACTTGTTTGAAAGGTGAGAACCAATGAGGTTTGTTCTTTTATCATTTACCAGTCTTTATTCTGTGGAACATTGAAAAGACATTCGAATAATGTCTGTGTTTTTGTGTCCCTACAATTAAAGCTAGTGGAGTCCAAATTATGTCGTTTTGGACCCCATTGGCTTTCATTGTATGGATGAAACATTCTTCAAAATAACTTTGTGTTCCACAGAATAAAGAAATTCATAAAGAATAGGAATGACATGAAGGTGACTAAATGATGACAAAATTTAAATTTATTGTGTGAACTTTACCTTTAATTGCATCACAGTCAGAGCTGTGTTTACTCCTTGCTGAGTTTACCACCCGAATAGGTGACTGCCTTATCTAAGGGTTGGTATTGTGTGATCAGGTGCATACGTGAGTGTGCGTGTTTGTTTAATTATTCTCAGACTGTAATGCTCATGCTGGGTGTGAATAATGCTGGTATGTGGGCTGTTGAAGCTGAGCATCTAAAAGTGAGTTGTTTTGTGTGTGGGATTAAGTAGGTAAGAAGATCGAACTGTACTTTGCTGCTTTGGAATGAAGGGCAGTATAGCATAGAAATATTACATGTTATTCTCTTTCCTCTCGATTTGGTCTGCTTTGTTTCCCCAGCCAACCGCCTGACACCGCATACCACAGCTGGCTCAGAGGTGCCTTTTTACTGGTATTTAGAGCATGTGTGCCAGGGGGCACGGGATGCCGGGTTAAAGGCTAATCATCAGAGTGTGTCTTTTAGAAGTGGTTGTATGTGTAACATGCTAGTCCTGACGCGGACCTTGGGTTTGGGCATGTTCTGTGGTGCACAAGGTTTTTAAAAAAGGGCTGCTAATCCTTCACACTTAATGCATTCTCTTTCTCCACTTGCTCTTTCAGCTACCTCCCTTCCCTGCTTTGACCCTTTTACTGCTGTTTGTCTTCAATACCCCATGTGTGTGTGTGTGTGTGTGTGTGTGTGTGTGTGTTTAAAGCTGGTGAAATCAGTAGAACCACAATTTAGCTTTCTGAAAAGCAGAACTGTATAGTGTTTTAGTTTGCCAGCTGGGCTCGAGTTCCCCTGATTTGCAGAAGTGCTGTATAACAAGAGAATGGTCTAAACTGGGCAAGTTAAAGTAATGTCAAAAAAAAGAATTCACTTTGGTTGCATACACACTGCTGCTGAATATGCTTGACACTAGGGCTGTCACGATAACTACTTTTTGTTGTGCGATATATTGCACCAAAATTAATTGCGATAAACGATATTATTGTCATTTTAAGACAATTTTATTTCACTGATTATATAATTACAGTATGACAATATAATAGCATAATAATGCAAGTGCACTCTTTCAAAGAACAAAGAACATTTTATTCTTAAGAATAAAAAAGTTTGCAGCATATTTTTAAAAGCTGTTTTTTCGACCGTGTTTAATGGCTGCATCTCTTTGGCTATATAGCGAGTTACGCTATCTGTGAGTGTGCACCATTTCGTGCTGTCACGTTTATATTTACACTGTCGGGAAAAGGCATCTGTAACAGATAACTGTCTGAAGACCCCTCCAGCTCCAGCTGCGTTGTTGTTCCCAGATTGAAAAACTGGGTGGGATGGTTATGTTTTAAGTGAGATTTTAGGTTAGTTGTGTTGCCTCTTTTCGTTGCCACTGTTTTTAAACAAAGTCGACATACCGGCTCATTCACGTTAATTGGCTCTCCTCTCTCATTCGGCTTAAAGCCAAAATGTTCCCACACCGGAGTTGAAGATTGCGGCTTTGAAACCAAGTCCATTGGGACTTGTTCTTCCTAACTGGCTGTAGTTGTCACGAAACACTTTATAACGCAGTGGGTTCACGCCTTCTCTTCACCTGTCGCTGTCCGCTCTGTGTGCGTGTGTGTGGGAGAGACGCTGCCTAAGCCCCGCCTCTGCCACAGAGAGCAGACGATATGACAGAGGTAGCGCAATCGACTAAAATGTTGGTGATATTCATTTTTATGTAAAAATTAATATAATCTTTATTTTTAATTATAAAAAAATTATCAGTCGCAATATATCGCGGCACCAAAAATGGCTCATATCCATATATCGTGCAATAAGTCGATATATCGACTATCGCGACAGGCCTACTTGACACCACTGTTTTCAGTTCTTAATCAAGTTCTGTACACACAGAGTTTGTTTAACATAGACATAAGAATTATACAGTCGAAAAACTTTTGAAAATTTAAATGGTGACTGCAGATTTGTAAAATGAAAGTCTGCATGAAATGAAAACCGTATCTAATTTATGCATGCATGTTATTGTGAAAATTTTATCCATGCATTTAATAAAAAAAATTGGAATAGAATAGATTTTAATCAAATGTCATAATTCGATATTTTGGTAAAACAACAGGCTTCTCTTTGTAACATAACTTGGGCACTTCCAATAATTTAACCCAACCATTTCTTACAATTGCCTGTAAGTTTGCATTTAGATCTGCCTCCATCCTATCAAGAACCAGTGGAATGAAACAAGTCTCCACCCTACATATTTTAATTTTTTGATAATCCCTTTCACACGGATGTATGTCACAATACTGAAGAAAACGCCTCTTTCCATTTCCGTTTTATCACAACTTTAATTCTGTACACACTGAGTTTAATTATTTACAGAATTTACAAACTGTATTGTACAGTAAACTACTATACTCTCAAAAAATTCAGATGTTACTACAGATTTTTAAAATTTACTTTTCGAAGTGTACTAAATTAAACTAGTTGTTAATGTAGTGACATCACTCTCTTTTTAGTTCTGAATCATTAACAGATGTTTATATTTTCTATACTCGTAGTTGCTCCCAACCTTGTTTTCTTCTAGTGTAAATATATAAATTATGTTTGAGAGAAGGAGAATGCTGAGCATAAAAATGCAGTATTTGTTCAGTAATATGTTAAAGTATATAATTAAAGTATATTATGATGTTAACACTTTAGTATAGGGACAAATTCTCACTTTTAACTAGGCTAGATGTTCATTAGCATGCCTATTATTAACATATTGGCTGACTATTAGTATTTATAAAGCACATATTCTGCATCCTTAGTCCTACCCAATACCTAAACTTAACAACTACCTCACTAACTATTAATAAGCAGAGACATTTGGAGTTTATTGGGTCAAGTGTGATAGTTAATTGTTTGTTAATTGTGAAAATTGGACCATTGTGAATTGGACCAAATAATGTGACTATTATGATAATATAACATTATTCAACATATTAACATAACATATTCAACATTTAAATAATATTTATTTTAAAATAGCCAACTCCAAACTTTTGGCATCCATGTTTCTTCTTTACAGCTGAGAGAAACCGAAATGTTGCTTTTCTTATCACTGGATAGATCAGGACAGGAGCGACTCTGTAAGCATATAGAGGAGTAGTTTAGGGGATTTCAAACTTCATTTAAATGCATTTGTGTATATGGGTTTTAAATTGTGAAACTAAGGCTTGCAACATACTCTTAGTAAGTACATGAACACAAACAGTTTTGTGATCAGTTTCATGTGATATTGAATTCCGAAGTATATCAGAAAGCACTTTATATAAACACATATAGCAGTTGATAATCAGTATTCTCCATAAGGTCAACCATTGCCACTAAACTCCTGCATTGGCTAAACATAGTGTTTTTCAGGCTTTCGTCGATGCTTTAACTTAATCTTTTAACACTGAACAGGCTTTTTTAAAGTCCCTTTCATAAAACAATTTACTTTTCATGTTTTTTAAGATAATTGAATGTTGCTGGATAGTGTTTTTAAGTACACTTTGTCCTCAATCTTTTTACATCTCACTGAGTCGAGTCAAATGAGTGTGTGTGTGTGTGTGTGTGTGTTTGTGTGTGCTCTGGCTGATCTCAGCACTGGTGAATCATCAGGCAGTTACAGGTCATGGTCACCGTGACGATGAACGCTGCCTCATGATTGGGTCAGGGGGACATAAAAGTGATGCAGTGCTTTAGCAGGGCTTACAGGAAGAACAGAACAGGTTATTCACCCGTGACTCCACCTCACAGGTAGCGAGAGAGATAAAGAGAGGTAGAACTGGCTTTTCAACCGCAACTCTCTTCCTCTCCTACTCTGTTTCCCTCAACACCCTTTATTGGCTTTAATTACTCTCTCCGTCCAATTAGTAAGAAATATTACAGAATTTTAATAAAGTGCATAGTCTTCCCTGTTTCAATCAAACATAGACATTCTTTAAAAAAAAATATTTTAAGTGTAGTGAATGATTTAACTTTAATAATGACAGACAGCAGCAGTTAAATTAGACTGCTGTCCCTTTAAGACCAACTACATGGTCCAAAAATTAAATATAATGATACACATCTGATTTTCACCCAGCTGTTTATGTTTGTTTAACACTTAACCGACTGTGTTTACGTGAATACTCCACGCGACTGGCATTTTGACATAATTGTGTGCGTATTTGTCCATTCAAGCACAATAAAACAAGAAAGAGATTTGTTTTCGCGATTGCATGCTGTCTGTCAGTCAGCGCGAGCAGCAGATTGAGTTCTTTTTCACTGCTTATTGTGCTTAATAACTCTATCAAGTGTGTCCCACTCTTTATTTTCTCATTCATGCATGTTTCCTTACCATTCAAACTGAAGTAGTACTATGTTATGCAGATATATTTGCATACCGCAGAATAAACGATATAGCAACATTTCTAACAATAGACACTTTATACCGTACTAACGATATATATCAGTGCATCTCAAAGTCCGGACTCCGATCCGGATCCGGACCCCAGAGGGAATTCAAACCGGACCTGCCTCCATTTAGAATTTCAAGAGCACTAATTGTAATCCCCAATTGTAAGTTGCTTTGGATAAAAGCGTCTGCAAAATGATTAAATGTAAATGTAATTGTATTTCCTACTTTGATCGACTCATGTTAAACTTGTAAATCATGTGTTCAATTTTTATGTCTTTTTGTAGATGATCCGAAATGAGGCGAGATATTTGAAGTTTTCCTGTGTGACATTGTCATGACATCCAGTGAAGTTTGACGTAATCGGGCGACAATTCACCACTAGGCCTAATATGAGTAATTTTGTTTTATTATTTTTGTTATCACTTAGATTATGGCCATTTGACTTATAGCAGTGTATTTCCCATACATTGAGTTATTTGTGGCGGCCCGTCACAATATCAAAACTGACCGCCACAAATAGATTTTCCAAAAGGCTTATACCTTGTTGAATAAACTGAGCACTGCACATTTAAAGATTGAACTGCAGCATGGGTATTTTTATATTAATGTATCTTTGAAAAGACCACCTCCAGCTCGATTTCATTTTCATTTAGTCTTTCCTGTAATGCCTGATAAAGTAGCATTTGTGAGCAGCGCTTATTTGATTACAGCCGTTACCAGGAAACCACTATATCTCCCGCTCCAACAGCGCCTCCTGCTGGCAGAGAATGAAATTGCATTTGCAAACATGTGGGAAACACTGGTGTCTGTCAACAAACATAAACAAAAATTTATTTTTGAATGCAAAGGACACATTATTAAAAAAATATATATATATATAGATTTGTTACGTTTTTCCGGTCCGGACCTTTGACATTGATAAAAATTCTGATTTGGACCTTTGAATGGACCTAACACACCGTCATATCACCCATCCCTAATTGCGCTTATAAATCTTTGTCCACTCATACAGCTCTTTGCTTTCAAAATTGTGTGTGTCCAGATGTAGACTAGAATAGCCTGTGCCTTCATAAGTAGGTTGTGCTGATGAGCGCAGAGAGAATCAGTCTTTGCACTTAATTTAATGGCCGGAAGGTTATTTTTAGCAGCGGAGAGAGGGAAAGAGGCTGAAAGGATTGAAGTCGTCTCGGGGTCCTCTGTATGGGGTGACTGCGCTTTGTCTGCGAGGCAGGGTAAGGGGGCACTGGGACTTCTGTTGTTATCACCATGCTATTTACTCTGTCCGTCAGGCGCCCTGACGGATAATGGTCGCCATGGTTACCCGGTGCACAGGTGGCCAACTTGAGCTCGGTGTGCCAGGCTTGAAAAAGAAGTGAGCACTTGTGCGAAAATGAAAAGTGTGTGGGTAAGCTACAGTGAAACCTAGTCTGTCAGGAAAGCCGGTGTGAATGTGTGTGTGTGTGTGTGTGTGTGTGTGCGTTCTGCAGTGAAACACTGTGTGCTAGGTGTCGCATACCTTGATGTACATGCAAAAGAAAAGGGTAACGCGAGCTGAGCGCTATAAAAATGTGCATGTGTTCGTGTTAAAGTGCAGTGTTGTGAAACCCAAGCCATGTTACGTCCCACCGCCGGCTTTCCGGGTTGATAATCGCATCTGAGAAATGACACCACGCACAAATGTAGTAGCGAGAGAGCTCTGGTCGTTCTGAGACACTTATTTATTACCTCCCAGTGCAGTCACTTCTGTAACCACCCATTCCTCCGTAATCCCAGAATGCCCTGTTCCTTCCTCATTGTACCTCATTGTACCAGCAGAGAGTTCTAGACAAAGAACGAGTGTTACAGAGAGAAAGAACCGAAAGAAATGGGCTGCAAACTCTCCCTCTTTCTTTCTGTCGTTATAAAGAGCCTCTTCATTTACCCAAACCAGTTTTCTCTCATCTGTTTTGTCGTTGTGTTTTCACTCTGGGAAGTGATAGCTATCGTTCTTGGTAATGGCCTTTGTCTGCTCCTGATTTAGATGCAGAAGGGCAGGTGGAACGAAAGTGCGGTGTCCACACCGGTCTTCTCGGTCACGAGCCCTGAGGACAAATGCTGGCACTGTCGAGCGTGTCTCTGCTGCTGTATTGAGCGCAGATGACTTAACATGAGTCAGCAACACCCCAGAGCGAAACTAGCTACAGAGTGATTCCTGCAGAAGGATATTTGGGTTGTGAAACTCATGAATGGCTCATTTCTGTTAAGAAACTAAAGCTCAGCCCTATCTTAAGTTTTGCATCTGTGGATTTCTGGCAATTTGTTGTGCAAGGGACAGAGTTTTTATTTGTCAGGGCGGACATTTTGTACAGATTCCAGGGAATCTGGTAATGTTGTTGTTGTCTTTAGCATTCAAGAGAGGGATTTGCATTATTGATTTAGACATGTTGCACTTCTTATTGGTGACATAAATCGCAAAATGAGATCATTAATGTCTCAGTTGTGACTTCTACACAGCATTGAGAGCTAGCAAAAACTTGCTTGCGTCGCCTGTTTTATTAGACCCCAGTAATCTTACAGAAGAGCTCAAGACTTTCTTCAGAATTGCAAACATACCATATTCTATTCAAAATTAAAGACATTTCCTTATGAACTCAAACATTTCTCATCATAATCCTGCAGGTCCAAATTATCTGAGCCAGTTTGTTATTGTTACCTAAAATGGTTTTAGTAATTGATAATTACTGAAATAAGTTGAAGTACTACAGTTACAAAAGCGGAAATAAAAATAAATGACAGCTATATATAATTTTTTGGGAACAAAAACACTGAAAATATATATTTTTTAAAGTTAATATTAATTAAGACAGTTTAAACCATCTTAAAACACTGGTTGGTTTTGAGCAGTGTTTTAATCAGGGATGCAATTCACTTAGCTTATAGCTTTATGTTCTTCATATATGTAAAACCATAAATGGTTTTATTTGTGTTGAAAATATTTTTCTGGATTTTCCTAATCCTGGTGTCCTTTTTAGTGTTCTGAAGGACATTAACGCCTCTAAATGTTCAAGTTTGGCTGCTAGACTGGTATTATCTG
The DNA here is from genome assembly GCA_027564155.1 of Gymnocypris eckloni scoliostomus. Lineage (NCBI taxonomy): Eukaryota > Metazoa > Chordata > Actinopteri > Cypriniformes > Cyprinidae > Gymnocypris > Gymnocypris eckloni. The sequence continues at coordinate 33,277,598 of CM050423.1, forward strand.
GTGACTTGGCTCCGATGACCTGATGGAAGTGCTGAAACGGCTGTTTTCTGGTCTCCAGCATGGGAAGCCGGTCTCTCTGTTGGTTTTTGTTGGCTGAGCCAGAAGCCGCTTGCTAGGGCAGAATGTGTGTTTGTGCCCGGAACTGTCTGTAAAAGACAGGCTGTCCTGAACATGCTGCTTCAGAGTGATTCTGGGTGTGTATGATTGAAGCCCATGGTGTTCCAGTTGAGAGGACAGAATGTGTCTTTCGCTATGAAAAAGGACCATTCTGGTAGATGCTGAAGGTTTTGGGATGATTTCAGGGCCTGAATTTCTGTCATCATTTACTCAACCTCAATTTGTTTCAAACCTGGCTTGCTGCCTTCGAATTTTAAATGGAACATTTTATTGAAGTGACCAATAAATAAATGGCATAAAAATGCCTTTAAATTAGTTAATGTGACTTGTGTGCTATATATCATGTATTCTGAAACCACAATCATGATTATCGCTAAAAACTGTCAAATATTGAATTAATCACTGATAATCTTCCTCTTGGGTGAGCTGTAAACAACTGTGACTCATTGTGTCAGTCAGTTCCAACTAGTTTTGTGAACTAGTATTAATTATGAACTAGTACTATTTGTATCATATTGTAGCATTTATTAATGTTTTGAATTAGCTTTTATTTTATATATTCATTTTTATGTTAATTTAAGTTTTAGCAGTTTTAATACAGATTTTGTAAACATGTCCATTTAGCTTTCTTTTTTTTTGTAATATAGTAATTCAGCTTTTATATTTTATCTTTATTTTAATGAACGAAAACAGTTGTTAATAGTTTTAGGTTTAGTTAACTATAACACTGTTGTGAAATAGCGGATTCGATTTATTAACAACAAACTGACTCAAAAGAGTGATTCATTTGTAAGTCAGAGATTTCTATTTTCATTCTTCCGAAGGAAGAATTACAGTCATATGGGTTTGGAACACCATGAGGTTGAGTAATTGATGACAGAATCTTACTTTTTGGATGAAGTAACCCTTTAACTTGTTTACACAATGGGTTCAATTTTGGAAAGGACTGCTGGAAAGCCCTCTTACACATCACTGTGTGTGAGAGAAACTCATGGAGACCACATTTTGTGTGTGTGAATGGCTGGTTTATGCATACGTGTGTTTTGGGCTGACTCAATTCAGTAGGTCAGTTAACACAGCAATGATAAGCATCTCTCTCTCTCTCTCTCTCTCTCTCTCTCTCTCACACACATGCGCATGCGTAGTCTGGGCCTGGTTTTGTTTGTGATGCATTTTTTAGATCAGATTTGGTGTCTGTTGGCATGATTTCAAAGATAGAAAGACATCGTGTGAGCGTGAGTGAGGGAAGACAAATAACCTTCATTTGCTTATTCTATCTTTTCTTTCCCATCTTCTATGATGATGGCCCTTTTGGCAGCTTACGTGCTGCACTTCATTCTCTCAGATATTTTTTTTCTCCAACGTTTTAGAATGATGGTTGTCATTGAGAAATATCCTGGTCATATTACAAAAATCAAAAGAATAAAACTAATAGATTTTTTATGGTGACATTATTTTCATGACGAATAAGCACATTGTCATACATTCTCATTACCATTAAAAAATATTATCTTCATTGTAATAGCATAATGAAAACCAACTTCTTTGTGGAGGCAGTGATTTTTACCTTGTTGATAAGATACAACCCAAAATATCATAATATTTTGAACTGTCCTCATTCTGGATACCATTAAAAAGTATTTAAAAAGAATTGAGATCATCGCAGCATTTTATTGTGCTTTATTTACTTTTTTTCAATTCATTGCAACATAGATTGTTTTTGGTAAATTTTCTCATGTTTAGTCTTCTATAGCCATGTTTTGGTGGCATGTTAATGCTCACAAGTGGCCTCTTGCTATTTAATTGTATTTTTTTGTGTATGTATTTGTGAGATGGTTGAGGTCTTCACTCTGCTAGGCCCCCTCTTCTGTTCTCTGGACTTCCAGTGTTTAGTCTACCTCGCGTCTGTCCACCACATTCGCTTGCGAGTGTTTCTTTCAGGTCTCAGTCCACCCATCCTGTCAGAGCTCTGTGTACTTCTGAGATTAGCTCCCAAAACTTTCTGCTGTGTTAATTTTGAGTGTGTTGGGCAGTTTCGGTCTAGTACACTCAGAAGTTGTCTGGGTTTTTGACCTTTACAGGTGTGTTTGAGTTGGATGATGATTATTTTTAAGTTTCTTGCACTTTCTTTCACTCCTCGATGTCATATTTCCATGTAATTTGTTTTGTGCTGTTTCATATTTGGCCCCTCAGGAAACCAACTGGGCATTAATAGTGGATGGTTTGTGAGACCATCTTTGAGTAGAAGTATTTTGAGTGTATGTGTTTTGTAAACGTTTTATATGACTTGACCATTTAAAAGGGCCTGAATAGGCCTCTTATTCTTCCACCGGTAGAATTTTGGGTCTGCATTTGTGTTGGGCATTATTTGAACCACTTTTGCCCAGACATTTCACCTTTAACCCAAAATCCTCTTTGTGTTGGAGAGTAAGTGTGATCGATGAGGCCGTTATTAGCAAGCTGCCACCCCTGGAGGGTGACCTAAAAAGCCGGGGTCTGAGCGCAGGGGGCAGACAGCGGGTCACCGTTCCATCCCCCTCTGTCTAGAGGACAATCTCGCACTTCATTGGGTTTTTCAGGACCACAAAAACCAAGGGAGAGTTTTCTAATAAGCCCAAGGAATTTTGTGGAAATTAAATTAGGTGTAAGATGTTGTTTTTCTTCAAAGGCCTAGGACTTTTATTGATTTCGTGGCTCGAGGACAGATTATTAGGTGTCGTGAACTAAACCAGCAGTTTTTATTCTGTGTAAGCGACTGTCATGTGCATGTGTTTGGGATTTTGTGTTTACATCTGTTTACTTTTGTTTCTCGCACAGCAGTCGAGTGTTTACATTGGACTTCAGTGCCATGCAAGTTTGTGACCTGGAGTTTGACCTCGTCAGGCGTCTGTCCGCGCCTTCCAGCTCCACAGCCACACCCACAAACACAAGCCCCACCCCTAACTGCCTGACTGTGTGGAAGTACTACTGTAGAGATAACTTTGGCTGGAGGGAATATTCAGAGGTGAGACACACCAATATGATCCTTTCTTTTATATTATATAATTATAATTGTACATGATATTTCTATTTTAAATTAAAATTCTGTTCTTTTAAACCTTCTATTTATTTAAAGGATCCTAAGCAATATAACTGTTTTTAACACTGATGGTAAAAATAAATATTTCTTGAGCACCAAATCAGCTGAAAACTAGAGTAATGGCTGCTGAAAATTCAGCTTTGTCATCACAGGAATAAAATGTGTCATCAAATTAATTAAATAGAAAACAGTTTTTTAAATTGGGATAATATTTCACAGTATTAATGTTTTTATTAATATTTTTGCACAAATAAATGGTGGCTTGGTAAGCATGAGAAACTTCTTTAGAAACATTAAAAGATCATACCGACCTCAAACTTATTTTTGATATTAGAATGGAAATAACACCCAAACCTAGTCTTGTAAGATTGTAAACATAAATAGTAGGTTTTTAGTTCTCAGAGTTAGTGTGAGTGTGTGTGTGTGTGTGTGTGTGTGTGTGTGTGTGCTCGGCTCAAAGAATGTACGCGTGATTGTGTATTGGGTCTCAGGTCGAACTGGCTTGCACACACCGGAGAAGACGTCCTGTTCTACTCACAAGCGCCTGAAATCAGAACATTGCATAAGCGTTCCTTTGAAAACAAAGCTTTTTATTTCCTCTGAAAATCTCCTATGATGGATACATTCTGACCAGTGCTCCAGATGAATTTGAGTGGGAGTCGGAGCACATTTAAGTGTTCTGTTGTTCTCTCTTTCTCTGGTGAACTCATTTCCTCTCTCTTTCTCCGTTTCACAGCCAGTGGTTCGTTTGATTGAGGAGGCTTGCGACCGAGGACTAAAGGAGGTCCGTTTCATCACGCTGCAGAATCAGTACATCCTGAACATTCTCGAAGGCTTCCAGCAAAATGCTGTTTTCGGTTTCCGCCGGCAGATCAAAAAACGACCGCTGTTCAGGTCCTCCATCATGCTCACGCCTTACCTCCAGTGAGTATCCTTTTTTACCTTCAGCACTCACTGTGTACTAAAACTTTTGTTAGACACCACTGATTTCACACTGAATATCCCATAACAACAAATTTTGTACCAAAAATATGGGTTCCTCAAAACACCTTAAAAAGAGCCACATACATAATTGTTTCCTCTGGATGCTTTCCGAAACCCCAAGATAACTTGCAGGCGGTTCACTGCTCGCCAAGAACATAGTGGACTTTGCAGTATTCCCATCAGTGATGGGGTTTAAAGCGTGTGTCTTATTTTAATTGCTTGAAGCACTTCTTGTGCCTCCAAAACACTTTCCTGAAACATAATATTCCTACTCACCTTAAGCTAGAACATGGCCTGCAGCCTAAGCTTGTCTATCATAATTCTCATAAGGAGAGAAATCTCTGTTACATCTGTTGTCAACCAAAATGTGATGTGTGCTTATTTACAGGAACAAAGAAAAAAATTGAATGCAACAGATGTAAAAAGGTAGAGGAAAAGGGAGGATGGTTAAATGGGTTCCAGACCTGTGGTAGAGAGTTTAACGTGACCATATGAAATTCTTTCATCTCTTACATCTACTAAGTCACTCAGGCCTGTGAAGGGCCAGAGACACGTGGATAATTTTCTGTGTGTTCCTTTATAGCTAACTACATGTAAATTAAGACAAACATCAGTTTTGAATCTTTTCTGCCCTTTTTATGTTTTTTTTTCCTCCATAGTGTCTAGCTGTAGCTGTCATCCTCCCAGCATTAATGGAACATAATCAGGACCGGACAATATATTATTTTAGCCTTTTGACAATATTATATATCACAATATATATAAACTAGAGGTGTCAACATTAACGCATGCGTTTAACCTACATTTTTTTACGCGTTAATTAAAAAAAAAAAAATTATTCGCATTATAAGGTTTGACCCCAACTTCTTGCCGTCATCGCAGCGCGGAAGGTTATCTGTCATGTGTGATGAGGATACAGCAACCAGGGTAGCGGGAAATAATTTTCTGTATTTTGAAAATACAGTCGTGGGAAAAAATTACAGAGCCGTGGGTTGCAATTTTTGGGGGCTACTTTTATAATGTACCGCGGCCGCCCAAAGTGTATGTAGACAAATAAAACTGAAAATAGATAATTTTACTATTGTATATTATACTTGGAATGTATACCTGGCTACTTAAGAATGGTCAGTTTCAGCCAGACCATGCATGTTACGGTTTTTACACAGCAGAAATAAACATGACAACAGCCACTATAGATTGCATAAAATAATAAACCCACGATTACGATAGAATATGGTTTGTATGTGATTTTCTTGAGATGAATGTGTACATCTGAAATACTAATTTGTGCAGCGAAATAAAAGGTTATAAATAGCATATTTTAACAACAGTAAACAACCAAATTCCACATGTGATCGCAAAAGGAAGTTATTACAAACACTCGATGGTGGTTTGAAGTGAGTTAGGGAGTAAAAGTGTACTATTCATCTCATAAATTGTCTTATGAAGCATGATGCTAATGTTAGCTCTAATGCAGCTGCAGAACAGGTCCAATTCTTCTTCATAATGCATTTTGTCATAATACTTCATGTCAGGTCGCAAGAAAATGTTTTGGTGTATTTATTTAGAAATAATTTTGATAATAGTTGGGTAAATGTATACTGGGATTGAAGCAATGTGGCTTAGTAAACATTTTATTGTCAGTAAAAAGACTGATAATGGCTGAATAAAAACAAAAGAATAATAAGGTGCCTTATAATTATGTCTTATACGTGGCGGAGGTGTGAGGTTCTGTTTCCTTAAACTAGTTTGACATGTATTTCTTTATTTCAACACATTTACAGGTAAATCCTAGTATTTAAAATTTGTGATTAATCATGATTAATTCTTTTTTTTTTTTTTTTCGGTTGACAGCACTAGAGATTGACCAATATATCGGTTTACCGATATTTTTACCGATATTTAAGCATTTTACCATAATCAGATATCGGTTTAAAAAAAAAAAACGATAACCGATATATATATTATTTTTTTTGACACATACACAATTATACAGAGTATAACCAGCAGTGAAATGTGTTCTCTGTATTTGACCCATCCAAGTGCACACACACTTGGAGCAGTGGATACACACACACACACACACACACACACCTGGAGCAGTGGACACACACACACACACACACACACACACTTGGAGCAGTGGACACACACACACACACACCTGGAGCAGTGGACACACACACACACACACACACACCTGGAGCAGTGGACACTGTTCACTCAGGAGAAGCTCCAGCACGACCACAGCATGTAATTTTATACAAGATTCACTTGTTTGAAACACGCTAAATTATATTAACATTTACTATAGAACCATTATTTCCCCAATAATCATCTAAATAAATACATCTCTAAATGAATGATTTATTATCTCCGCAAGTGATCGCAGTTTGAGTATAGTTCTGTGTAAATAGATAAACCGCGCTGTCAGTAGTTTTCATAATCTAGAATGACAAAACATTTTAATAATTTTGATAAAACATGCCAGTTAAGAAATGCAATAAAATACGATGTTTTGTTTGTTATAACTTATTTCAATATTCCAGAGAATATTATTCAGTGAATTATTCTTCACTCTTTAGTCTATTAAACAGCGTTTAAACCTAAAATTATAGTTTAAAATTAAGTTGATATGACTTCTGTCCTTTATGTTCTCCATTTGGAAACGTTAGACATTATTTTGCTTATTGTTAATATCAGTGTTGCTAATGATGCTTTTTATAAATAAAATGTTTTTATTGTTGTAATTTTAAGATAAAATTTTACATGAAAATGTTAATTTTCAACAGTTTTTTGTTGTTGTTAAGATGACTGAAAGGAGGAAAAACCAAAGCGAAGAATGGACTTACTTCACTCTGTTATTTATTTACTTTATAACAGTAAATAAATATCGGTTCTTGCATATCGGTTATCGGGTACATAAACGTACAAATAATCGGTATCGGTTATAAAAAATCAATATCAGTCGATCACTAGACAGCACTAATATAAACATTTTTGAAGGTTGAATTTCAGTCAATTTAAACTCATTTTGAACTAATTTAGGAAAATGAATTGAAGTTACCAACATTTTTTCTACTACTAATGTTTAAGTTAGACATGCTATTCATCTTGTCACTTTCATACTTGCAAGTTGCAAGACAAGTGGGGATTGTTCACTCGTCACTGCTCCTGTTGTCAGATAGAGGCCACTGCAATGATTGTCCACCCATTTAAAGGGTCCTGCAGCGTCAGGAACACATTGCCCTGAGCACAGGGGTGGTACTCATTAGTGTGATTGACAATTTGGCCAAACAACTGCCTGCACCAGCTGAGTTAATGCTCAGCAAGCGGCATAAATCACCCTTTTATTCCCACACAGACGCTCTTAAAAAACAGACCCTTAACAGTTGCTTTCCAGAAACTGTTTGCTTATCTCTTAAAAATGATTGCCCTAGTTTCTTTTCATTTGCTTTTCCTCAATGCCTCTCAAAAATATATTGTAAAGAAATTGCTGCAGTTCCAGCATGAGAGAGAGGAAAAGTAGATCAAGATAAAAGTTAAGATGACTCATAAGTCACACTGATTTGAGGGATAACCTTTACCTGCTAGAAATCAAGTGCAATGTTTAGTCACAGGACCAAACCCTAACCTCCATTTAACCTCGACCTCCAGACTCATAACTCACAAGTACCATAATTTCAGAAGAAATGTAATTATTTTCAATACCAATTTTAGTACCACGGCAAAAAATGACCATTAATGTTTAAGAAAATATTTATTTATTAATTTCTACGTATTTAGTATTTCTGCTGTTAAATTAGCTGAGACTTGTTATAGCACTTATATATTATTGCTTTTTTGTTGGTTTTGATTGCTTCTATTGCCTTCATTTGTAAGTCACTTTGGATAAAAGTGTCGGATAAATGACTAAAATTACATGTTTTCTTCTCTTCTTTAGGACTCTCGGTGGCCTTTCCTCAGCATTTCTCTCTTCCCTGGAAAGTTCTGGAAACCAGCCTCTCTCCCCAACGTCGAGTGGTCCTTCCAAAGTGTACCCTGAGACTTGGTTACACATGAACACTAGTCAGGACTTCCTGCAGGTGCCCGTCTCCCGGGATGACCGCAGCTACCGGACCGTCTACAGCCTCTTCCACAAAACCATCTCTGAGACCAAGTTCCGCATCCTGAAGATCCTCCGTGTCCAAAATCCCTTCCTCTGGGAGAAGTACAAAAGGTGTGGTAGGAGATTCTCAAACAATGTCTAGATCCTTTGTGCTATTCAAAGTTGTTTAGACTATTTATCTGGGGCCAAAGCACTATTTAGTAAACATTGACATTACGAACTGGTTGAAGATAGACAATTAAAGGTTATCAGAACAGATCTGTGTTTCATAAACATCTGTAACGTGAGTATTTAGCCGCACCCCTGAACTCGACTCTGAAGTTTTGATGTTTGCTTCCAAGCTGCTAGGTCTCAACCGCGTTAACGATTCTTACTAAGTTTTGTTGGTCGGAAACAGATGGGTTTTTTGTGGTAGGTCCGTGAGGTGAACTTCTCAGCGTGTGAAATGTGGAACATGTACAGAGGAAGTGCGTGAGAGAGGAAAGGGTGCTAGTGTTGGGACCTTGGTGTATTTTAAAAAGACATTTCGTGCCCCACAGCTGCGGACGATAGGTTACAGAAACGGGATGAGTCAGTAAGAAAGAGTTATTGCTGCTGACTCATGAGGTGTGTTTGTGGCGTGCGTGTCTCTCCACTGCTATCTTAAGCATGCGACCGATTAGCTAATCCTTGCATATTTCCGAGTGTCTAATAATGCCATTGCTGGAGTGATTGTTGTTCACAAACACACAGTAGAGAGTATAATATGGTGACAGTTTAGGTATAGTACATTTTGGTAGTCTAGCATAGTCATTTTCAAACTTTTTTATGCAAAGGACCCTTAAATACAATGAACCCCCTTTCTTAAAATATGATGTCAGCTTCATATTTAAATGTGTTAAGACTGACCCATTTATACTGTGTGAGAAAATATTAAGCATGATAATATAGACAACATGTTGTTTCTAAAAAACGTAATAGCTTTAATATAGCCAAGTCATTGTACTGTAGGCAAATAATTTTTTTATATTTTCTGGAAAGTACTGTGTATTAAGTTCATAGCCAATTTTTTTTTCTACCATCTATTAGAGTGATGAACAATTATTCACCAAATTATGTGTAGAATTGGTTCTTTCTGTTAAAAATAGGCATCAATAGAATAGTGTTGTCAAAAGTTATTACTAAAACAACAACAATATCAAAACTTTAACAGCCTTTTAGTTTTTGTATTTTCGACCAGTTAAATAATTTCAATAGTTTTTGCTTTGGTAGTGAAATTGCTACATAGAACTGTGAAATTGTACTGGTATTGGTGGCGGTAACTAACTAACTACTAAAGAATTAAATTAAGTTTGCTTGTTTTGCTTGACTTAGTGAGGTGAATGAAATCTGAAATTCTATATATCCCTGAGAGGCCAACTGAATCTAGAGGTGTGGATATCTTATTTTCATGCTACTACGTGTCTCAAACAAAGCTCTTTAATATCATTCAAAGATTAAATGCTGTGAACCTCACAACATATCCAGCGCTTAGTTCATCCCCTTGCAAGAACTTATTGTAAGTAGCCTGGGAAAGAGAGCTGAAAGAATAAAGGTTTGTGTGTCCATATGATTGTGCAGGTGAAGATCTTTTGTACAATAGTTCTAAATGTGTTTCCAGGGTGTTGGCCAACGAACGAGAGAGAGAGAATGTCACTGGGTAAGCATGAAAGAGGATTTGTTTGCATCAGTAACAGAAAAAACAAAACAGACTGATGGCAGAGTAGCTTGGTGTAAAAGAGCTTAAAGGAGAAGCTGAAACAACACGAGTGATGATTTTACTGATGCATATGGAGTCACTGCTCTTCGACAACGTGCGCGTGAGCATGTCAGTCCATGATTGTGACAACTGGGCTTGTCAGTGACCGTAGGGTCACTTGAGGTCATTTAGGGCCAGGCGGTGTCACACGGGAGTACTCCGCTGATCAGAGAGTTTCTCTCAGCCAGGCTGGCCTTCCGTCCCCTATGCCCACAACAATAGAGGCACAGACTCGAGGCTAATGGAGCCCTGTTGCTGACTGGATTCACTCAGGTCCCTGGCGCTCATCTGTTCACTCACCCTCTCACTTCTCTGTTTCCATTTGACCAGATAACAAGCTGGGCGCTCCAGAGTTTGGCTTGTTGTCTTGTTTTTGTGCAAGGACAGCTGGTGTGCTCGGACACAACAAAGTTTGTTTTATTTTAGTCCTTGAAGTTTGCATACAGTAATTGTTGGCATCAGGGTTCAAAATTACTGTCTGGTAGGTATTGTAAAAAAGTTAGTGAATTGAGAAGATTTATTAGATGTGAGGTTGTAAAGATAAAGTCTAAAGGATAGTAAAACTATTGATTTCAATAGTTTTTAGTGTATCATTTTTTATTTCTTTAGACAAGACATAATCTAATTTTAATATTGGCAATGTATTAATTATAGGCCAGAACATGAAGATAACTATCAGCTTATCAGTATCATCCAGAATTGTAATAGTGCATCCCTAGCCTCTGTAAATCACATGCAGGTATACTAGATAAACATAAGATAGATAAACATAAGATGCTATATTTAATTCTTTGGAAGGTTGTGACAGATGTTTCTTTAGTTAATGGTTTGTATGTTTGATACAAACATACAAACAAACATCCCCTCAAACAAACATTACACTTTTGTTAATGGTTGAATTGTTCATCTACTTGCATAAAATTATTGCTCTTATAATACAATGAAAACCATGCATTGTGTTGCAGTTCCTAACAAAGTTACTGGCCCGCTGGTTTAAATCCTGGTTGTCTAACACAGGACAATAGTCCTGTACTAAACAGGGCAAATTAGCGTTCGAGCGCAATTCCATAAAAGTTCAGATGGGAGGAAAACTCTACAGGTGATTTAATGACAATCCGCACATTAAAGAACACAGATGCAGCCAGATAATTTCCATAATGACCAGCACAATCTACCAAGAGCAGTGCATATTACCTCCTACTGTAAGACATCCTTATTTTGGGCTTTAAATAATGGCTCAAATACCAGTAATTTGACAAGCGCAAATGGTAGTAACCCATGTTGCGTGATTCATTTTAATAATCTCCTCCCATAAATTTTGTGTCTGAAAAGGAAAGTCCTACAAATGCATATTCAATAAGGTCAGGCACAAAAATGTCCATACATGTCTTTTCAGCGTTAATCCTTCACTTCACATCTTTGGTAAATACTGACAGTACTATTGTTTTGGCTTTTTATGATGTTAATTAAAATCTATGTTTCTCCTTCTCTTTACAGGAAGAAAGAATACATGTCACGGAACATGTCAGAGATGGATTGCATGCTGAACGAACGCCACCTGTTCCACGGCACATCCCAGGATGTGGTGGAGGGAATCTGTAAGCACAACTTCGACCCACGTGTGTGCGGCAAACACGCCACCATGTTCGGCCAAGGCAGCTACTTTGCTCGCAAGGCTGTCTATTCTCACAACTTCTCCAAGCGCTCAACCCGCGGTGTGCATTACATGTTTCTAGCCAAAGTCTTGACAGGCAAGTTCACAGTGGGCAACCCTTCCATGCGCCGACCACCTCCCCTGAATCCAAGAGATGCCTGCAGCGACTTATTTGACTCCTGCGTGGACAACTGGATGGACCCACAGATCTTTGTCATCTTCAGCGATGATCAGAGTTATCCTTACTTCATCATTCAGTATGAAGAGGTGGGCAATACAGTGGCTATTTGAAGATCACTGCACATCTGGATTCCTGCTCAAGAGACCTGTGCGCACATTCGGACTGTTTTAGAAAAGACAGGAGTAGTTGTGCGCCAGCAATCCGAAAGGGACTCATGGACCATATGGGATGTGTTCGAATATGGTTCCCACCCTCAATCATGTATGAGGGTTTCTGTGTGACCTTTCAGTGGCCATCTTTTCATGCCCCTGTGAATACAAATGGGGAATGTGTGTATGTGTGTGTGGAGTCCCTCCTCTGTAATGGACTCTTTAGTGTGTGAATTGTGTGTATGGATGAGTGTCTCTGCTGTGGCCTCCATGGATAACCATGGATTGGAACCCACATTAGTAAGAGGCACATCAAATGGCTTGCCACTCGGACTTGAGGCTGTTGCTGCAGCTTCACATTTTTAGAATTATTTCCCAAAATCTCACCGTTTCCATTGCTGCCATTCACGTTCCATACTTACTATTTGTTCGAAGTTGTAAATATGTTAACTTGTTTATAATTGAACTGTGTGCCTTTTGTTCATAAATAAATTGTTTATTTATGTTAGTCAATGTAACAAGTAAATAAAAACAATTTAAAGAGAATGTGGCTGATGATGGTGATTGTTTATATAGCCAGACTTGCATTGTGTTAAGGTAAAGGGTAGTAATGTGCGTTACAGTTACTGTTCATATTTCATATTATATTCACAACAAAGAAGGCATCTCATGACATTCAGAGAGTGAAAGGGATTTAAGTCAGACACTGCTAAAATGCTAACATTTGACGGCAGGAATTTACTTACAGAATGGTTAAATCTTATCAACCAACCCTGGAGTTAGATGTGATTAATCTTTAAGCATGTTTTCAGAATGAAAAATCGCTTATTCTCTTAACCCACACGATTCCCTCTCTTGCCCTTTCTCTCCAGAGCACTCTGGGTTCCTAAGCTCCATGCTTAATGAATCCCAGGGTACCAGAAAGAGAAAGAAGGCAGCAGGGGAACACCCTCCCCACCCTGGAGCCGGCCAGTTTAGGAAACAACAGGTCCCTCGAAGTCTCTTCGATATGCCTGATAACACAGTACCCAACACCTATTCCAACCCTTAATATTTCCTTTTGTTTCTCAGCCTGAACTTTACACATCTTTGACCTTATGTTGTGATATGTAATTTTCAGTATTAAGGCTGAGTAACAATGTGGGATAGACCCTGACAGATGTCCAAAACTTTAACCAGATATAATGTGTTTGAGATTGCTTCACAAACAGTTCTAGAACCCGTACAAAAACAGGTGCTGTTTGTCTGCCTGACAGCCCTTGTGGAATTATTGCAGCTCCTATCGCTTTACATCCCGGGCTGGGACAACCAAGGTGGCAGGGAAAGGCAAACGACAATCAACACGGAGAAAACAAAAAGGTCTCCTCTTGAGGGAAGTCACTGATTACAACCTGCTGGGATGTGACCCTAAAAAGAAGAAACTTACCCTTCCTCTTTACCCACTATCAGTTCTCTTTCTGCATGCTTCGCCCTGACCATTCTCCCCCAACGCCTGTGCCATCTTGTGTTTCTAAAGGTCCTGGAGAGCTGCAATCAAAGTTGTGAGCCCTTGAGCACAACTTTGAATTGCTTACCAGACATCCACTGGATGATATGAAGCAGCTGCACTCCCTACAGTAATTCCTCGTCACAAGATTGCTAAATAACTGATAAATCTCGCATTGGAGAGAGACATATTTGTTCAAGGTGTGTTTGGAAGAGACAGGCAAAGAATGTGCATGATTTCAGATATTTGTCTTATGTTGATTTCAAATATTTGACTTCTTATTTGCTTCTTAGAGGAGGGTTAGGCTTGGGGAGAGCCAAAAAGAGCTCATCGAGAGCTCCAGGATGCTTAAATCCCCATACTTCCTGCTCAATCCAGTTCCATATTGCTCCGATGACACCCAGCTGCAACCAATGAACATTCCATCTAACTTTTTTCCTCATTTCAAATTTCTGCCATAAGCCCTTAAGAGCAACAGGGGTGGACCAAATATGGGAAGGAGATTGTGCCCTGAACTTAGCGTGACCTTAAAAGCAGCCCTGCTCTGCATGACCTCTGCTTTCTGCCCTGAAGAAGGGGGCTCCAACAGCCAATGTTCCATGCATGGTCAAGTTAAGGATTTTCCTCCTGGATTTTCTTCTTTGCACGCTTCCAATTCATCTAGCCATTTAATTTTCTTTTATCTATTGGCCTTTTCCTTTGTTTAATCTATTTTCTTCTGGTGGAAAGAGTATTTTGGATTTCCATAAGGGCTTGGCAGTTTAATGGAAATCAAGCCGTTCTTTCACTTTTCTTTGAGCTGTCTACCTGTCATTGTCTGTTCCTCTAATTGGATTTTAGAGCAGGTCAGGCAGTGGATAGGGGGATCAGGGAGGTTAGGGCCAAGGCTATCCAGGAATGGACTCATTTGCTGGGCAGAAACTTGATAGGAGGCTGAATTTGACTGAAGAACATATAGTGGCTCTATCTAGAGACCAACAGGTTATCAAGTTCCTCTAAGTCCAGAGCTCTGCCTTCCATTTCCCTGCTTTATGCCGATAGCTCACTCATTCATGCTTCCATCTGAGCAGTAAATCTTGGGTGTTGTGGAAGACATGCTAATGGATTGCTTACTCAGTATAGGCTAGGTGTCCTAAAACATGATTACCACCGCCAGTGCATACATGATGATTATGTCATACTGTTTCGACCTCTCATGACAGATTGTGTAGTTCTCTGTTTTCTCCAAAAATCTCCATCTGGAGGATTAGGGTGAGAGGAAATGCGAGGAATATGGGGAGAATGGAGAACAGGAAGGAGGTGGGATGAGTGAGGCTCACTGCTAGTGTATACAGGTGGAGATAATGTGAGGAGGCAGGAGAGATCTCAGTCCGTGCCTAATGCCTGATGGATTTGAACACAACTGCAATCATACATGGCTTCATCTAGAACCTTAAAATGCTAAATGCTTTTATGATCACGCAAACAATTATAGTTTTATTCTGAGAGTCTTCTACTGTGTCTCTACCTTCCTTTCATGTTATTTGCCTCTTCCCTTCCATCTGAAGCACTAAGCATGCCCAATGAAAAGACAAGGAAACAATAAAACTCTTACCATCCGGGATGGTATTGCAGCCTGTAAATTGTCATGAACACTTGAGTTGTTGGTTGCAGCAAGCCCCCTGGCACCATTTCCTGACTGGGGCAATGGGAGGTTCTGGAATATGCTGGATGCCCAGAGGAAGGGTAAAAAAGATGGGGGAGGTGTGAAGCTAGGGGCAGCGTACGTGCCACACAGTTTGAGACTGGTGCTGGAGGTGGAGACAAAAGGAACAGGATGCTGAGCCCTGCAGGAATGCATACGCCCCAGCAGTATGTGCATAGCACTCATCCCTCCCGCCCATATAACCACACTGGAAAAAGAGAGGGATAGACTAAGATAAAAAATTATAGACACAGAGAGGGCAGGGTCAGTGAGGAACTTCATTTGGGTGAAATAACTTTCATGCATCTCTCGTAAAGTAAATGATCTCTGCAGATAAAATTGTTGGGTAGAGTTGACTGTTGCATCACAGTTTCTGGTTATCACAAGAATCAGGGCTAATCAACATGCCACCAATGTGATTCACAGGACTCTGACGTGTGCATTTGAAAATAAATTGTTAACGCTGTGCAGGATGTACCTGATTAACATAAAGTGTAAAGTAACAAGACGCATGAAAACATGTGTACTGACCCACTAAATAAACACAAAATAAATAATTTGGGCATGCACATCTGGGTTGATACAAATCCATCAAAGCCATTCCAGATTCTCCCCACCCACATACACATACATACTGTCATATGTATGGACATAGGGTCTAATTTGTTTTTATTTATAACTAAGTAATAATTATAATTTAAGTAATAGTAAACTCATGAAAACTTATTTGAAGTAAAGCCACTCTTTGCCTTGACAAAAGCTTTGTAGACTTATCAGGCAACTGTATCAGGAAGACACCTGGGATGCTTTTTTAATCATCTTGAAGGCTGTCCCATGTATAGTGGACACATGTTGGCAGCATTTCCTTCACTATCTGTTCCAACTCATCCATTTGTAAAGGCAAAACTTACATTTGATTACAGAACTAATTTGAATCATTTAAATAAAAGCCTTCAGAGCAAATAATCATAATACATTTAAATTCTGCCAACTTTATTCAAACTTTTGACTGTATGTCTACTTTGAACCAGCTGTGAACTGTATGTCTACAAGTGAACCACTTTGAACCACATTGTTGTCTCTTCAATTTAAGTTCCTATGAAAACCTGCAAGCTAAGGTAACGTTCAAAAGCCCAGCTGGATTACAGGCCTGTGCTGTACAGAATGCATGCCATCGTGTCAAGTGTTAGCCTGCCTGGGTGTTGCTTACAACTGTAACTTCCCCTAACCTGAGGGATCTCAATCCATCCTCTAACATCTTCAAATATTCCTGAGTCTTAGTCACTGGTAACAGTTTTCATCAAAGGCACACAATACCTTACATAAACCCTTAAGCAAGAGGTTTGGACAATAGCATATTTTAGTCACCCTAGAGGCCCCTTGGTTCATTGGAGTGTGTACAGTAACATTATAAAAAGGAACATATTGCTAATCCAATCAAACTTCGAACATGGAGGCGAAACCAGGCCTGAACACCTACCTCAAATCCTATAATCCTGAAAATATGAAGTTTTCCTTTTAGAGGAGTTAACTGAGAGATGTGGTTGATACAGAGAATTAAAAGAGAAAAAATACACATTTGTGTCATTCATCCGCGAAAAGCACGTCAACTGCTCGGCACATGCGAGATGACACGTCGGCATATCCAAGTCTGGGGGCACACCAGTGGGATCAGCGAGGAGGTGACAAAGAACAAACACTTGCTTCCTTCACTCAACTAATCTGACATCAGAGTGCTGCTTATTCCACTCGCATAGAACAAGCCCAGGCAGGTTGTCACGGCAACAGTCTCACACCACCTGCGTCACCGGAATTCCATATATGACTGCGTGTGTATACGCAAGTACGCTTTTACGCAAGAGGACTGAACAGTTCTTCATGTTGAATTAAAGCAGAAGAAGCCTCTCATGATCCGCCTCGGAGAGAAAAGACTGAGAACTTAAAATTGCCCTCACATTCATGTCCTTATTCTGAGCTGCCATTTTACTGCTGTTGGCTGGAATCTCAAGCAGTGTTTCCAGCAGTGCTTTAATTACGAATACTGGGTTGTCTTAAACAATGGGTTTATTTCAGAACTGTGTAACACTGCCACTCTTTATGAAGTAAAACATAAAGCAAAAAAATAAAAAATATTGCATACAAATATAAAGGCAAATTTTTGATGTTCGTACTGTTTAATATTTCCCATGCCCGTTTGACTGATATAGTAAGTGGATGTTGACCAGACATGATTTATTTCATAGTTTTATGTTTGTGGGAAGTGGAGGCTTTGGGCTCAAAACCAGTTCCTAATTAGAAACTGGAGTATAAATTCAACCATGCCCAACAACAACCTCATCATAATGAACAAAAACAACTTAATCACCACTTCATAGGTCACATGCTGTGTCACACGGAAGCTTGTTTTTTCCCCTCAGAGTACAAAATAAGAGTACAAAGAGTTAACGTGAGTTCAAGTTTAAAATAAGAAATAAATTCCCATTGTCACAAAAAATTCAGAATTTTTACTCTAAGGCTTCCATGCTGACTTGAATGTCTGTACAGTTTTGTATAGGCCTATACGCTGAACCTTGATTAATGAAAAATTACTTGCAAAGAACCTAGTTAAATATTAATCTAAACAAATCATGTTCAATGCCAACTCCTTAATGTTCACAAAGATAACCTGTTCCACAGAAGCAATCATTAAAGGTCACCTGTTAAACATGTTGTTCACAAAAATTCACTTGTTCTGATATGATCAGTCAGTTCTGTTAAATTGAGGAGAAAACTGAAACCTGCCTTATCATTATATGCATCGCACAATTATGCCACACTTAACTTGGAAGATTCTAATCAAGTGGACACACTACCACTTCCTTACTGTCAGCTTCAATCAGTCTATTTAATTCCCCCCTTTCCCCCATTTAACTGCTTGATTAGATTCTTTCCAGAACAATCTTTCCCGTCTCTCACAGAGCTTAATAAACAGCCACATAATAGTCATTCCAATGAAGGATCTATTGTCACTGAAACTTTTTGCCTTCTCACAGAGGAATCTCTTTCTTTCAGGACTAGAAGACCGTTTCCCCCCTTTTCCGCCTTCCTCAGGGGTGGTCTGGTGGAGATAACCCAACGGAGAGGTGCTGATACAGATCAGATTTGGTAGAACTGGCTGGAGAACGGCCCACTAAAACAGTCGCAGTTGAGGGAGAGGAAGATAATGGCAGGTCTGCCTTGGAGCTCTTTCAAAAACCTCATGAATGCTTATGAATGGGAAACGAGTGTAGGGTTATCTTGTGGACTGATAGTCTTCTGTAGTTGATTATGTAAAGAGATTTCAGATAATGGAATAACTAGAGTGATGACTGAACTGGGTTAGTTATTGTTGGACCAATTTTATAGCTTTAGCTTGACTTCATTTTAAGCAACCAGAAAATTAAGTACGACTACGCTGATTGCTTCAGACATATAAATAAGATACTACAACTCCAGTCTTTTTAAAACACGTGCTGTGGCTACTTTAATCCTGGGTAAAGCAATGTTTCGCATTTGTTACTTAAAAAAAGGGTTAGCATATGTTTCAACCCTGAAATATTATGAAAATACTGCTCCCAAAGAGTGTGAACAGATACTGTATGTTGCTTTTGCTGTGCTAGCAATAAATGTGGTGCTAAAACTATGTTATAGTGAGTTGTGTAGAAAAAAGCAACCAATCATAGACTAAATAGTGCAGGTGGTGTGCCTGCCTGCATGCATTCATTCAACTTTACTGACTTCATTAATATGCAAATAAGAGCATTGGCCCAACTGTACAGTGAAATTTTGATACATGAACATCCAGAATATGAACAGTGATTTACAGCAGTATTTAGAAGGGTTATGGGTTAACAGTTTCATGTGGAAATAGCCCATTAATGTTACCTGTTACATGTCATTTGAGATTGATTGTTCTGGTGGGGCAGATGATTTATGGGGTTAGATGTATCAACAAGAAAACCTCATTGCTTAGATCTTTCCATGGTTTATCTACTGTAGGCACACTCTGTTTATGATTAACAATGGAAATGTAATCCATTCTTTGACATGATGCATTAAAGTTTATCTAAGGTCACCATGTTAATTCAAAACGTGTTATTTAATCTTTTTTAATTACGCAACTCAGCATGAACTACAGCTCTGATGTGTATATCGTCTCTGGGGTCAGTTATTAGGGTCAGTGACATGCTCGCAATTATGCAATGATTCTTTCCAGAATTTCCAGACTTTATTCAATACACATACAATTATTATTCTTTCTTTCTTTCTTTCTTTCTTTCTTTCTTTCTTTCTTTCTTTCTTTCTTTCTTTCTTTCAACCCCACATCTTTTTCAATTAATGAATGAATGTGTTCCAAAAGTTTGAGAACACCCTTAAAAGATTTTCATTTAAATCTGGGGCGTTGGGACGTTTTTAAATTTGATTAAAATGAAACTTAAACCGAATTTCATATCACACGAGCCAATATTTTATTTAAAATTGAACATAGATAACATAACAAATGTTTAAACTAAGAAATTTAAAAATGTTATGCACAAAATGAGCTCATTTCAAATTTGATGCTTGCTACAGGACTCAAAATAGTTGGGACGGGGGAATGTTTATCATGGTGTAGCATTTCCTTTTCATTTCAAAACAGTTTGAAGACATCTGGGCATCGATGTTATGAGTTTCTGGAGTTTTGGTATTGGAATTTGGTCCCATTCTTGCCTGAAGAATTTGTGGTCGTCTTTGACATATTTTTCGTTTAATGATACGCCAAATGTTCTCTATAGGTGAAAGATCTAGACCAGGGACCCTCAAATCTGGACCAGCTATAACCCTAATCAGAACACACATGAGCATGCTAATCTGTGTCTTCAAGATCATTATAAAATCACAGGTAGGTGAGTTTGATCAGGGTTGGTGCTAAACTCTGCAGCAGATTGGACCTCCAGGGAAAGATTTGAGGAACCCTGATCTAGACTGCAGGCAGGTACTCTTCTACTATGAAGCCATGCTATTGTAATAGCTGCATTATGTGGTTTTGCATTGTCCTGCTAAAATAAACAAGGCTTTCCTTGAAATAGATGTCATCTGGAGGAGACCATATGTTGCTCTAAAACCTTTATATACTTTTCAGCATTCACAGGGCCTTCCAAACCAAGCGTACTGCCCATACCTATGCACTTATGCCCCCCACACCATCAGAGATGCTGGCTTTTGAACTTGAACGCTAATAACACGCTGGAAGGTCTCCCTCCTCTTTAGCCTGGAGGACACAGCATCCGTGATTTCCAACAAGAATGTCAAATTTGGACTCATCTGACCATAGAACACTTTTCCTCTTTGAAACAGTCCATTTTAACAGACAACATTTCACAAGTCCCCAAGAACAGACAAGAAAGCATATTGAGAAACGGCTATTGTCTGTGTGAAATATAAAATACACTGTTATATTTTTTTTGTGTCTGCGCACTGATGTAATAAGTCAAACACAGCAGAGCGGAACGAACGAGTGAAGGAGAAGCTATATCCCATGTATCATGCACAAGTGACATTCTAGTCAACCAATTAATGTTCTGAAGTGAATTTAGCTCCACACTTTTGTTACCTTTTCCTGTTTCCCCAACGGAAGGGTACCGAAAAAGTGGTATGGTATGGTTCGCTATTTTACCATTCACAACTTCTGACAGTGGAAACGGAAATAATTGCGTACCTTACTGTACTGTACCAAACCGTACTGCTCAGTGGAAACGAGCCATAAGACATCACTTTTATAGCTAATCATGAAACAGACCTGATGTCAATTAACTTCCATGTTCTCCCAGCTGAATCTTTTCAAAATGTCTTGCTTTTTCAGCCCTTTGTTGCCCCTGTGCCAACTTTTTTGAGACCTGTAGCAGGCATCAAATTTGAAAGGAGCTCATTTAGTGGATCAAAGTGTAAAATTTATCTGTTTAAATATGTGTTATGTTCTCTATGTTCTAATGTGAATAAAAGATTGGCTCATGTGATTTGAAAGTCTTTTAGTTTTCATTTTATTAAAATTTTAAAAACATCCCAACATTTCTGGAAATCAGGTTGTACATTTAAGAATCTGAATGTTAAGTAAGATAAACATTTTTTGGGGGGGCAACATGCATGTGTATTTACATAATACTTGAGAAAGAGGCAATAATCAGAGGTGGAGAATGAATTACAGAAATTAATTACAGAACACAGGCAATGATTCCTGTGTTAGTTGTTCAAGCTGGAGATGGCATGGGGGGAAAACAGTTTTTATGCCTAGATGTTCTAGTGCACAGAGATCTGTACCATCTGCCTGAAGCGAGAAGTACAAACAGGTTGTGGTCGGGGTGAGAGGGGTCTGTGATGATGTTACCTGCCTGTTTCTTCACTCTGGAGTTGTACAAGTCCTGAAGGTTGGGCAGGTGCACCCCAAAGATCCTTTCTGCTGTCCTAGCAGTGCGTTGCAGCCTTCTTGTATATATATATATATATATACACATATACTGTATATAGTAGCCAACATTTGAAGTGGATCAAAAAAGTAAATCAGAGTTGTCATATGACAAGACAAGAATGGGTATTGTTTTGGTTTTAGGACAACTTTTATGAAAGATTTTGATAACTTTAAAATTACATGACGATCCATTACATCACACTTTTGAAAATAATCAGACTACATTTTGATTACTTTTCGATTAATTTTGACCTTTTACACATTGATTTAAATAGGATAATCTTGTACATTGATATAAAAATGCAAAGAATATATATTTGTTTTATTAACAAATTTAAATCTCAGGTGTACCTCAAGTAAAATATTAGGTGAAAGATTTTCGGCTGGCAATATATATATATATATTTTTTTTTATTATATATATACATTCACAGACAAGAACAAATTAACTATGTATAATTATAATTTTAATAATTGTACATCATATGTATTCTTTAAATGCAAAAATTACACAATGCCGCTCACATTTTACACTAGTTGTTTTCTTTGTGGTGAAGAACAGGCAGGATTTATGGCAGTTGTGACGCAGTTGTTGATGCCACTCCCCCTGTGCTTGATGCGTGACTGCGCTCAGTGCGCACAGCCGTTATTTGAACTGATACGGCGGGGGATTGTCACGACATCCGCGGCTCAAATGTGTAACACAGCGCGCTGCCGTGAGAGGAGCCATGTCGCCTCTGCGTTTCTCATGCAAACCTATTCACAAGGGCTCATTTAAATCACCCTTCCTCCATCTTTAAACACACAGACACGCACGAGTTCAGCTGTCTCCTTCAAAAAAATACGTAAGCCTATTGGCTATTCTTAGTCTTTTTTATGAAAGTAAATTAATATAAGATCATATTCGTGTCTCTTTTAATGTATTACGGGCTACAAAACGCTCAAGCCACCCCTCAAGTCTCTTTAAATGTGGGTTTATTTCCTATAATAGGCTGCTTGGATGAGGCTGCCCAGCCAACGTCAGGTGCCAGTTTATTACTGCACTCTCTCACGGAACTGGGACGATAAGTGAACAGCAGTCACGCCATTGATATGGAAAGCGACACACTGGCCATCAGCTGTAATTGATTTGCGAGATTGGGTTAACACACGTTTGCGTGCAGACAGCACGAAAAGACCATTTGGTGTGGTTCCCTGGGAGGCACAAATCCCCCAGGGAAGGCTGAACGGTTCTATGTGGAGACAAATAACAAACCTCAGTAAGCCTATTTATTGCACAAAGAAAAACATGCCCTACTAAACAACAGAATGAGTAAACAACAAAATAAAATGTTATCTGACAAAATAACGTGCACAGATATATAATTAGACGCATGATAGCATGATTTTAATGCACATTCATAGAGTAATTATTTAACCCTATGTACAGCTGGTATATACCTATGTTATGTAATTTTTTTTGTTTTGTTATATCAACACTTTATTTATTTACACTTACCAATGCTAATATATATTATATATATATATATATACACACACACACACACACACACACACACACACACACACACACACACACACACACATAAAAAATACTTCAAATTACAAATAGAAAATACTATAATTGCAGTGTAATAACTGCAGTTTAGTTGTTTTAGTATATGTGCCAGATTCATAAACTATGTAGAGTGTTAAGCTTTCTTTCAGAATAAAGTAGGCACGTAATTTAAGTAGACTAGGCTATATGTTTTTTCTTCTTCTAAACTAGCATAGTACTAGCACCACTGTTTACAGGAGCTCGGCTAACAAACCACAGTCTATACTGCTTTAATATTTCATCTATGATAAAAAAAAACAGGTCTGTGTGCGTTTCTGTGTTATAATTATTTGTCATAACATTTTATTATGTTGTTTACTCAATCTGTTATAGGGCATATTCTCCTTTATGCAATAAATAGTCTCCTTGAGGTTTGTTATTTGTTTCCACATACAACTTTTTAGCCTTTACTAAAAATCTTACATTCAAAAACAGCATCCATAATATCATAAATAGCCTAAATAAAATTACAGCAGAACCAAAAGTAAAACAGAAAGCAGTCATATAATAGGGACTGCTCAAAATCCTCTATGAAAATATTTTACAAATAGCTAAACCTGTTAACATTTTTTTTTTTTTAATTCTAGACTCCACCTATTCCTTCCGTATTCTCACGCAAATACTACATTTACGCCATGGCACGCACAAGGGATCGCACGCACTCTCATATCCTCCTAACGCACGCAAACACACTAATTCAGCGACTCGTCCTTTCTGCAAGGTTCTATTTACATTACACACTTCCCCATACATACACATAGCGTGCCTGGATGAACTCTATAAACGCAAGCTTCCCAGTCATCCAGGGCACACTGCTATTAACAGTGGTCGCTCTCTATTGAATTAACATGACATCAACCGATTAATAAGCAAGCATTGTGCCTATAATATTTAATATCCTAAATGTAATATATGATTATGATTATCAACGGCATTATTCATAACATTAGTAGTCAATCCTGAAAGGATATAATCCAAAGAGACCCAGCATGAGCTCTGCCCTGCGGACCTCGCGTGTCTTCCAGGGTTTAGCGAGAGACACATAAGGACAGGGTTTCGAGGATTTTCTCTAAAAAATCCCCTCAAAGCCCACTTGTTTTATTTGTATCACACACATCCTTGTAAATGCGGATCAGCCATCATGAAGACGCACAAAGCAGTTGAGCTCATCTGCATTTTTAGACACGATTCACGATAAAACGACACGTAACCTAGATTGTATTAACCCATACTGTCAAGGAAGCGAAACATAGGCACGACGAGATCTAAAGAGGATCCTTAAATAAATGCTGTTCCGTCAGTTGGGTTGGGTAAATGAATAACGCTCATTCGCTCTGAGAATACTCAGCCAGTTCAAACAGTTCAAAGAGCGTTCTATGCTTTACGCTGTTTGCGTAGAAACTCGCGTTGTCGGCATGGTGACTTCATAACGCTTAAGTTTCACCCTAAAGGAGTACTTTTCACGGGCAGTGATTTAAACGAGTCAAATTCAACCGTTTTGTAGCAAAATAATGGGTATGTAAATACTTTTTACTTTTTAGATCCGAGTCTTTTCACTAAACTGTTGAAAGCAATCAGAAATTCAAACTAAACACGTAACGTTAACGTTGGGTTCTTGTGTTCAAGCTAGTGTAACGTTACATTTGTGCTATTCTGCTAATAGCGAAAGGATTTAACCCATTTAATCCCAAATTTTTCCCAGACTCAAAAATATCCAAATCATGTGTCATTAGTATCCCTTTGAAACAATCAATCATAATTTTTTAGAAATTTTTATGGAAAAGTGTGTGAAAAAGTGTGTTTTATGATCGGTCACAATTGTGACCGGTGGGATACTGTGTTGTATCAACCATTGGGCAGACTGAATATAGGTCTATTTGACCTGTGCAGTGTTTTTGTGTGTGTGTTTTTGTGTGTGTGTTTTCTTGTGTGTGTGTGTGTGTGTGTGCATGTTTATGTGGTTTATGAGGACACAAATTTGTATAATGACATGGGTATGACATAGGTATTACAAGGAGAAGGTGATTTATGAGGACATTTTCAGTGTCCCCATAATTCTAAATGCTTATAAATCATACAGAGTGAGTTTTTTGGGGGGAAAGTAGAAATGCACCGTCTCCTGTGAGGGCTAAGTTTAGGTGTATGGTAGGTGTAGGGCAATAGCACATACAGCTTGTACAGTATAAAAACCATTACGCCTATGGAAAGTCCCCGTAAACCATAAAAACCAACATATGTGCGTGCGTGTGTGTAAGAGAGTATATTATATCAAAGGCTAGTTATTATCACTTTTAAAAGTTCCAGCATTGCCTCTAAATGCTCTCTCATTGTAGTGTGAATATTTTACATATATGCCTTATACTATCGGCTAGCAATATGAATACTGGGAGCACCGTTATGAATATTGAGGTTAGGACAAAAAACAGCAACAATCATCAATGTATTTCAACATTGTAACTTTAGTGCAACTTACTTTAGTGCAACATTAATTTGAAAACGTTCATTTTTAGTGCAGTATGCATTGAACACACTGAACATGGAGGTAAACATTTAGGATAGAGGTAGCCGGCTGAACATGCTTTCAAGTATAGGCCTACACTGACTGACTGAACAACAAAATAAAATAGGTTGTAGAACAAAGAGCAAAGCAATGCCTTGAATGACTAAAAATAACATATTTTCCTGGAACATTTAGGACATTTTGATGGTTTTTTTTCAACTTTTCTTCCTAGACTCCAAAGTACTGTTTGTTTGTAACTGTATGCAACCACTTTGTGTGTGTGTGTGTGTGTGTGTGTGTGTGTGTGTGTGTGTGTGTGTGTGTTTGTGGAAAGTTGCAGTAGGTATGAAGTTAGGTAGCAGCATAATTTGCTAGCTAGCTAGTCTTCCTTGGGTCCGTGTGTGTAAAATTAGGTAGAAAGTTAGGTAGCAGCAGAAAGTAAGGTAGAACAGTTAGCCTATGTGTATTAGCATGTAGATACAATGGCCATGTAGATACAATGGGTTATCCCACCGGTCACTATTGTTGCCGGTGACATGTTTGTGAGTTCTATGAACACATTAAACAAAGTTGAGTAATTGCAAATGCATATATCAATACTAGACACCTTAAACATGATGTGTACCAAAAATCTATGTCCTATCTTTCTGTTAACATACTTTACTAACCTTTTCTTTGGGAGCTTTCTTGCTGCCATCCTCTTCTCTTGGTGCAAACAGGAAGTAAACAGCTCTGGTCATGTGACAATTTACAGTAAACATGCGACACTGCACATATTTAATTGAGACCCTTTATTATTTCAATATCTGCTGGAAATGCATTGATAGATCATTCAGTAAAATTTTTATAGCCTTAGAAATGAAACATTTTTTTACGGTCACTATTATGACCGGTGGGATTAAATGGGTTAAAATGAAACTCAAAGTGACACCTCAATCTGTTTTATTAAAAGCCAAAAGTGTCATGGAATTAGACGAAATAATATTATTGCTCTGGTTCTATTAGCTTATGTGAGACAATGTCATTTTAGTATCATTGTGATACTCTTATGCTAAATATTATATATTTATTTGTAGTATTATATATTACTTTAGTTTTTAGTTGTATATTTGACGTTTTGATTTTATTTGTTATGTCTGTATAGTTTTTAATTCATTGTTATTTCAGTTATATTTTAGTACATAAATGAATGGGGAATGTTGCCTCAACAACTAGATTAATTTATTATTAATAATAATACATTTTATAATACATTTTATTTATTTATTTAATTTAAAGTTCATATTATTTTATGATTGACATTTTTATGGTTTTAGTTAACTACAATAGGCTATGCGATGGCTAGTGTCTCTGTCTGTAAATTCAGTAAAATTAGCATTTCTTCTTTCCCATTGAAGAGATACCTAGGGAGACAGCTGATAAAGAAGAAATGGAGATACACATCCCATCATACCCCCTACCCCTGGAAATACAGCAGGTAAATAACATCAATTTCACAGATTTTACACCCTGCTGTGCAGATATAATTGCATAGGTTCTCAGTTTTGTTGCTATTGTACTCCATTATAATTACAGACACTTCACATCTCTGCATGATAGAGAGGGAATTTTGATCCTTTGTGATCTGTTATGCTCAGGGGCAGCTGGCGAGAGATATGAGAATACCAGCATTCATTCTGTCTGATTTATCAGATGTCTTTGTGTCCTAAAGAGGTCATGTTGCACTGGGTCATTCAGAGGATGTATATTATAAAAAAATTACTTTGTGTAGCAAAAACATTAAGACTTTCTACATTTGCCTTTTTTCCCGCCTGTATACTTCTTTCGCAGCTCCACTACAGACTTGCTTGTTAAACCAGTTTACCTTTTGTATTTCACTATTTAATATATAAATGTTTGCCAGGGTGACAATGCCAAATGATTTATTTATTTAAAAGTAATGCAGAGAACGCCCTTTTTATTTAAAGCTTTATACCGGGAACATCAGCTATTTATAGTCATACGAATATTTTTACTCTCTGATTCAACGAAGGAACTGAAACTCAAGACACTGAGATACCAAACTACACTCACCAACATGTGCACATTTTGCCCCAAGATGCCCTTGCTTTATGAAACGTCTTAACACAGGGAGGATCACATTTAAATTGACTCCTTTTTAGTATTGTATTCGGTGTCAGATTCATGGCGTGCCATTCACAGGGTAAACACAAGGTCAAGAACGCCTATTATTATCTTTGGGCTATGAACAATTAATTTAGCTATTTTTATATGCCTTATAAAAAGGTTTCTCACACAAATCTTTTTTGTCTCAGATGGCAATCAAAAATAATAAAGTGCGTTTGACATTTAAAAACACATATACACCTAATCTAACTTCTCTTTTATTGATACATTCTGAATTCCCTTCCTGTTTAATTCCTCCTTGGCTTTAACCCACATCTGCCTGTTTTAGGATTTTCAGCCTTTCATCTATTTATTTTTGATGTTAGCGTGGCAAGTGGCTTCAATGTGACAAGATAAATGATGGAGATCCTACTGAGTCTCACTCTGGTGCCTCTCTCTAGCTTTGCTGCTCTCTAAATAATGAATGGGACAAAAACAGCCACATTTGTCTACCTTGGAAGACATGGGGGAATAATGGCGGCATGCGTTGCCTGTTTAATGGCATGATAGTATCCTCAGCTGCTCACCAACAGTGCACAAACAACACCTTCTCTCATCTCTCACCTGTACATCTTAGGCTGGGTTAAAAACAAACACTCTTCTAGTGCAAAATGCAAGCATAATTTGGCTTTTGGTGTGAAAATAACATGTGAATAACTGGTAACTTTATTAGGAACTGCAGTATAAAGTATGTGGTTTAAACGGCAAGAATGATCTTCCAATTTTACCTTAGTGGAAAATTTGCCATCAGAGGTTTATTGAGGATGTCTAAAGATTTCTGTTTTCCATTCAGAGCTCCATATGGTGACAACTATTACTCATGTTAATCAATGAAAATCCAAGAATACATGTTTTTATTAGCGAAAGTATTTAAGTAGAGACTGGCTCAGACTTTTCACAAGTCGCTGATTAAAGTCAAGTCTCAAACCCTTTATGGTAATTGTTTTCCCAGTTTCTGGAAATTCATTTTATGTATTTTGTTCCTGTGACTCAGTGGTAGAGCATTGCGTTAGCAGCGCAAAAGTTGTTGGTTCAATTCCCAGGGAACACACATACACACAAAATATGTATAGCCTGAATGCACTGTAAGTCGCTTTGGATAAAAGCGTCTGCTAAATGCATAAATGTAAATCTATTTCTTAATTATATTTCTAGAGATTTGCTTGTTCATTAAGTCATAAGTCGTGCATACACACTACCATTCAAAATTTTGGAGTCAGTCACTTTTATTTAGCAAAGACGCATTAAATTGATCAAAAGTGACAGTAAAGACATTTATAATTTTACAACAGTGTATTAAACAGCGCAAGTGTGTGATACTAATAAGAAATGTGTGTTGAGCACCAAATCAGCATGGGAATGATTTCCAAAGAATTGCAAGTGCATTGCAAGCATAAACTGCATTTTAAAATACATTCAAATATAAAATAGAAATAAGTTATTTAAAATTGTATTAATATTTCACAATATAAGTGTTTTTACTGTTTTTTCAACCAAATAAATGCAGCCTTGGCAAAAGAGAAATATTATAAAATCATTAAAAAAAAAAGAACACAAACTTTTGAATGGTTCACAAAATGAATGCACTTCTAAAAAATATTCATTTTTATAAATTGACTTAAAATATATTTACATTTACATTTACATTTAGTCATTTAGCAGACGCTTTTATCCAAAGCGACTTACAATTGGGGAGTACATAAAGCGATTAATCTTGAAGAGGCAAACATACAGAGGAAGTGCCAATAACACCAAGTCTCAGGCATTGTTCAAATAAGTACAAGCTAGCAAGGGAAGGAGAGAAAGATAAAGAGAAAGATGAAGATTTTGAAAAAGTGAAAGTTTTTTTTTTTTTTTATATAGTCAAGTAGAGTTGAAAGAGATGAGTTTTCAGTTGTTGCTTGAAAATTGACAGGGCAAATATCTAAATATATGACACTACAAGGGATACAGTGACCTCTGTTTTGTTACATAGAGGATATGTAATAATATATAATAATTATTATCATTATGAAATAACATATTTAGATTTTTTTAGTTGAAAGTATAGTTTCATGTCTAAAACTCAAAGCTTGAATGAAAAAAGCCACAGCAAAAAATAAGTGTTCTTATTATTTTTCTTTCATAAGGACAATGGAAAACAACGCTCCCAGCTTGTTTTTCTCTGTGTGTTGGGCTGTAGATCAACATGCGGTCAAAGGTGATTCTTCTCAGCCACTACCCTTCTTCTTCTTCCACGCGAGGAAGTGTGTGTGAAGGCAGAAGAGGAAGGAGGCAATTGGGAGAACTCATCCAGGCGTCAAATTCACCCATGACTGCGGAAGGCCATCGTCTACACCCCCCCTCCCCAATTTCCCTGTCAACGGCCATCCTGCTGTAATGTAATTTGTTGGCACTGTGGGTCCAGATGAGAATCTCAGCATTGGCTCTTGGTACAGTGAGCACCACGGGGGGTCTTTATTTCCCTGAAAATCCACAAAGCTGCAGTCACGAACCGTCCTCTTATGCTCCAATCACACACTTGCTCGAAAACATAATTTAGAGAAATTAGGGAAAAAACCCAAGGAGAAATTCCTTAGCTGCTTACTCTTGTATGTGATCAGCAGTGTCTGTGACTATTTCACGGGTAGTAGGAGATGAGAGAAGATTAAAAACAAAGAAAATGACTCTAGAGCCAGTTGTTCTGGATTCTAGAGTCTTAAAAGGATTTTACAGCCAAACATTTTGATTATTTACTCACAGAGCCATAACTACCATAGACAATAACATATGGCCAAATTGTCTCCAATATTTAATGTCCTTATTCTGCTTCTTGTTAGGATGACAAAAAGTTAAACTTGGGTCTAAGTGCAGTCTCTCACTCACTCTCTCTCTCTCTCTCTCTCTCTCTCTCTCTCTCTCTCTATTTATATGTATATGTATAACCTTGCACCACAAAATCAGTCATAAGGGTCAATCATTTTGACCCATACAATGTATTATTAATAATAATTAGTGGTGGGCCGTTATCGGCGTTAACGTGCTGCGTTAACGTGAGTCTCTTATCGGCGATAAAAAAAATATCGCCGTTAATCTATTCTCAAAGTTGGGTTGGGAGCTGGGTCTATACTACGCAAGCTATGATGACTTTCACCCTGATATTTTAGCGCGGATGTACACCTAGCCGAATTGCACTGTAGGGGGCGAGAACGAGTCTTCGAACTAGAGGCTCGCAGTCCGTGATGGACAGATTGTTAACGGCTGGTCTATGTGGTAATACAATCGGGCAGGACATCCAAACGCTCACCTATCATTCATCAACCTCAAATATGGCTTTTCCTCTGAAAGATGTATGTAGTAGCAACTTTACATGGCCGCTCAATATGATGTTAACCTAGAGAAATGTGCGCTATTGAAGTGTTTGTGTGGAAGCGCGTTTGCTGCAGGACAGGCTCTGGTGCATTCACTTGCTCTTAAAATCTCCGACATTCTTGGTCATACAGATAAAAGTAGCCTAATACATCTTTCGAATCTGTAAAGACTCTACGTTTATTTGTGTGCACTCAGAATAACAACGAAACGTTGCGCTTTTAAGCAAACAGGATGCGCTTTAGGTCTCATGTGAACTTGAGAATTCACTCCCGTGTCACCCTCTGCTTCGAACCTGTGTGTATGCCTAACGTTACTGTGAAATTACCACATCAGACGTGACGTGCTAACATGGATGCAGCTATGAAGCCGCCGGGTTTGCTTCAGGGAAAATTTATTTTTAAGAAGCTTCCCAATGGAAACTGTAAACAGTTCATCACGACCTCTTATGTAGGCCTACAGTTCAAAATTCATGTTTAATTGAATAAACAGTTAGTAAACACAAGTACATCTTATTGAACATAGTTTATTTTCATCACCAATTATCATAGTAGAACAGCTTTCTCAAGCAGTTTGTGATGCATTTTGGAAACAGGAGATGAGCCCCTGGTCTAATGCGCCACCTGGCTTGAGAAACCCGTTCTCAAAGACTTACTTTTAGCCATTATTTGGGTAGCACACATATTCTGAATGCCTTCGGCAGAATTCAAATGAGCCATTTTAATCTAGATTAATCTAGATTAAAAAAATTAATCTATGCCCACCCCTAATAATAATACTTTGTTACATTTATATCGCGCTTTTCTGGGTACTCAAAGCGCTTTACATAGAATGGGGATCTCCTCAACCACCACCAATTGTTGGCTATTGCTACAATATTGCTACTTATGACTGGTTTTGTTACTGATCACTGGCTATAATGATATAACATAATAACACGTTCTATTAACATTATAACATATAATGATGCTATTTACATAAAATTTCAATTCATAGTCAAATCAAAAAACACACAAAAAAAAACAGATAGATTTTAAAGGATTATTTACAAAAAATCTTTCCATCACAGTGAACAACAACTAATTAATTTCTGTTTCTCCTTTTGTATTCAGTGGGAAAAATACAACAGAGGTTTGGAACGACACAAAAATCAAACAGAATTTTTATTTTTGGGTGCATTTTCCTTTAATACTGCATATGTTATATTGTTACACACGAGTTCAGGTGTACTTCTGTCATTTGTCAAGCATCTTTGTGTCCCAAATGATTTAAATACAGAATTATCGGAGGAAATTCATAACAGGTTGCTTTGTGTAACGGGTTTGGTAAATTGTGGATGTACTGGGGGTATGTTGCGTGCCTGTAACACTGACCCATTTCTGACACAGGATTTGATGGAGGCAGATGAGAAGAGGGGAGGGGCGAGTTGAAAAAAAAAAGATTAGGGGTCTGTTTTTGAAGACCATGGCACGTAAACTGCTCTTTCCTACCCGGGTTGCATGAGACGATAACCCCTGATGCTTGATGAAGGCAGAAAGGTTCCATTTAAATTAATTATGCCTCTTTCCTTGATAAGACCTCTGCTGTTATTTTCAGCCCCCCCCTGCTATGAGTCATATGTTGAATTCATCTTGTCCTAGGGTATTGTGGCAAACGCCATCAAATCAATTAAAAATATATAAAATAGGCTTATTTTGGGTTCAAAATGACTGTAAATGGGAATCGTGTAAGTTCTGCACAACTAGCAGCATTAAAAGGAACTGCAGTCTGTTTGTTTTAGCAATTACAGCAACAGTGGCATGATTTGGGACTGCCTGTTTGTAAGACAATGGAAAAAGAGGACTTATCTGAAGTCATTATTTTTGCAATTTTGCTAATAGCACAGAAATTACACACTGCGCCTTTCATTTCCCTTTTTTAAAACGTGTGACCGACATGACCTGTCTGTCAAATTCTTTCTGAATTTGAAAGAGTGACTTTTCTTTTATTCACTGAATGTTAACTTTTATATTTTTCCCCTAAGAAGGGATGTAGAAACAGGGCCTTTCGTGTTTTGAAGTATCCCTCCAGCTCGGTACTAGGTATGTGTGTAAGCATGTGTGTGAGGAGGGCAGTGTGTATGCTTAAGTGTGTTTGAGCGCTAAGTGGATGTGTCAGTGCCAGGGGCAAAGGCCTCCCCGAGGGCCATCACTGTCACGGGAACACGTTCTTACTGGTGGCAGACATCCTTCCCTAAGGCCAGCATGTGCGTGTGTGTTTAAGCCTATGCATGCTTGCCTGTCTCTGTATGCGTGAGGGAGAGAGCGTGGAGGGATCAGGGCTTTCAGATTTCGTGCAAATGTTCACATTTCTCCAGGAGGCAGAGGATTGCATGTGTGTGTGTTTAGACAGTTAAGTAAGCAGGATCACAGACAGGCTTTAACTTAGATGGGGTCAAACTAATAGAGCCTAGTGTTGCATTTGCGTGTATGTGAAAAATCCAGCCATGATCACCGTGTGATTAATTATAGAAAAATTGAGAGAGATACAAAAAAAAAAAAAATGCTGATTGAGTCTATGAGCTGATCAGCACAGCAGCTAACCTGTAAATAAACACAGAGCGAAGGGGTGAAAATGACTGGTGAGAGATGGGATGTTACAAATGCAAATGAATCATTTGGTTTCTCCACTCAGCAAGAGTATCTCTATCACTTCTCTTTTCACAAGCGCTATAATCAGAAGGAGTTACAGGCTGTATATATTTACTGTAAAATGACTGGAATGCACAGCTGCATGCCCAGTCATCGTGAACACATGATCTCTTACAGTAAGTGTAACAGAAACTAAGGCTGCCAAAAAAAAAAAAAAAGAAACTGCTGTGTCTCTTCTGTTAATTAAAGAAGTGACGTGACATACGACCAAGTATGATAACCCATACTCGGAATTTGTGCTCTGCATTTACCCATCCAAAGTGTACACACACCAGGAGCAGTTGGGGGTTTGGTGCCTTGCTCAAGGGCACCTCAGTTGTGGTATTGAGGGTGGAGAGAGTGCTGTA
This sequence comes from Gymnocypris eckloni scoliostomus, assembly GCA_027564155.1. Classification (NCBI taxonomy): domain Eukaryota; kingdom Metazoa; phylum Chordata; class Actinopteri; order Cypriniformes; family Cyprinidae; genus Gymnocypris; species Gymnocypris eckloni. The sequence continues at coordinate 33,311,928 of CM050423.1, forward strand.
CATTAACTCCCCCCACCTACAATTCCTGCCAGCCCGAGACTCGAACTCGCTACCTTTCAATTACGAGTCTGACTCTCTAACCATTAGGCCACGACTTCCCCCAGATTAATTGTTGCTTGTAGTCACAAATGTAAATGAAAAGGAAACACGTTGCCAGCATTGTGCTGTTCAGATCAAGGTTTAGTGTGCTTTTGTGTGCCATTTGCAATGACAGGTCTCTTTCAGTTCAGGGAGGAGTGGCAAGGCTTAGTTGTTTTTCATTCTCAAAAGGTCATTATAAAGCTGCCACTGGATTCAGTGAAGTGCAACGGTACATAGAACTGATTTATATGATGCAAATAAGGTCTTTGATATGTAATCAATGACAAATTTTCGCTCTCTGGACTTCTGGCAGTTTTGGGTGTATGTGGTGTTGCTAGTAGAGATGCACCAATTACTGATTCCGATTTATGATTTTTTTGGGAAGTGTGACCTGCCGATACCGATTTTTGCCAATTCTTTCTGAGAACTATAATTGACAGCATATACAAACAAAAATCTATGCAAATATCAACGAAAATTATTTACATATTACAAGAAATTATCAAAAATTATAATTCCCCCAATCTGGACTAATTTACAGATTTTCTCTCACTTAAACGACTCTCAAAATATAGTGCTCTGTTACTGGAAAGAGGAAGAAATAGTCAACTTAAAATTAGTTGTTTTATGTAACAAAACAGATGTCATTTCCCACTGTTTATAAATGGTCATTTCTTTCCCCTAACCTTATTAAATGTGTCATCTTTCACATCAAATTCTTAATTTGTTTCATTTAATTCCATTAGAATAATAAGAAACTGTAGAGTTGTTACAATTCAAATGAAGGTAGTATTAACAAACTATCTTTCCACTGCTGAGGAAACAGAAGCTGCATCTAAAGTGGTATTAGATGCATTTACACAGACAGTTTGATGAAGCTGAGGTGCCATAATTGTATTTACACTGCAAAATGTCAAATGTATAAATAATTGTATAAGATTAATGTTTAAACATACAAATAAATGTCGAAAAATTGCAATGATACTTTTAAATATGACTAAACCACCAGTAGGCGGCAGCAAATGTCTGTTTTAATGAGCGAGTCATTTATTAATTCATTCAACCTATTAATTTTAAACGGCTGATTCATTCAGAAACAAGTCAATTGACTATCATTATGAATTGGTCACTGAATCAATTGACTCACTCGATTCATTCAAAAACATGGATTTTTTCAGAAACGAAACACCGCTGTGATGCTCAGAGACACGCAACAGTTCTGCTGTGGCTTTGATCACTACTATTTTCGTCAGCGAAAATGAGCAAAAATAGTCAATATTTTGTCTAAAATCTAAAGACACTTAATTTCAACCTCTTGTTTATTGAAATACTAAAATCAATACTAAATACTTGAAATAAAACCAGTGTCACATTGCAATTGTGCTGATATTGTTAATCAGGGAAACATCATGGCCGTCTAATGTTGCTTACCTAAATCATATTTGGTAAATCTCTTTTATTTATTTTTCTACCGCAGTATGCATCCATACATTTCTCAGTTACTTTGTGTGTACTGTCTCTCTCACACACACTCACTCAGGCTGTGCAAGCCTCACCTGGCACGACATAAATATGTAAAAGACTTTAATAAGAGGTATCTTTAATTTCTCAATTTGTTTTGTGTTGCCTTTGAAATATTTTTGTATGTTAAATATTGTTTAAGGATCGCATTATTTCCGTTGTTTACGGGGACTTTTATTTTGAAATTGAATCTGCTTTCATGGAAAAGAGAGCGTAAAGAGAAATGGTATGGATGGAGAGCGAACGCTTCACGATGGCAACTCGTGCACGAACGGACTATTTATAAGTTTATTTAGCACCCTCCGAAAAGGCATAAGGTTTGTGTATTTGTATACTGTTAGTTAAAAGCAAGTGCTTTGTGAAAATCGCTGAACATGTCTAGTAATGTTAATATACATTTTATATCGCTTTATTCAGCTCTTATGATGATTTCTGGAGTAAAAAAACAACGCTAATAAAACTTCCAAGAAACATCAGTAAAGTTTTGGCCATTATTCGGACGGGGTCCGCTACAAAATACATTATCAGTCGCTGTTTACACTGAATGCCATTAAAATTAGAATCATTCTCGCGCGAAAACGACCTCCTTACACGCGACTGTGATGTCATACTGTGAGTGTGCGCGTGGCTGTGATGTCTCTGCCTGCGCCGCTGGCAATAAAGGGATCGACTCGGAATCGGCAAGACGTGAGACTGACCGGCCGGTTACCGATCCGGGCCGGTCATGCGAGAAATCGGCCGATTCCGATCACTGACTGTTCAATCGGTGCATCTCTAGTTGCTAGGTTTGTGATAGATAGGTAGATAGTTGGGCGGTAAATGGATAAATAGGTAGATAGATGGGCGGTAGATGGATAGATAGTAGGGATGGGCATTTTAAGCAAAAGTAATTCGATAATCGCTGGGTATTATTCGATTACTATTCGAAAATCGCACCCCTCCCGCGCATGCACCCGCCCATCCATGCGCACGCGCACGCGCGCACACACACACACACACACACACACACACAGAGAGAGGGGGAGAGAGAGACCATCCAGGCTTTCAATCTGTATGATAACAAACTGTTTAATTAATTAGAGAATAGTCTATCTTAACCCAAGAAAATGAATGGTTGTAAAGTATGAGTGCTGAAACATATTAATATAACATAACCGAAGGAGGCATTTATTAACAGAACAGTCCGTCGATTATCAACTGCTCATAAGGCTAGGCCATTTCTATTTAAAAAATTAGCATGAACATTCATATTATTAAAAAGAAAATCTTAAATCTGATTAATGCATCAATTAATATTTGGCGTAAAACATATTGCGCGCTAAACAGAATATCATTCTTAAAACATATTACGCGCTAAAACATATTGTGAACCGCCTGAATGACGCACTTATTATGTGAACATTAATTTTAACGTCTGTCTTCATAACAATAACCTATTTCATATATACAAATATATTAAATGAACATGTTCACATGCTCGGGATGAAGACGGGAGTGTAGTTCGGTGAACTTTGAATTGAAACAAGGGAATGAATATAGATCCCTGCAGCAGTCTGAGGCTCTCTCTCTCGCTCTCTCTCTCTCTCTCTCTCTCTGAGCCATTTAAATAGTTCAGTTTTGGTTTTTAATAGCAAATTGGTCATTATTTTGTTTCCTTTCTTTATTAATTTAATTTAGAAATATGATTGGAACATCTTATTTCTGTTAAATTCACGTTTTTGTTTTTTTTAATACCAAGCGGCCAGTGCAAGTTTGATCAGTTTATCCTTCTCAAATAAATAACTAAATAATTAACGTCATAATATTTTAAGAATAAAGTCAAAATTACGATCATAAAATCATGTTACATTGCCTGAAGTTAAAGTGAAAATTACACCTGTATACTCTGCCCCAAAAAAATAATAATAAGTGTGGCATCCAACCTGTCATTCTTCACATTTAACACGAAAAACAACAAATATTTTGCATATAAATATAATATATCAACTAGTGGAATATTACGTTATTATTTCAGCAAAAAACGAATAATTTAAATGCAGGGAGCTCGTCACGGCTTCATTAATGGGAAACAGCACGTGAAGGCGGCAGAGAAGCGCTCGTGCATCGTTCTGTTAACTTTGGTTTATTATTTTGAGTTGTTTGGGACGCTGTAACAAACGGCCCTCTCGCAATATATTGCTTAACATTTATTGATCACGCAATCAGCCTGCACGTATCAGAAGTTCCGTTCTCCGGCGTGGTTAGCGCTCACACTATAGTGTGTGTGTGTGTGTGTGTGTGTGTGTGTGTGTGTGTGTGTGTGTGTGTGTGTGTGTGTGACAACAGTGCAGTTTGTGTGCAAGCACGGAACAGATGCTCTAAAATAAAACAAACAAATATCCTGTTGATCTGTGCATCTGTACTCCAGTATATAAATTCAATATAGATGAATTATTGCTAAAGTTACTTTCCAAGAGGGGTAGTTTGCTCGCGCGTGTCAGAGACGCGGCTGTCTGTGCTCGCGCTGTTCACACGGAACAGAACACAACGCGCATGTACTGAAAGGAGTTGTCTTTCGCGCCCAAATGCTTTTTAATCGCTTACATTTTTAAACAAACAAGGCTTAAAATCGCATGCAAATGATACAATTTAGTGACCACCTGCAGTGGCCCGATCTGGTAAGTGACAAATCCGAGCGTCCTTCACGCCATCGGACAGTCTTTATTGTCAAGCCCTGGTACACCTTTAGAAAATAATCGCACAACCTAATCGATATTCTATAATTAAATAGAATATTCGAATATTCGAAAATCGTGACCCATCCCTAATAGATAGGTAGGTAACGTTAGGTAGATGGATAGATAGTTGGGTGGTAGATGGATAGATAGTTGGGCGGTAGATACAGTAGATGGATAGATCGGTAGATAGGTAGAAATTTGGGTACATAGTTGGATGGTAGATGGATAGATAGGTAGATAATTGGGTAACGTTAGATAGTAGGGGTGTAAATCGGCACTGGTTTCACGATTCAATTCGATTACGATGATCATGTCAATGATTCGATTAAATCCGATATCACGATGCATCACAATGCATCACGATTACATCAAATTTATTTTGTGAATTTTTAAATTATATAAGCAGGCTACTTTTTAAAAATAATTATGTTAATTAATTGATTAATCAACATATTAATTAATATATAATTAATGAATTATTGTTAAGATTTACAAGTAAATATAGCTTCAAAACATATACGCAAATATAAAGTAATATAGGGGGAAAAGACGATTACAAGTGATGAACAAAAAACACTTTCAGTAGCCTATCTGGGGCTTTAAGTATCGAAAGTTTACAGATTCCTCAGCATTGTTGCCATTTGATTATTACTGATGAGATCATAGATGCTTGCAGCTGTAATAGACTGCATTCACACCAGTACACAGATCTATTTCCAGATATCAGATGTTTTGTCCTGTTCTGAAAACTGAGTGTTTACATCAATTTCATATCATAACAGTAAAGCAGTGCATTTAACCGCGGCTGTGATTGACAAACAAACACAAAGAGCACGTGGAAGTCTGTCAGTAGTACGTGAGATTAGGGGATCTAATACATTCTGCATTCCAAACGGATAAAAATAGACAAAAATAACAGCGGGTTGGAAGCGCAAACAATGCGCAACTGTCTCACATCGCATTTTCTGTGCAATGAAGCCTGCCGCAATTGTCTCTAGCGTACACGGCGTATACACGCGTGTCATTTTTTGGAAAAAGCCAAGCACAGATTTTAAAATAGAGAGTGCATGTTTAATACTCGTGTGATAAGCGTGTGCGCGAATGACATCATAGGCTATAATCGGTAATGGTCCATTACTGCATCGATGCAGAATCGTTCACGTCCGCATCGCGATGCAACGATTCATTTTGACACCCCTAGTAGATAGATGGGCGGTTGATAGATAGATTGGTAGGCAGGTGGATGATAGGTCGGTAGATGGGTAGAGCGCTAAGTGGATGTGTGGGTAGGTAAGTGGGAAGAGAGATACATAAATGAGTAGATGGATGATGGATAGACAGACAGACGGGTGGATGGATGGATAGATGAATAGATGGGTAATAGCAGATGGGTAGACAGATTTGTGAATATTTGTGATAGGTTCACTATATTTATATTTGTGTTTGTGTTCAGATGGATCGTTCTGAGAAGGCCTGTCGTTACTGTGGCATAAGTTATTTGATCCTGCACGAGTTCCAGTGCCTGCAGGAGCGTTTGCGGGAAGTCGAGAGAGAGCTGGAGCAGGAGAGGGGATGTGTGGAGAGAGAGAGAACCCTGAGAGAGGAGCTCCAAGAAGCCTACACTCATCTGGAGGAGCTGAAAGTATCTGTGCTTCAGCAGGAGGAAACGTTAGTCTCAGTCACAGTTCCACGACTGCACATATCGCATTACTCGAAGGCTCATGATACACTAAGCAACTTTTTTAGCAATGTTGCTGTCAACGGGCAACCAGGTAAGACACAGGGCCCACAACCGATCTAAAATATCCAGATATACATTTTTTTACCCATTCTCAATGGGAAAGTGCCCAAGTAACATGCTCCAAAAAAGTTGCCTGGCAGATTTGCTCTAAAAGTTGCCCCGTGTATCATCAGCCATACATGAACATAAAACAATATATTTTTAGCAAATAAATGTGTCTTTCAGGTTTGTCCTAAGTTCTGCTTTTTCATTGGTGCTCTCTACTTCTAGTACATCAGTATTAGACCCATTAGGTTGCACACATACTGCATCTGTGGAGCATGAGATTCATTTTGGCGAATCTCATTTTGATGGGATACATTATTCATCTGGTGCATGAGCCGTCAAGTGCTAAATCCCCAAAGTTTTATGTATGGGGTGGTCAGCTTATGATTTTCTCCCATGAAATTCTAGCATCATAGCAGGTTTTGGACTGGTAGTCACCATTCACATTTTCTTCAGAAAGTGTAAAATCTTCTGTCTTTCATCCCACTGCAGTAAAATATCAAAGATACTTACGGCAAATAGGGAGACTTCTTACATCAAATCCCATCTTCCCCTTAAAAGTGTATAACCTGTCAGTGCTGCAGAGGAACTATGATTTTATACTACCTAATTTCCTCTTGCTTCTCTCGGTGCTCTTTCTGTCACCCGCTGCAAAGTGGTTAAGGACCGACAGGCCAAAATATAAGAATTCACTGATGTAGAAAATCTTACATCCACTGCATAACATACATTCAGTTCTTCACTTCATACAGCATCCACCCACCTCTTACCTAAAGCATTTATGGTGCTACGGTTTGGATTTACACCATCCTACCCAGTCAAATTATAGCGAGTCAGGTTCTGCCTAAGAAACAAATATTAATAACTAATCATCAGGTTTAGCATTTTTTTTTTTACAATAGAAACACTTACTGAAAAAAGATTTGTTTATCAGGATGTTATGAGACCATTAACCAACTTTAGAGAACTATTGTTATTTTTATATAACATTCAAACATGATGTTTAATTATTAAAATATTTATGGAAAATTTATTACGGAAACTTCAAGCAAATGTTTGGGTATCCCTGCCCTGCAGGACTTTAGTAGGCCCTTCTCATCACCGAGCCGGGGCATCCAGGCCCCTGATTTGTATGAATACACGTGTGAGTCTGATTACTTTATGTATATCTATTTGTGTAAATGTGAATAGTTCCTCATTCCTTGAGTTCCTTAGCTATTTTTTCCCTTGTGAGTCACTATGGGAGAGACGTGCATGCATACGTCTTCTCTTCCAGCTGACGTGAATGCCAGGCATAATTATACCACCACAGCAATCAGAAATAAACCTCTCAACACCTACGCCTCTGCAGCTTAGCACAGACAGAAATTCAGAGAATGAGGAGAGAGGTGCAAAATGAGTGTGTGATTGTGGATCCTATTTCAGCACTCTCTCACGCTGTTGCTGATAATAATAGCAGGTTGTGTTGTCCGTGTAAGCTCACGAGAAAAACAAACAGCACAGCAGTCGTGCTTCTAGATTGGCCCCCACTGATTCATTCATACTCAGCACATTCAAGACCCGACACGACAGAGCACCGGGTATATGTGAGCGTGTTTGGGTTGTGTGTTTGCTAGTGGCATGTGGTGGACTTCTGAAATGAGGACGCAAAGTCACTTCTCTGCTTTTTGTTCGTCCATTGTAAATGGTAGCTGTATTTTCTAGGAGGGGATGATGATGATGTTTTTGAACAGGATAGTGATGTGTAATTATATATATATACAGTGCTCAGCGTAAATGAGTACACCCCCTTTGAAAAGTAACATTTTAAACAATATCTCAATGAACACAAAGACATTTTCCAAAATGTTGACAAGACTAAGTTTTATATAACATCTGTTTAACTTATAAATCCCAGGCACAAAAAAGCCCGCCTAGAGTTTGCCAGGGCCCATGCTGACAAAGATGAAGACTACTGGGACTCTATACTCTGGAGTGATGAGACCAAGATAAATGTTTTTGGAACTGATGGCTTCAAAACTGTATGGCGTCGCAAAGGTGAGGAATACAAAGAAAAATGCATGGTGCCTACAGTGAAACATGGTGGTGGCAGTGTCCTTATGTGGGGCTGCATGAGTGCTGCTGGTGTCGGGGAGCTGCATTTCATTGATGGCATCATGAATTCACAAATGTACTGCTCTATACTGAAAGAGAAGATGCTACCATCACTCCGTGCCCTTGGTCGTCGTGCACTTTTCCAACATGACAATGATCCTAAACACACATCTAAGGCCACTGTTGGATTTCTGAAGAAGAACAGGGTGAAAGTGATTCTCCTGATCTAAACCCAATCGAACACCTATGGGGAATTCTGAAGAGACAAGTTGAGCATCACTCTCCATCCAGCATCCAATCTCTAAAAAAAGTCATTCTTGAAGAATGGAAAAAGATAGATCTGGCAAAATGTTGCCAACTTGTTCATTCCATGCCTAGAAGACTTGGTGCTGTCATTAAAAATCATGGAGGCCATACAAAGTACTAGATTTAGTAGTTTTTGTTGTGGGGTGTACTCATTTTTGCATCACCCTAATTTGAGTAAAACTGAAAAATGTGTAATCTAAGTTATATTATTAACCTTACTTTCATGTTATGAAACATGTTTTCATGTTCATGTTTCATGTCATAAGTTAAACAGATTAGGGGTCGACCGATATGTGTTTTTCAGGGCCAATGCCGATACCGATTATTACAGATGAAGTAGACCGATAACCGATATTTTGAACCGATATACGTGTCTGGTCTAAAAATGAAAATGAATAACAAAATTAATAATAACAAGAGCTCTGACAAAAAAACTTTATTTAAATGCTTTTAAACATGTCTTTAATTCTGAAAACTGTTAATAACAACAACATTAAATAAACAGTAATATTAATAATATTAATAATAACATAAGTGCACGGATCACCCAGAAGCATTCTATAAACATTTTGTAAAACTTAAAGTAAACGTATTTAGCGTATTGTGTGATTATTCTCATATATACGTATATTCTACTGCATCACAGTAATATATTCGGCTAAACCGAACTTATATTTTGACAGGTTGCCATGAGGACCTTTTAAGTTTCTGTAGCCCATGTATATATGATATGACGATCGTTTTACTCAAATGAAACGGTCAAATGCTCATGAAGTGACTCTCCGAGCAGTTCTGGGGATGTTGTTCATGTATTTATGTCCTCATTTAGTGAGACGGCAGATGCTGAAAACACCGCGAGCGTCACACGCTCTTCAATATGTATGTGTGCAGTAAATGAAACCGCACGTCTGTGTCATTCATTAAGAGAGATGCAGAACATGCAGGATTCATATTTAAATAGTGTTTTTGCGGCTTAATATTTATAGATACTAGTCCATAGCGTGAGTCGATTTAAGTGTACTGACCTACTTTTGATTAATTCATCCAAACTTCGACAAATTCCATGACATTCTGCGTTATACGGTAAATTCCATTATATGACTGCATTCCACGATTCCGCCCGCATTTTCCGCATCAGCGGTTATATTGAGGTGTTTTGCAACTTCAGTGTAGTGGATTGTGATTTATTGTAACTTCAGCAACGTCTGCTGCTGCCTTACCTTTGAGAGACAACTGATGCGTGATCACTGACGCAGCTCCAGTTAGCAAGTGCTTTCGGTGTGAGACTGCCTTCAGTTTTCCGCGTTGATTGGTCGGACTCGTGACTCTCTACATATCAGATGAGCGGTGGGAGGAGATTGCTCTAGGCCACAGAGTGTTGAGCTCAGACAGGCTGCATCGGAGCCAAATAGTGCATTTAAACATGAAATAATTTCACCTGTATTATTTATTCACCAATAAATAATGTCACCTGTAAATAGTATGTTTGTTTGCATTAAAAAAAAAAAAAAAATTATCGGCAAATCTGTTTTGACAATGGCCGATATCGATAATCGTAGAAATGCTTAATATCGGCGCCGATAATCGGTCGACCCCTAAAACAGATGTTATATTAAACTTAGTCTTGTCAACATTTTGGAAATGGTTTTTGTGTTCATTGAGATAGTTTAAAATTTTACTTTTCAAAGGGGATGTACTCATTTACGCTGAGCACTGTATATATATATATATATATATATATGCATACATACAACCAGGGGTGATGCCATCATTTCAAAAGTGTGTGTGTGTGTGTGTGTGGGGGGGTCTAGTGTTATACCTGTTTTTTTTTTTTCAGTTAACCCTTGTATAATTGACAGATTTTATTTTTAATCATACCTTATTGCTTAATATGCTTTATGATTATATTATTATTTATGATTATAAAACAGAAAGAGAAAGAAAGAAAGAAAGAAATACAACAGCTTGTCACTGATATTCATCAGAAAATCCTGAAAAAACACATATTTCTGTTTTCACAAAAATATTAAAGGGGACATCAGGTGCAAAATTCACTTTACAAATAGTTTAAACATAAATGTGTGTTGGAAGTGTGTGTACACATCCATCCTATAATGATAAAAATCCTCCAAGTGTTTTTAAAAATCCCTATTTTAAAATCCCCTTTCTGAAATCAGGCTGTTCTGAGAGCCCTGTCAGAATGACGTAGTTCTGTACAGCCCCCATGATGGCTGGCGCGTCAACATATCTGGAGCGGTCGACTAGGGAATCAACATGTATCTATGGTCTGCTCCTCACTTCACGGAAGAGAGGGGCGGAGTCAGCAGAGCTCAGGATTAAAGCAACATGAACAGATTTTAAAAGTAGTTGGATTGCTGCCCTTCTTGCACTACACGACTGGAGTATCATCTAATTGCTGTTTTTTGCTCACTACACGACAGATCGGCGACGGGGTCACATATTACTCAGCTTTTCAATAGGAAGGATCACTGTCAATTCTGTCTGGTCTACAAACTACGTTTCACAATAAAACATGCGAGAATTGAAATGTAAAATATTAGGTGTGTTTGACTAATGTGTGTTCCAAAGTATACGAAGCCGTCGGCTTTCTGTAGTTCTTGTGGTTCTTTGATGTCATATTCAGATATTTAGCATACCAAATATCTCACGGGCATCGGTGACATGTCGATGCTTCTCTCAGATCCCGGCTTTGATAATACATACTATGCAGCATTGATTTTGCCTCTGATTTCGGGCATTTGTCAGTGATTGAAAATCAGGGCTAAAATCCTGCTGTGTGAATCTTGGATAAGTTGTTTAGTCTAAAATTTGTACAGTCAGGCCATATATATATTTGGACACTGATGTAATTTTCATAATTTCGACTCTGTATGCCACCAGACCAGAATTAAAAATAAAATAATCAAGATTAAATTGAAGTGCAGACTTTAAGCTTTAATTCAAGCGGTTGAACAAAAATATAACATAAAATGCTTAGGAATTACAACCATTTCTATACACAGTCCCCCCCATTTTCAGGGGCTCAAATGTAATAATAATCATAAGTAAAATGTTCTTTTTTAATATTTTGTTGAGAATCCTTTGCATCCTTTACATCACCAAAGACTGGGTTTCCTCCTTTCTGATGCTTTGCCAGGCCTTTGTCTTCAGCAAGTGAAATGCATGCTCAATCGGGTTGAAATCAGGAGATTGACATAGCCATTGCAGAATATTCCACTTTTTTACCTTCAAAAACTCCTGGGTTGTTTTTGTAGTATGTTTTGGGTCATCGTCCACTTGTACTATGAAGCGCTGTCTCATCAACTTTGCTGCATTTGGCTGAATCTAGGTAGACAGTATATCCCCATACACTTCAGAATTATTCTGGCTACTTCTGTCCTCTGTCACGTCATCAATAAACACCAGTAACCCAGTGCCACTGGAAGCCATGCATGCTCATGCCATCACACTGCTCCACCATGTTTCACAGATGATGTTGTATGCTTTGGATCATGAGCTGTTAAAAGCATTCCCCATACCTTTTTCTTCCCATCGTTCTGGTACAGGTCGATCTTAACTTCAGCTGTCCAAAGAATGGTTTTCCAGAAATCTGGCTTTTTAGATGTTGTTATTTTTTGAAAAGTCTAATCTGGCGTTGTTTGTACCTTGTGGTGAACCATCTGTATTTGTTTTTGGGAAGTCTTCTCTTGATTGTAGACTTTGAGAGTGCATGGAGAGTGTTCTTCACTAGTTGCCTGGATGTTGCGAAAGGGTTTTTCCTTACCATGGAGAGGATCCTTTGATCATCTACTACTGTTGTCCTCTGTGGACATCCAGGCCTTTTTGTGTTGCTAAGCTCACCATTTTCTTTCTGTTTTCTCAGAATGTACCAAACTGGTGATTTGGCAACTCCTAATGTTCCTGCTATCTCTCTGATGGATTATTATTTTTTAAGCCTAATACTTGTCTGTTTCTCTTGCAAGGAGATCTCCTTTGACCGCATTATGTGGGTTCAGAGCAACAGCTTCCAAATGCAAATGGCACACTTAGAATCAACTCCAATACTTTTACCTGCTTAATTGGTGTAAAAATAACGAAGGAATAGCCCATGTCGGTCCATGAAACAGCTTTTGAGTCAACTGTCCAATTACTTATGGTCCCTTAAAAAAGGGGGGAGGTACATATTAAAGAGCTGTAATTCCTTAAAGGGTTAGTTAACCCAAGAATTTTAAATTAGCCTGTTATTTACTCACCTTCAAGCCATCCTAGGAGTATATGACTTTCTTCTTTCAGACAAATCCAGTCAGAGTTATGTTAAAAATTGTCCTGGCACTTCTAATCTCTATCATTGCAATGGGCGGGTCACGTTAAATAAAACACGTTAAAAAAAGCGCATCCGTAATAAACATTTTCTCTCAATTCTGCTGACTGTCGTACGTGGAAGCTGTTCCGGCAGATGATATTCATGCCCCGGAGCTGTGTGAGGCACTTTTATTATGAATGTGCACGCTTTATTTAACGTGTTTTGGACTGTTAAAGAGAAACACCCACCCACTGCAATAATAACGCTTGGAATAGCCAGGACAATTTGTATATAACTCTGATTGGATTCATCTGAAAGAAGAAAGTCATATTCACCTATGGATCGAGGGTGAGTAAAACACAGGCTAATTTAATTTTTTGGGTGAACTAACCCTTTAACCTTTTCCTCCAATTTTGATGAGAACACCCTCAAATTAAACATCAGAGTGTATTTAAAGCTCATTATATAACTGTAACTTTAATATGTTTTAGTCAGCAGCAGCATAAAAAAAACAAGGCACTGCCTCCTTCAATCTGATTGTCATCTATATTTTTCCTTTATATGGTTTAGGAACCTTATGAAAATATAATGACGAATGTCTTATAGGTTTGGAACTACATGAGGGTGAGTAATTAATGACATAATTTTCATTTTGGGGTGAACTAATCCTTTAAAGGAGATAAAGGTGTGAAAATAATGTGACGCCATTAATATTCTAGCGACAAAACCTTTTTGTTTCAAACAGCTCTAGGCCTAGTTGGGACTTTCAGTTTGACTCAGACAGTTTTGCGACCTGTTAGTGAACCCACTGAGGTGACACAAAGCAAAACTCAAAGCTAGAGAAAGGAAGAGGCAGATGTGAGATGGCAGTAAATGGGTCGTGGGAGAGAAGGCATGTGGTAGATGTAGATATTTTAGTGGGCAACAACATCCGTGACAGAGGTGTGAGAATGGCGCAGGCAGGGTTCCTTTGAAAAAAAAAAAAGGCATCAGCCAGTATATGAATAAAATGGCATTCTGATACGTATTTTAGAATTACAGCTGTACAGGGACCTTTCAACCAAACCAAATTAAGTTAAATTTGAAGTGTATAATTTTTACTCCATTGCCGTCAAGCATATCGATGCATTTAATGTTTGTATGTGTGCATGTGTGGCTTTCGCAATGATGTAGATTCATCGGGCTGACAGCACTGTACTGGCTTTGGTGGTTTTTCACTTCCTCATAGTGCATCTCTCAGCTGTTGAGACCTTGATATCTTGGTATGTCTTGCACGCATGTTTACCAAATGCTCTGTATTTGCGGTGAGCCTGTGAGCATGGCTACACCTCTGTCAGTGTGAGGGTTAATGTGTTTGCATCTCTGTTTGAATGCTTTTGCGTCACAACCACCATAAAATGCGCATTTACACATACAGCACCCAAGCACAAAGAAATTATTTTTGTGCAGTTGGCACAGGAAGTGTAGTGCTTCACAAACACTCATGAATCGAACGCTTACTTATTCAGATGCCATTTTCTCCTTGTCATATCAAGGTGTGAACATGCTTTATTCGATGGTAGATTATCTATATGCTAATGCCTGTTTGCAAGGCCTCTCAGTAATGGAAAAGGCTTTTGTTTTTGTGAAATTATGTCTGACAGCTTCAATTAGTTTTGATATATTAATGTTGAAAGGGCCGAGCTGTGCTTTGCTTTGTTCTCACCTTAACTAATGGAGATCGACAGGCCAGCTGTGGTACCTGCTCTTCAAAAATCATCCTAAAATCTTCACATATGTGGATTTTTTTAGTTGGTATTATTATTACAATAATCTAAGTGGAAACGATTATTTGATCAATAAATCAAGTCAACATTTTCCATTAATTTAACTCATCAAATAAATTTGATTATTTATAAAAAATGTATTATTTGTATTTACATTTTTCTTTTTAAGTTGGAGTGTATATTTGGGATTCACTTAGTAGGTTTTTATTATTACTTTACCTCAAATGCTTTGTATGTGGTCGCTAAGCAAGTGAGCGAGCAGTGGAGCAGTTCCTGTTTTCTGTCTGTGTGAGTTCAGATGGAGGTCACACAACGGTTTCTTTCATTATTGATAAGAGGTTCTTCTAGTTGTGCGAGTGTGTGAATTGAAATGACCCCCTGGGTCTCCCTGTAGGGCTTAAGTAAGACCTCACCAGCATGGTATCATTAATGTAGCTTTAAACCATGTTAAAGCCCACTCATGAGTCCCCAACACGCCCACAGTACATCAGTATCAATGTCAGATTTATGTGATTGACAGGGTCAAAAGATCAAATGATGCATGATGGGACTGGATTTATGTATGGAGACTGATGAGGTCTGGGCTTACAGAATAGATGCATCTTGTTCATGTGTTTCTGGGGCCCTACAGGGGATCCTGCAGGTTTAAAAGGGAAGCATGGAGAATGTAAATCAAACACTTTGGGCTGTTTGTGATGGTGTTCTTGATTGTCAGAAAAAGGCACCGAATTAGTCAACAGAATGATTAGAGATTCAAATCAGGCCTGTGTTATGCCATTTCAACACAGAACTGCCCTTAACGCTTTCCTTTGATGTGCTGCAATACGATCTTAGTTGCAGCCTATAAGCTAAAAATGCAAAGCATCTTTAAGAAATGCAAAAGTGGATTATGAAAATCACACTCCTGAGTCTCTGCACTATATTAATAATTAGTCTGAAACACATAAACACTACAAAGAGACCAGTCTCCACCAACAATTTTTTATTAAATAATAATTATTTATTATTTATTATTACATTTATTAATTATATATAAGTGTATTATTATATTCAGTTTATTTCCCAAGCTAGCTTTTATTTTATTGTATTTATTTTTTATAATAATAAAAAAATACACTACTGTTAAAAAAAATATATATTTTTAATAGGTAATCATACATTTATTCAGTGAGGATGCATCAAATATTTCAAAAGTGACAGCAAAGATTCTTCTTGATACTAAATATTTCTATTTGAAATAAATGCTTTATAAAAGTATTGTAAATTATTATATTATTTTATCTCTAACTTTTCTATTCATCAAACAATCCTGAAAAAAACTACACGCAAGCGCTCACACACACACACACACACACACACACACACACACACACACACACACAGACACACGATAGTGCTGTCAATCGATAAAAAACTAAAACAAATTAATCAATTTTTGTCACATTAATCGCTATTAATTTCACCTAACACTAAACTTTTTAAATATGCTTTTATTTTGCTATAATTTCACATTTAATTGTCAAATTAATGTAGAAACAACATAGAGACAGTATATTAGATATAGCAAAATTAGAGAAGCAACATAATATCTGTGTTTAACTGAAAGTGCTGCTCCTCTTTACCGCTCGTTGAACAAAGCAGATGTATCGGATCAGATTCCCACCTAAAGTATCGCAGTCACGGATAAAAAAAAATAACAAGCGTGAATTTTATTCGTGTGGTTTGAGGCTTTCTTTAATGTGCATACCTACCCCTACCCGTCCACACCTACCCTTACCCTAAACTTAGCCTTAAAACAATACAAATATATTATTGGTAGCACAATCTGATAGGTAGCATGTTTCGTCAGTACACCGGCCCTGTGTAGGCTATTAATCCGTGCATTATGTCTTGTGAGAGCAGAGCAGTTCACATGTCACATCTTTTGCATGTTCAGGTTCTTTATTTCAAATGTGCATGTGCTGCAAGGGTGGTCATTATAGATATTTTTCTAATATGCACACTATAGGTCAGCACAAACGTCTTTCTTTTGCACGTGAGGAGGGGGATCCAACAAAATGAGGCGCCCTTCACTATCTCTGATTGGTTTAGACCACGATATGGGTCTAATGTGTGTCTGTTGTTGAACCACAGGGAGACTTTCAGAATCACAGAGATTTTTTTTTTCTCTTGAACGGCTGGCCTCAAATTTTTTTTAGTCGCACCCTTGAGAAATTAGGTCGCACTCTAGAGCCCTGTCACATGAGGAAGAGTTTTTTTCCCCCGAATATCAGCTCCATTGAAAATCTTTGTTGAACTGTAGTATAAAATCAATGTAACAAGAAATACATTTTGAGTGAGTTTAATATTGTAACTATTTTGCTATTTTGCTCTATTTTGATGAAGTGTCCAAACAAAGCCACATCAGAACAGTGTCCTACAAGCAACACAGCAGCCTTTCATATTGAATGATTCACTTTATTCTTCACTGAATGAATCTGCCGTTTGAATGAATGATTTAATGTCTTATAGCTCGTTTCCACTGAGCGGTACGGTTCGGTTCAGTACATCACGGTACGCAATTATTTTTTGTTTCCACTGTCAGATGTTGTGAATGGTACCAAAATAGGGTACCGTACCACTTTTTGTGGAGCCAAAAGAGTGGAGCTTAACTCACTTCAGAAGTTGATTAGTTGAAGGGGATAAAGATTCTCCTTCACTCGTTCTGCTCTGCTGTCCGTGTTGAACTTATTTACATCGGAGTGTACATGTGTGCAAACACAAAAAAATATTACAGTGCATTTTATAATTGTATATTTTCACATAGACAATAGTCGTTTCTCAATATGGCCGGTGAGTGTGTGTGTGTATATATATATATATATATATATATATATACAGGTGCTGGTCATATAATTAGAATATCATCAAAAAGTTGATTTATTTCACTAATTCCATTCAAAAAGTGAAACTTGTATAATGTATACATTCATTCCACACAGACTGATATATTTCAAGTGTTTATTTCTTTTAATTTTGATGATTATAACTGACAACTAATGAAAACCCCAAATTAAGTATCTCAGAAAATTAGAATATTACTTAAGACAATACAAAGAAAGGATTTTTAGAAATCTTGGCCAACTGAAAAGTATGAAGATGAAAAGTATGAGCATGTACAGCACTCAATACTTAGTTGGGGCTCCTTTTGCCTGAATTACTGCAGCAATGCGGCGTGGCATGGAGTCGATCAGTCTGTGGCACTGCTCAGGTGTTATGAGAGCCCAGGTTGCTCTGATAGTGGCCTTCAGCTCTTCTGCATTGTTGGGTCTGGCATATCGCATCTTCCTCTTCACAATACCCCATAGATTTTCTATGGGGTTAAGGTCAGGCGAGTTTGCTGGCCAATTAAGAACGGGGATACCATGGTCCTTAAACCAGGTACTGGTAGCTTTGGCACTGTTTGCAGGTGCCAAGTCCTGTTGGAAAATGAAATCTGCATCTCCATAAAGTTGGTCAGCAGCAGGACGCATGAAGTGCTCTAAAACTTCCTGGTATACGGCTGTGTTGACCTTGGACCTCAGAAAACACAGTGGACCAACACCAGCAGATGACATGGCACCCTAAACCATCACTGACTGTGGAAACTTTACACTGGACCTCAAGCAACGTGGATTCTGTGCCTCTCCTCTCTTCCTCCAGACTCTGGGACCCTGATTTCCAAAGGAAATGCTACATTTACTTTCATCAGAGAACATAACTTTGGACCACTCAACAGCAGTCCAGTCCTTTTTGTCTTTAGCCCAGGCGAGACGCTTCTGACGCTGTCTGTTGTTCAAGAGTGGCTTGACACAAGGAATGCGACAGCTGAAACCCATGTGTTGCATACGTCTGTGCATAGTGGTTCTTGAAGCACTGACTCCAGCTGCAGTCCACTCTTTGTGAATCTCCCCCACATTTTTGAATGGGTATTGTTTTACAATCCTCTCCAGGGTGCGGTTATCCCTATTGCTTGTACACTTTTTTCTACCACATCTTTTCCTTCCCTTCGCCTCTCTATTAATGTGCTTGGACACAGAGCTCTGTGAACAGCCAGCCTCTTTTGCAATGACCTTTGTGTCTTGCCCTCCTTGTGCAAGGTGTCAATGGTCGCCTTTTGGACAACTGTCAAGTCAACAGTCTTCCCATGATTGTGTAGCCTACAGAACTAGACTGAGAGACCATTTAAAGGCCTTTGCAGGAGTTTTGAGTTAATTAGCTGATTAGAGTGTGGCACCAGGTGTCTTCAATATTGAACCTTTTCACAATATTCAAATTTTCTGAGATACTGAATTTGGGGTTTTCATTAGTTGTCAGTTATAATCATCAAAATTAAAAGAAATAAACACTTGAAATATATCAGTCTGTGTGGAATGAATGTATACATTATACAAGTTTCACTTTTGAATGGAATTAGTGAAATAAATCAACTTTTGATGATATTCTAATTATATGACCAGCACCTGTGTGTATATATATATATATATATATATATATATATATATATATAATATACAAAAAAAATTATTCGCCACCAAATCAGCAAATTACAATGATTTATGAAGGATTATATTACACTGCATGCTGGAGTAATGACTGCTGAAAATTGCATTAAATAAAAAAAAGTTTCTAAATATGTTCAAATAGAAAACTTTTGTTTTCATTTGTAAAATCTTTTACAGTCTTATTCTGTTTTTGATTACATACATACAGCCTAAATATTTTACCAGTCCGGTAGTGTAAAACACAAAACAAAAATATATGTAAAAGTATGGTATTTTGGGTAAAAAGCGCCCTTGCTGTTGGGGCTAAAGGCACACAGTAATTCACATGATAATTAATAGATCGCTGACTTTTCCATTTGTTGACATGACATGGTTAGATTCAGATGGTATATATCATATATTATGTTGGGTGTCCATATTAGATACAATCACCATGTTTAGAATGAAAACATTATATTTTAAAACATGACATTAATCATATCATAATTAAATATTATTTGTTGTTACTACTGTAAATATATATTCAATTATTATAGGATCTCCTTAAATACTTTCAGAATCTTTACTTCTTAAAATGATTTTATGTATTTTAAAATATATTTTTAATATTAAGATATTTTAATGAAAGTATATTTATTGAACACTGTAAGGCCCGCCTCGATTCGACCCAATGGCGGCAGTCGTTCCGCGGGTGAAGGGCTTTGCGTGTTACAGTCTTTCCTTTTCACGACACAACAAGAACATTAAAATGGAACACTTTTTCTTATTATATATTTTGTCTCGTTATTTCATCTGACTCCATAAAATGAAAAGGGTTTTAATGATATCTGAGCATCATTAAAATATGAACGAATGATCGGTTATCCTTATCAGCTCTTTTTAATACTTTCCCGCTCAGATATAGGAAACTATATCGCTCAGAGGTCCTGTTTTCCACAGGTCTCACGGACACAATCTCGTCAGGCCCGGTCATCAGTCAGAGGTAAATTATGGTCACGTATCTAAGATTTGCCGTAAATTCACACGTACACAATCAGAGACATCGAATACCCTCATGGGGCACCCTCAGAACTCAAGTTCAATCGTTTACTTCAGTAAAGGGTTTTGGCCACTATCAGATATGTTAGCAGATCAATATACTACACTCGTAATAGCTTTGGGTTGGCCAAATCTTTGTTTAAAGTAACATTAAATCAAAAGTCAGAGGTGTGGACGTACCCGAATTGAGTCTGATCAGACGGCGTTCACCGTCACTGAACGGAATTAGCCCGTCCCTACACCCAAGCACACTTAAAAGATGCCGGATATTAGCCGTCGCTAAAACTGACGCAGGCTTGCGGAAATATACGAATCCACTAATCTAGTAGAGAAAGCAATCTTCAGAGGCAGTTAGAATAGAATCAAACGTTACAATTTATTGACCAGGTAATCAAAACGATAATTCAAAGCTCCAATGTTACAAGAATAGAATCAACGGTTAACCATAACATAACAATAATTCAGGAATTGAAGAATTTGTAGAAATTACTACCTGGCAATGAAAAACTACGCACAGTGTGCGGGCAGTCCAACCTACAGACTCCTAACCATAGCTGGAAATGAAAACTACACACAAGTGATCTTGTGCGGGCAATCAGCTTACAGACGCCCAGAACTTTATGTCCCTTCTCCTTATATACCCAGATAATCTAATAAACCTACCACATGGTGGTATCTTGTCATTATAATTAGTCTTCAGAATTTGCAACCAAATGGCTTCTTGAGATCCTGTGGCCGGGAATACTTATTTACATACAGGAGATGTTTTGAGTAGGGGATCAGGGGGAGGGCACGTCTCCAAACTGTACACTATACTTCTCAGATTTTAGAACTTCTTTTAGCTTTTCATTATGATTGGGAGAATGAGACCATTTTACCAGGCGCACTGAGACATTTCAAAAGATATCAAACATGTATGGTTACTTTTTTGTACACATTATATTGCATGGGTTTTCAGTGAATTCTCGGTGGTGAGGGGAGGGGGAAATGATGAGACCGTCAGTACAGGGTGTGGATCCCCCAGTGTGCTGCACCCCTGGATGTTACTGTTACATATGCAAGAGACAGCTTTGTGGATTCCCCCAGTGTGCTGCGTCCTGGATGACATATGCAAGAGACAGTTTTGTGGATTCCCAGGGGGGCCTTTTGTCCTCTAGAGGGGGGGGCCCAGACACATTGGCTCCAGTCTTACAGTTCCTCCCTTTGGCATTGTTTGGGCCACTCACAGGCTTCCCTGCAGTGTCACTTCAGTCGTTGTAAGGTGGTACTCTGTTTGGAGGAGGACGTTCTGTGCCAGGTCCATCGTGTCGATCAAGGCATGTGTTCCGTGTTCATAAAAGGTGTCGTCCCACCATGGGGAGACCTCTGCGTCCTTTGGCATCCATCCGAGGATGTCGATCTGGCCCATAGAAAAATCCTCTGTCACTTCCAAGCAAAATGAGTGATCAGCAGGACAGGTCAGTCCTCCATATGTGAACGAATTCATCTCACTGATGACACACCACTGTGTATGAGACACCTGAATAGCATTTGAATGGCCATGCAAAGATTTAACACTTATGAGTTTGCTATCATTGGGAGAGAAAGGTTGTAATGTGTTACATGTACAGACAACATAATTGTGAGTTTCATGACAAGTGCGACTGGTAAATAAGGTCTCAGTACCCTTCAACGTAGGTGATCCCATTTAATTACCTGATCTTTAACTACCATGCCAATGGATCGAATATTAGTGGAATTTGGATAAACTTGATCTGGGTGGATTAAAGGAAAAGTGGCAAAAAATCCAATACAATCAATACATTCGTTTCCAGTATACATCACAATTGTGGATATTAATTCTGAATACTTTACATTTTCATTTTTCTGAAGAGAACCATCTATGTAAATCTAAAACCTCAATTAAATCGTTCAAAACATGTCTCGGGGTCTTGTGAAGGCGAAGATCTAAAATTTCCTGTCTTGTTGCAGTGAATAAATCTTGTGCATATGATCTGCAGGCTAAGTCACGCTCGATGGTACGGGTCTGATTGAACAATGTGTGGCTGATCGTTAGAAGCGCCGCGCCGGAACGAACCGCTTTGATAATATTGTCATTGCTATTGGTGATGTGTTGGAAACCAGTGGCCATCTGATCTGTCAACCATGTAGAGAATTGAGATTGTTTGGTTATTTTATAAGTGTTGGCTGCTGAATTAATTGATCTGAACAGGCCGGCTATACTGCTGAGCAGGTCTCGTTTTGAGCGAGCAGGTGGAATTTGGGCGGCAAGTCTGTCTTTGTAATCAGAAATTAAATCATCGATTCGTGACTGTAGCCATGCATACGACTCATCATTAGTATTACAATGTTTTGTATAGGCAGAGTATATTGAAATGTTATAAGTTACATGTGTCATTACCAAATTTACATCATGTAATAAAGTAACAGTGTGGATTGGTGAAATTGTCTATGCAATGCAAACATTCCCGACACAATACATTCCTTCCTTTCGGTTGGTCCAGACAAGTACATTAGCTCGGTGAATCTCATATGTGTGTTATTATGTGTTTCTGTATGTGTGCACCTATATGTTGCAGGTTCCAAATTTTTACAAAGTAGCACAATTTTGGGTCTATGCCATTGTTTAAATTTTTTCGTAGTGTATGCATGTTACCTAATTGTGTCACCTGGATCTATTTTAAGTCGATACCAGGCAGTGAGGTTGTCCATGAATTTGGTGCTCGAGTGTGTCCTGAAATGTTTCTTTGTAGGTGGGTGGGTGTTACCTGAACTACAACAAATTTGTGGTGTGCAATTTGGATCCGGTACTAATCCGGGAGGCCATGTAACTTTCTCTTTTGGTGCAACTGTGATTTTTGTGTGGATGGCCCTTGAGTGTTACGCAACACCCACCTCCCACATTTCAGGTTGTGTGTGAGTGATTGGTGCTCCCCAGAGTGGGAGGATTTGATTCGCTACTACTCGTGCCACTGTGTTTGCACTGTTAAATTGGAAAATTTGTCAGTTATCACAAGGTAATAACGATATCCCCTTTGGCACTAGGTAGTGGGCTTATGAAATCCAATTGGAGTAACTCCCAAGGTCCCTTGGGTGGTTCTGGTCTACACAGTTTTGTATGGCCAGGCTTGCCTTGGTTAGTGGAGGCACATACGATGCATGTGTCACACCATCTTTGAATGTCTGATGCCATTTGTGGCCACCAGAAGTTTTTTGGATCAGCTGTTGTGTTTTTGGAGCTGATACGTGCATAATCGTGGTACAACTTCATCACTGGTTTCTGGAGGGCTTCTGGAACAATGTATTTATCGTCTCTTAAAATCATGCCTTCAGTGACCTTGACTAGTTGGTCCTGCTGCAGGTGCGGTGTCAGCTCTCCATCCGAACTCCACAGTTCTTGTTGGTACTGTTTCAAGTCAATAGGAATAGTTTGAATCGCACTCACGGCAGGAACAACCAGTCTGTCAGGCTTCCATTCATCTCCCTTTTGTGCTGCTAATTTGGCTAATTGATCTGCGATGTTGTTGTTTTCTCGTTTCATCTGGATTTTCGATGATGTGCGCGCACTTTAACGACGGAGAGTGAGGAATCGCGTGCTCTAATCTCCTGCCAAATCGTTATGATGTTAAAATGTTTGATCATGAAGTTTACGAATTGTTTCAACAGCTCAGAGTTGTCGCTAGAGGGCATTTTTGGTAATGCTTCGCTTGTTTTTTAAATCTTTTCTCTTTTGACAATCTCGCACTACATGGTTAGTCTTTCTGCAATAATGGCATATCATTTTATTTGGAGGCCTTTGGCTAAATTTATCTGTGCTGTTCCCTTCTGTTAACCACTGTGCGGACGCAACGCCGCGGGTTTTAATCGCCATCTGTTTTCTATTCTTGAACCCCAGCCTACTATTGCTCTGAACGTGTTTTCGGCTGGGTCGACGCCATTTGATAACGCTTTTGAACGGGATGCCGGCATTGTTTTTAACAAGCTGCAGTAACGTCATGGTTGCGGTCTGCATTTTCAAGGCCTGAGTGTTCTCTGTATGTTACCCATAACCGTTCAGCGTCGTTTCAAATGACTCATTACCTGTTTGTTTGATTTCTAATATTTTGCTCCAATCTGCATGTGACGGTCCCCTCATGTCTAATAATGCCTGTTTTAGACGTCAGAATCACTTCTCGGTTTCTGTTCATTATGTTGCCGGATTTCATTTCTGTGTTTAGTTTCGTCTGAGCTCCTCAGGGATAGTGAGGAGAGCTATTCGCCATACGTCTCTAATCTCTAGTTTGTAGACATTAGCCTGTAGCATCAATGCTTCCCAGTAGGGTTGAAAAGGCCCTTTTCTCGGCATAATTCCTACGACTTGTTTGTGCCTAGAGCATTCTTCGCATGTTAACGGGCGGCTGATTGTTGTGATTTCATCATCCGCATTTTTTATGGTTTTTAACACTGCGATTTTTACTGCTTTCTTTGGCGAGTCGTTTGATTTTGCTCGAGTCTTTACCGGGCTTCGCAGGCTCGGTTTTTCTGGCCACAGGCTCACAAGAGCTCGGTTATGAGTTTCTCTGTGTGGCCTATTGTTACACGCTAACGCAGTATCATCATCTTCGCTTTCAGTTTGAGTCTCTAACTCGGTTTCATCCAGTGCTGCTTGTTTAACTGCAGCAACTGGAAAACCTGTTTTATCGCAGCAATCTTCGAGCGCAGATATGTAATTACTATATGTAATTAGTTTCCCTTGAACGTGGTCAACTTTTGTGGCCATTTCTTCGCGTTGTCTAGCCCACCCCTGTTGCTCGTATGCAAACACTTCGACTTGTTTTCTTAACTTTTGTAATTCGTCAGATCGCACTCTTTCGATTTCTTTGATATTTGTTATTGTTTTTTCTCGGTTATGGTCGCGAGGTCATTGCGGCAATAAACAATTGCAGCGGGAATTTTCTTGTATTTTGATTTTGATTTTAGTTTTGCACCCTCGGCAGAATACCAGGATATTATTTTGTTGTTGTTCCACTTCAAATTGAATCCTTTGTCGCTTAACCGAACAAGAAGTTTTTGTAATTGTAGTCCTAAAATCTCCATTATCTCCTCATCTGCTCTGCTGCTGTGCTTTCCCTGAAAAGACATGTTTCTCGTCTAATTCTTATCACCACCGGGTTTTTCGGTTCCGGTCTCAAAAATGGGTATACCGACCCGTTCTACAAAATGTGTCTATATGGTGTAAACAGTATTTCCCTCAACTTCTAAAAGGCAAAGAAAATACACTTACCACAGCAGCTGAATTTTGATGAGAAGGAGATCAAACCTCATGTCTCAAGGAGAGTTCAAGTCGAATGTCGCGGCTGGAATGACGTACTCGTCTCTGCGAGAATCACGTTCTCGTCTTTGCGAGAATCACGTGCGGGGTCACCACTGTAAGGCCCGCCTCGATTCGACCCAATGGCGGCAGTCGTTCCGCGGGTGAAGGGCTTTGCGTGTTACAGTCTTTCCTTTTCACGACACAACAAGAACATTAAAATGGAACACTTTTTCTTATTATATATTTTGTCTCGTTATTTTATCTGACTCCATAAAATGAAAAGGGTTTTAATGATATCTGAGCATCATTAAAATATGAACGAATGATCGGTTATCCTTATCAGCTCTTTTTAATACTTTCCCCGCTCAGATATAGGGAAACTATATCGCTCAGAGGTCCTGTTTTCCACAGGTCTCACGGACACAATCTCGTCAGGCCCGGTCATCAGTCAGAGGTAAATTATGGTCACGTATCTAAGATTTGCCGTAAATTCACACGTACACAATCAGAGACATCGAATACCCTCATGGGGCACCCTCAGAACTCGAGTTCAATCGTTTACTTCAGTAAAGGGTTTTGGCCACTATCAGATATGTTAGCAGATCAATATACTACACTCG
Organism: Gymnocypris eckloni scoliostomus; assembly: GCA_027564155.1. Taxonomy (NCBI): domain Eukaryota; kingdom Metazoa; phylum Chordata; class Actinopteri; order Cypriniformes; family Cyprinidae; genus Gymnocypris; species Gymnocypris eckloni. Next base: position 33,337,976 of record CM050423.1, read on the forward strand.
TAATAGCTTTGGGTTGGCCAAATCTTTGTTTAAAGTAACATTAAATCAAAAGTCAGAGGTGTGGGCGTGCAATTCAGTCTGATCAGACGGCGTTCACCGTCACTGAACGGAATTAGCCCATCCCTACACCCAAGCACACTTAAAAGATGCCGGATATTAGCCGTCGCTAAAACTGACGCAGGCTTGCGGAAATATACGAATCCACTAATCTAGTAGAGAGAAAGCAATCTTCAGAGGCAGTTAGAATAGAATCAAACGTTACAATTTATTGACCAGGTAATCAAAACGATAATTCAAAGCTCCAATGTTACAAGAATAGAATCAACGGTTAACCATAACATAACAATAATTCAGGAATTGAAGAATTTGTAGAAATTACTACCTGGCAATGAAAAACTACGCACAGTGTGCGGGCAGTCCAACCTACAGACTCCTAACCATAGCTGGAAATGAAAACTACACACAAGTGATCTTGTGCGGGCAATCAGCTTACAGACGCCCAGAACTTTATGTCCCTTCTCCTTATATACCCAGATAATCTAATAAACCTACCACATGGTGGTATCTTGTCATTATAATTAGTCTTCAGAATTTGCAACCAAATGGCTTCTTGAGATCCTGTGGCCGGAATACTTATTTACATACAGGAGATGTTTTGAGTAGGGGATCAGGGGGAGGGCACGTCTCCAAACTGTACACTATACTTCTCAGATTTTAGAACTTCTTTTAGCTTTTCATTATGATTGGGAGAATGAGACCATTTTACCAGGCGCACTGAGACATTTCAAAAGATATCAAACATGTATGGTTACTTTTTTGTACACATTATATTGCATGGGTTTTCAGTGAATTCTCGGTGGTGAGGGGAGCGGGAAATGATGAGACCGTCAGTACAGGGTGTGGATCCCCCAGTGTGCTGCACCCCTGGATGTTACTGTTACATATGCAAGAGACAGCTTTGTGGATTCCCCCAGTGTGCTGCGTCCTGGATGACATATGCAAGAGACAGTTTTGTGGATTCCCAGGGGGGCCTTTTGTCCTCTAGAGGGGGGGGCCCAGACACATTGGCACCAGTCTTACAACACAAATAATTAAATTTTTCAAAATAAGCAGAAAATAGTACAAACTTTGTTAAAGTGATTGTTTTTAACAAGTATAACAAGTCTAAGCATTATTTAAAAAGCATTTTTGCTGAAGTATTTGTATCAATACCGTGGGCCTCTTATCCCATGCTGGTGGCACCTCATACATTTATATGAATTTTAAACAAAATAAACAACTTGAATGTTTTATTTGCACACAAAATCTGTTGCTCCATTAATTTTCAATACAATGCATATCTTTTCTGTGCAATTATATATTTTAGGTTCAGTGAATTGCACATTTTTTTCTTAAGGTGGGCCTTTAGCCCCGTTATTCCCTATATATATATTAGAAATGAGGTTGCTGTCTGATGACTTTGGCATTTTCTAATGTAACGATTTCCATGGGATTTTAACTTTTTAATTCTTAATTAGAACTGAATCTGTTCAGCTTATTTGACGTTAACATAAGTTTTATGATAATACCATGTTTTGGTATTACCATACTATGCTCATCCATCCTTTCTTCAGACATTTAGTGTAGTGACTAAAGCACACTTACCAACACTTTTTAACACCTGCATGTATTATTAATAGCTCAGTTAATTTGTGCTGTTTTTCTATGTGTAGGTGTGTGTAGTTCAGCATGCCGTCATGCATCATATCTGTCTTCATACTTGGACTTGACAGTTTAATTGGTCCACAGTAAAGGTGGTGACAGATAGATCAGCACGCACATGTGGAAATGTGAATGCCTGTGTGTGTGCATTCATATCTGTAAATGTATAGTGAGATGTTTTTATTTAAACCTGGGAACCAACAGAATTTCAAGAAATGTCAAACAGGTATGAAATTAAATATTAAAGAAATATATCTAGGTCAATAATCAAATCAACAAATCTGTGTTATTGACCATGTGAGTCTTTGACAGATGGTCAGATGTTCTTCTTTCATTGAAGCTTAAGATGCTCTTTGCATTATCTCAGATCATGCTGGAGATCATGTTCACACACTTTTCATTAAAGCATTTTACACATTCAAGTTGATTTTTCAAGTGTTCACATTTTTTATTCAAATTGTCATGCTGATAATTTGTTTTAAAATGAGAAAAAATGCAAAATAGAAGAATTTTAGTCTCAGTGGTCTCACTGTATATTTTTCACATTCGACTCATGCTGTAAAGCAATGCTAAAGCACATTTGGATTGAATTATTTCAAACTGAAACAAAGAAACCTTTTGGAGGGATGATTAGATTACAATAATTTAGATACATCCTTGGCCTGTTGTTACTGCTAGCAACCAAGCAAACAGTGAATGGCTGGCCATTATCCTCTCTGCTGTGGGTCTGAGTCAGCACAAATTATGCAAATATACTATTTCTCTCATCTCACATGGAATATGCATAAAGGAAATATTTTTAAATCAAAGGAACCAGTCTCGCAGACTAGACCTCTTTCTTTCTTTCTTTCTTTCTTTCTTTCTTTCTTTCTTTCTTTCTTTCTTTCTTTTCTTTTTACCCTTCATTTGACCTTTCATTTGTTCTTTTATTCTTTCGACCTTTCAACTTTTCTTTCTTTCAACTTTTCTTTCTTTCTTTCTTTCTTTCTTTCTTTCTTTCTTTCTTTCTTTCTTTCTTTCTTTCTTTCTTTCTTTCTTTCTTTCTTTCTTTCTTTCTTTCTTTCTTTCCTTCCTTCCTTCCTGCTTTTGTTCCTACATTATTTCTGCATTCATATTTCAAAATCATATTGGTGTATATTATGTTCAGGTATATTATGTTCTTATGGAAAGCGATGGAGCTGAAACATGAGCTATGTTTTCCATTCTTTCTTCCCTCATCACCTCAAACCCAAGGCCTTGCATTTTTGCGTATGTCTGAATACTTATGTCTATATACTCATGTCTATATGAATGTGAGCGATATTTTGTGTATGCAAACACAGAGGTCTCATTTATCCACCTGCCCTTAAATACTTTTGTGCCTTGCTTGTATAAGGAAGTCTGGGAAAACATGAGTAGGCCTCATATTTAGCTTCAGGCACACATTGAAGATTATTCCTCAACGGTTGCGGTGACAACATCAGCGGCAAGTAAAGGATTAAAGGCAAAAAAGAATGAAAGCCTCCTGTTGTGTGTTTGCAGGAAAGGAGTGTCACAATGATGCATATGATTTTCATGTTTCAGCCAAACTTTTTGTGATCTCATTCGAGACCCAATTGCATAAACTACGGAGAGCCTGGAGAAAGGCTAGCGATGTTTCCTTTTGACTGAAATAACATCAAAGTATCTCATCCCTGGGTGGAAGAGAGAGTGAGTGTGTGTGGTTGAGTGTCTCACCTCACCCCAGTGTTTGTATGTATCTCATCTTGTTTGTGTTTTATGATGTTTGGTTTCCATGAATGATGCCATAGCACTGATTATAATCAAGGAAATGCTTTACAATGGAAAGGACAGGCTATTTCTCTGTTTTACACATACACACACAGTCTGTTTCGACACTATTGCCCTTTGAAATTTGCGTGCTACTTCTATTCTTGTTTTCGTATTACCGCTTCATTTGCTCATCAGCGCTGAGTAATAAAATTAGCCAGACCGTACATGTCAGTTCAGTTCATTAGGATAGGTTTTGTTTGTCTTCGCAATGATTAAAGCAAAAAATTGTATTTCCAAAGGTTTGAGAAGTGATCCAGAATATTTCACATAGCTGCTTCCCAGTAGCCTGGTTCTTTCAGTAAGATGCTGATTTAGAATGAGCTCTTTGAGCTTCTCGACTGATCGGGAATGCGGCCATGAGTCACGTCTCTGTTCTGTGTTCATTATTCTAATGCTCCCCAGCTTCACACTGCTGATCAAAACCTCACGTTCAATCGTAGAGCTGTTCGACAGAGGGGTGAGAAGCCCACTGGGTCTTCCGGCATGCTGAAAGAAGCGGAACCGGCACATTTTGTTTGCATGATGCTGTATTGTACTTGTTAATCATTGCGTAGTTGTTTTTTTGTTAGATTTCTTGGTATTTCTACTTTTGATCACAATGGCTGGCAAAACAAGGCTGAATGTGTTGGGTGAATACACAAACGTTGATCATAGTACGACAACACATAGGTTATCCAGATATGTACCCTTTTCACTGATATTGATTATATATTATGTCCTTGTCTAATTTAATTAGGCAAAGAAATTATGACTTTTCATTTAATCGTTCTATATGTGACAAACACATGGCATTTGCTTACATTACTGCTGCCAAGTTATTATGTGACTCTGGTTCAAATTATAAATCTGGCATACGTATGCTTCATATCTGGACAAATATGAGTCACAAGATTTTACTGTTTGGGGATGGCAGCAAACAAACTATGCTACATGCAAACAGTAAAATGTACAGACTTTATTTTAAGGACCAGTTCTCACTAACTAGTTGCTTGTAAGCATGCATATTACTAGCATATTGGCTGTTTATTGAAGCATATGTTAATGCCTTATTCTGCATGACCATATTTTACTTCTCTTACACTCTAAAAAATGCTGGGTTGTTTCAGATCTTCTTTGGGTCAGATATGGCCTAACCCAACTTTTGGGTTATACATTTAATGTAAAATTTAACCCAACAGCTGGGTTAGTCCATATCTGACCCAAAGTTGGGTTGAAACAACCCAGCATTTTTTTGTGTAATCTGACCCCATACCTAAACTTATCAACTACTTCACTAATTATTAATCAGATTTTGCATCTTTAGAATAGCAAAAGAAAAATAGGATTATGTCCCAAAACTTTTCATAATCTTTCTGTAGTAGACGTCCAATTACTTGGCACAAAAATGTATCTCTCTTGCAGTAGAAATAAACATGGTTTGTGCAGTGAATTATTGTCTTACATCTGTTTTTTTTTCTTTAAATAATTATTTCAAATGTATTGTTATTATTTATTTAATAAGTAAACTGTATTAACATTATTACATTTTTTAAATGCTTATTTTAGTTTGCAAATACACAATTTATAATCCTCTCCTCTTATTAGAGTATCATGTTGTTCCCTTAGAAATATGCTGCATTGAAAAATCTGTATGCTTCATGTGAGGAGCTCAAAGTCACTGCCTATGTATAGTTTCAAATCACTTACTTAAGGGGTTCCATTTCAGCCTATGTAGGCCATAGACGTCAAGCGATTCACTAGACATTGTAACAAAGCCAGTGACAGAATTATAAATGTCTATAACTAGCACAAAGTCATTATAGTGATTCATCGTTGCATGCAGTCACACAGATAAATGTACGGAAACACACACACACACACACACACACACACACACACACACACACACACAAGTGAGGTAATGAGCCAGACATCGCTAGCTCTGGAACTGTGTCTCTTTAAGCCTTGCTTTGAGACAATAGGGCCAACATCTGCTGCGTTTACCCACAATGCATCAGAACCCTCTGTATCACAACATACAGTCTGCGCTTGTCAGACATTTGTCCCCGTGTCTTGTTTCCATGTGCTCCCAGTGTTTCCATGCCCTTATTTGGCCATTCCTGTTCCTGTCTTCGTTATTAGTTCATTAGTCTCCGTCTGTGTGTTCATTATGAGTTTATGTGTCCCCATCCGTGTTTCCCTAATTATCTAGTTTTCCCCAGTGTTTAGAAGTTCTGTGTTTCCCTGCCTCTGTGTCTGGTTTCAAATGTCATGTATGTCTTACTCCCGTGCTCCATGTTTCCCTGTATTTAATACAATAAATGATATTGTGTTTGATGAACTCCTCACCTCCTCGTTCTCTACCTCTACGGATTGTGACAGCGCTAAAGCTTAACATATGGATGCATGTTCTGATGAAATACTCTGTTAGCATCTCTGCGGTAATGCGCATCTGAAGCCTTCTAAATACCCATAAGCTTCGGGAATATACCTGTGTGGATGGTGGGAATGTATAATGGCAATAACAGAGACATCTGAAGATGAATATAATGTTACGTGCTGCTCTCTCATTGCCCTTAAATAAGTGATGAAGATTCTGGAATAGGTCTCTCATGTCCTTACAAGATTGTAGCGTGTGTAATTTCACAGACAGTACTGGTACAGTGCATTCTGAAGCATCTGTGGCTGCGCCATATTTCAGCATGGCTGGATCGTCTGACAACCGAAGTGAGAACAGTACATTCTCATTCTTGCATCTCTGTGTTCAGCTGTGGCTCTGAGATTTGTTAAGGGATAATAAAGAGTCAAAAGATCTTCATCTTTCCTTTCCTTTGTGTGTTTTTTGAAGTCCTTTTTTCACAGTATGAGCAGACACTTAAGCTCAAAGGATCATATATCAGAAATGTCAAACTAAGAATGTTGATCTGGAAGCAGTTTTTGCCCCTTATACACTTACATTCCCCATTCACCCCATAAACTGATCTGGCAATAGAGTTCTTTTAACATTATCCAGACAATAGGGTATATTCATAAGAAGGAGAACACAGCTGTGCTGTGTGTATTTGTTTTTAAGGATCTTGTTGTAAGAAAGCATCTCCTGAGATTTTAACCTGGTGTCCTCTCTTCATACCTCGCTTATTACATCTGAGATGATTTGAGAGATGCCAGATCTTCTAATCGTGATAACTGATCTCTGGCTAATTTGGTTCTTCAAATTAATTTGAGTATTATATTAAAATATCTGGATTAAGTTGTCTAAGATTACTGCACTGGCTGGTTGCAAGACTGCAACGTAATGACATCATATCATTAAAAAAGACACCTGATGGAAAAACTTGACACATTTCTGGACCTTTATAAGGAAACAGCCAAGCGAACAAAACGACATAAATGTATATAGATATAAATCGATAAATGAGATGTAAATAGATAAAAGAAATGTGCACTGTTTTAATTATTTTTATTTTTACATGATTCCCAATTATTTATATTTATGATTTCTAGTATTTGTACAGGCTTTACATTTTTACTTCAGTGTTGTCATTAGTAATAATTTTAAACTATTGTCCTTGGACCACTCTTATAATAAAGTAGCGGTGGCTGTGGACCACATGTTTGTTTGTTTGTTTGTTTGTTTGTTTTTGAGTGTGTGTGGATTTTCTTCTATTTTCATTATTTTATGGTATCTCGTTATGGTATTGATACATCATATCATTTTCCTTCATGTTCTTGCTATTGAGATTCAAAGATCATTGTTTATGTCTTAAAAGAGGTCAAGGCAAGGACAGCATGGGGTCTAGAGGTCAAGGATTCAAAATGTTTTTAAAGAAGTCTCTTGTGCTCACCAAGGCAGCGGTTATTTGATCAAATATACATTAAAAACACAATATGAGAAATTGCAATTTAAAATAACTATTTTGTTTTTTAATATATAAAAAAAAATTCTAATATAGCAAAAACATTGTGTTATAAGGACATGTCTGCTACTCTGTATTCCAGTTGAAACTTCAATAATGTGTTTCCTTGGGACATTTTATGAAAAAAATATACATTTAATGTTTTGCAGTTATGCAGTTATTAATTTATGCATGAATAACTTGTTCTCAGGCAAAATATAGAACGCTGAGTGTAGAATCAACTCAGCAGTCAGGATGCGTTACGCTTTGAAGAACAGCATTGAAGGACATATTGAATGATAATTTCATTTGAGACCATATAATTACATATCAGTTTTAATTAGAAGAGAAATACAAACTTTCTTCAAAATATCTTCCTTTGTGTTCGGCAGAACAAAGAAATTCATACAGGGTTTGAACTACTTGAGGGTGAGTAAATTATGACAGAATTTTTATTTTTGGGTTAATAATCCCTTTAACTGAAATACATTATTGCAAAATCACAAAATGCAACGATATGGCTGTCCTACACCATCATACACCAGAATCTGCCCAAATGCAAAAAATTCATAGCGTGTCCACAAACACTCGGGCCTTTCCTGAGTTCAGCTACTGGAAATGCGTTCTGATTTCTCACACATACATACAGATGGTGTGAATGAAATTCATGACTTCACCACAAGAACCCAAGAATCTGCAGCTGGGAATCTTCTTAAAGTCTAAATGTATTCTTACCCATGTATTTTACCAGCCCAAACACAAACAATAGCACTCACACACACTCTCTCTCTCTCACGCTCTTGTTGTGTCAAACACAAACAAAAGCCTGAAATAGGCACTGAAATGGGCACACGCAAACACAATGACAGACAATTACGCTCCAAGTGATATCACACTGCTATATCAGCTATTGCCTCAGGTTCGATAAACACCTTCGTGCCAGGGATTTAGTCAGCCTTGGTGTGTACTCTCCCGTTGCTATAGCGACCTTGTCTTTGTGAGATCCACAAAAGCCCATTATACTCTGCAGACCGTATATCTGCCCTACAGAAGTCTGTCTCTCATTTAGTCTTACACACTCCACACATACAGCACAGCATGTAATGCAACCCTCCCACTCTGTGGCTGGGCCGCTCTCCTGCCATTGAACTTTTATTGAGAGAAAAATAAAGACTTTTTATATTTGGAAAATCGACATGTGAAATGTTTCCACACAACCAATATTGTTCCATATAAAAAAAACTAAACTTAATAATTATTGTGCCATTGCTGCTTTCTGTGTATATCTCACTCCATGTCTCTTTTCCAGCACGAGGGCCCTTGACCTGCAGCTGAGCGTGGTCACGCATGAGATGGAGAATGTGAGGGTGGAGAAAAAAACTGCAATAACAGAGCTGGAAAATGAGCGCACTTGCCGCCTGCACATCAGGTAAGGAAATGAGGGAACAATGGTGCAAGAGAGACAAAAGAACAAGCGCAGCAGATCTTATTGGGTCGTGAGTGAGTGCGTGTGTGGAGTGTCTGCAATAGCCACCTCAGCCACGGCACGACAGGAAGAGCTCTGCAGATGGGAAATAACTGTGTGCGTGTATGAGTACACTTGTGGGTGTTTGCAGGCACAAGTGTGAGGGAAAAAAACTGTGAAAAGGGAAGGAGAACTAAAAAGAGAACAAGCGTACATTGATTTAAGCAGAATAGATTTATGTGCAGCTGTATACTGTGATTAACTACATAGAAAAAAGACAAAATTAATCTCACAATCTTTTTATGATTTTTCAGGAAAGTCTGTTATTATGCCTGACCATTGAATTTCTTATTTCAGTCAGATTACTTGACTATAGCAGTAGTATAAATCATACACTAGTCTAATTGCAAATCAAAATGTTTGACTGCCATTTCTTCCCCAGTCATGTCAGGCTTTCAGAAGCAGAATTGACATGTTTTATTGGTATGGTAAAATAGGGTTTATAATACCAAAAACTAGGGCTGTAGTCAAGTCCACCTTTGTCGAGTCCAAGACAAGTCCAAGTCCAAAGAGGTTCGAGTCCGAGTCAAGACCGAGTCCAAAGAGGTTCGAGTCCGAGTCAAGACCGAGTCCAAAGAGGTTCGAGTCCAAGTCAAGTCCAAGTCCAAATGAGACGGTCAAAACAGAGAAAGTAAAAAATAATCTTCTTCAAAACCACATATTTAATTATTGATAATTGATGTGATACGAGAGACGGCATATCTTCTATTCTAATATAATCATTTTGCATTATTGTTTGTAATGATCTAGAAGTATGTGCAGCAACACTGTAGGATCAAATTAGGCTATTTTATTTATCCTCCTGAGACCCAGCTATGGAGTTTTTGCCTCTGTAGTGGACATTCTATTTTAGTGAATTTCTCTGAGACCTCACATGTCACAGTTATAAGCCTGGATGTCCTGTACAGAGCACATTCAGGGCTTCATAGAGATACTAAATGTTTTTTAAACCCTCTCCTATGCCTTTAAAGATGGCAATATTTAATTTAGTGAAAAATTGTACATTCTTATGGAAATATGATTATATTCTGTAATGTCTTTAAAATCTGAATCATTTTCAGATTGTTTGTCATAAAGCAACATCTCAGGAAAATGTTATGGGTTTTCAAATTCGAATATGACTTCCTGTTATGAAACAGGACATAATTTCATACATGCTCAACGTAGAGGACACCAGGACTAAAAGCATGTTTATTATGCATTTTGGGAGACAACAATTGAATAGGGAAATAAATTATATATCAGTTTGCTTATGAAATATTATATATTATTATGAAAATCTGGCCATGACTCCCATTATGAAATTAATTTTTAAAAATTCTGTCCCAACAGCAACACATTAATATGCAAATTAGATACAGTGAATAGATACACTGTAGATGCAACTTTTTCTTTATTAACCCTCTAGTTAAAGAAAAGTATATTCTAAGTGCACCACACATGATGTTGTCTTCATGATGTAAATGTGAAACAAATCACTAAATATATTTGCAGAAAAGATGCATGAACTACAACTACATCTTGTACACACTTTTATTATGCATATTAGGCTATATGTTCTGAAATAATACAAGACAAATGCTCAAAAAACTCAAGTAATTCAAATTCAAGATGACTGAAGGTATAACACCTAGAGTGCTATTATTAACTATAAAAGCTCTGTAAAACAATGAACAGCAGTTCTCAGCCTGTCACCCTGATGCAAACCTGAAATATCAGATATACAGTACATGTACAGTAAGTTTCTTCACGGGTTTTGTATTCAATTACGCTGCTTTTCCATTGTTTTTTCTATGTAAACATGGACGCGTTTGACGGTTGCGCTCGCGTCTCTTGCAGCGTCTCGTGCATGAAACGGCATTCTAAAAACGCGGCACTCTAGTTATTAAAAGATGTTTAACTCACACCTTCTTGTATTTTTCCTATTTCACTGCCCGCGTCAACACAAAAACACACTCTGTATGAATGGCACCTAGAGAGCATCACACGTGAGCGGTTAATCATGTGCACCGACATGCGGTTGGATTGTTCTTTTCTCTTTACTGTTATTATTATCAAAGTGTCTAATTCTAGAGTTTGGTATTATTTCTATTCAAAATCGCAATTGACCTGAAATGAAAGTGAAAGCAAAATGCGCACGGGCATTAATAAGATATTTAAAAGCGAAGGAAAGTGAGAGGGAAAACTCCAACGAACTTCGTAAAACCAAACTGTATTATGCAACTTGCCGACAGCGTGTCTGTGGCCAAAATAAAAATTATTTATGCCTCCACGCAGCGCGCACACTCAGAGCCAAGCGCACACTCATATGACGCAGCTGTGCATTTAACAGGCGACCAATGACAATGCCCGTTCTAGTTAAACCAGTTATGTTACCCGTTTGCGGAACAAGCGAGCCAGATTAATGGTTTTGTTTTTTTGAAAGAGAAAAAAAAGCATATATTGCTGGACTCGGTCGAGACCAACTAGAACATTTGGCGAGTCCAATGACCAAGTCCGAGACAAGTCCGAGTCCAAATACTAACAAGTCCAAGACAAGTCCGAGACGATAGAAAAACGTCTCGAGTCCGGACTCGAGTACTACAGCCCTACCAAAAACACATAAAAGGCAATTCCTAAAAACATTAAAGGTGACATATCATGTAAATCTGACCTTTTCTCATGTTTAAGTGCTATAATTTTGTCCACGGTGCATCTACTAGTACAGGTAACAACCCAGTACATTTTCTCTGCAAGCTTGTGAAAAACCCGCTGCTCAGATCTTGTCCCTTCCACCTATGGTGACTCCATTGTGTTTTTACCAAGTGACAACGGTGTACCAGTTCTAATGCCATGTCAAAAGTTCAAGCAAAACATGCTAACTTTTCTGTCTTTGGCAGCACTGATGAGCACAAAACACTTTTTGGAGTCCCAGCATCAGACGAGACAAGAGAGCAGTGGATTTATTGATTTACTGTATATTACGCTGCTGCCACACAGATCTAATATAAACATGTAATTTCTTTCCTAGCTGTTTACCTTCACAGACATAACTGATTTTTGAACTGTTTTTGTAACTCGTATGTTAAAAGGGTCCTATCATGCTTTTTTAGTCAATTTTAGTCAGTGCGTAGTGAGTATTTTTGGGCATATAACGATCTACAAAGTTACAAATCTCAAAGTCCACTCCAAAGGGAGATATTTCTTAAACAAAAAATCCCTTTTCAAGAACTACAACGAACAGAAGGCGTTGTAGAAGGCGAATTTTGTCGGCTCGTTGGACTACAAAGTTGTTTTCCTGTATTTGAGTATTTGTCAATCCCGCCTATGGAAATTCGAATGGCTGGCCGGTGGGGAGAACGCTTGGTTGAGCACCTTTCAAAATCGAAACCCAGTGCGGGTGTTTTTATATCACTGTATTTTCTAATGGAAACCAACTGTTTTCAGAAAATTTGGGATGTAATTTTCATTTCATCTTGCATATAATGTCAGCGTTGGTGAGCAGATCTCTGTTTTGTGTATAGCGTTACTGGGGAAACCTCAAGCTCTCCCGCTATAACAGTGCCTCCAGCTGGCAGAGAATTAATCACAAATAGTGTAAGTCTGTGTTACTATAGTATAAATAAATAAACATTTCATTTTTCGGAAGGCGGGCCTTCATCAAACCTGGAACTAATCGAGCTGTTTGTGTCAGGCTGGGGAGAAAGGTATTGTAATAATGTAAATTATGTGAAAAATAATGCAATTTTGAACCACCAAGCGTGAGAGCATGTTCTAGTACACCCTCAAAACAAAATCAAGACTTTGTAAAAGAGCATAATTGGACCCCTTTATGTGCAATAAGACATGAAAGAGAACTTAAGTACTCACATGCCATGTGACAGCCGCTTTCTGTGCGCGTGCTTCGGATGTGTTTGCTCAGAATAAATACTGTATATCAGATGTTTAAACTAATATGGTTTAAAATGCATGATTTCAGCTCAACAGACATGATAATCAAAACCAAGTAGAAGTTTTTTTTTTTGTAGAGTATCTAAGGAAGAAGCTGTAAAGGCACAGCCCTATTTTGGAAAAGGAGATGGGGAGCAGGAGCTTGTTTGCATTTAAAGACAACAGCTTGTTTCTGCTTCCACTCAAAATAGCATTTTCAAAACTATATAATAAATGATCTGTGGGGCATTTTGAGCTGAAACAAATACATTCTGAGGACACCTGAGATGTATATTAGTGTAAAAAGTGACATTATAATTCTCCTTTATTAAAGAATATTATTTTAATACATTTGAAAACGTTTAAACATAATAGTAATAGTGTGCATTAAATAGTATTATACTACGGGGCAGTTGAATGCTTGAATCTGATTGGCTGACGATCGTTCTGAGGTGTGCAATTATTTTCAGGGAACCGCATGGCGAACGTAGTTCCAGGCAGCTCTCTTGACCGCATTACAGTTCTGTTTCACTTCGCCAAATGATTTCTGTTATTTCAGAGGTTTTATAACAGAAAAATTACCAAAAAAAATAAATACAGTAAACAAAAGGATAAAATCGACAGATCTGTCACATCTGGTTTTGCCACAAAATTACGTTTTGTTATGTACGGAAAGCACATAGCCTACTTTCTTTCCCTCACAGACACACATATAGTTTGCACACACCTTAACATAATACATCATACTCTGACGATTTGATCAGTAACAGTTTAAGAACTTAAAAACTGCATGACTTCTCACAAGCGAGGTAGCAACAACGGCGCTGTTCGTGAAGAAAATGAACAAAGTCTCACTATAGACATTGCACCCGATCACTGACTCACAGGGGTAACATTAATCTCTCTCTCTCTCTCTCTCTCTCTCTCTCTTTCTCGCTCTCTCTGTATAACTTAGTTATTAACTGAACTAACTGCATTATTCTGCTATCAACGGCTCAAGCCTCCGTTAAGGTTTAAAATTATGTTTTGGATTTAGCAGCAAGTGAGGCGTTGGATGAGATGCGGAAGAAATAATCCTACTCACAATAGTGATTTAAGTAGAAAAAACTTACGGATGCCTTGAAATATATCATCTGATCGATGCCTTGAGGTGTGGCAACCGTAGTATAAGTGGAATAATTGACGCCTAGCCGTTTAATTATTAGAAAAATAATGCACACCCGAGGTTGTGCATTATTTTTCTAATAATTCAATGGCCTGTCGTCAATTATTCCTTACATAGTATATACTTTTACTAATTACACAATAAGTAAACAAACAAACAAACAAACAAACAGAGGGAATAGATGTATCATCCCGAATGTATTTATTTTATATATTCATATGTCATTTTATGCAATCGAATGAAGTCTATTATGCTCAACAAGCTGCATGTGATCAAAAATACAGTAAAAAGAGTAACACTGTGAAATATTATTACAATTTAAAATATCTGTCATATTTAAAAGTTAAATGTATTCTTGTGATGGCAAAGCTAAATTTTCAGCATCCATTTTCAGCATAATATATTTTCTATGCATTTTTCCCTTGTTATTCACTTTCATTAAAAAAAATTGAGGCTTGGTCCTCCTGCTGATATCTGTTGTTTGAGATGTAACAGTTAATAATCAGATGCTGTGAAGTGAAGCTGTCATGAACGATAGAAAGGAGAGAGTCTCGATTGACTGGCAGGTGATAATGCAGTCATGAGCTTTCTGACAGGCATTTCCATCTTATCCAATTTTGTGTGGCACACACAAAGGCCATGATGGCGTCATACTGCGAAGTGCTTTCAGGAAAGGTGTGTGCCAGGGGATTGTATTTAAGTAAAGAAATGTGTGGCAAACATTTATATGTGGTTAGTGTGCATCAGCTCGGTGACGTATAACGCCTGGTGTGAGTTGAAAATCCATTTCCTAATTTGCTTTATATTCTTTTTCATCTTCTCTCATGTTTTTGCTTTCTTTCTCTTTGTCCTAATTTATTATTTTAGCTGATGGATGACACCTGGGCAGGTTTTTGAAACCTCTCAAAAATTATGACTGATAGATAAAAAAAAAAAAAAGTATGTTTTTTTTTTTGTCTCTCGTGAAAATATGCGGTCTGGGCCTGGCTTCACACACAAGCACATAAAGACACACAATGTCACACCCTCATGACCACAAGGTCTTACCATGCCATGCATTCAGTTTAAAAGATAATGATTGTATCATATTTCATCACCTGAAGAATGAGGAGATCATTTCCATGGGTGCCCTTATATGTCATGACCTATTATATAGTAATGTGTGGCGTTGTAGTCTGTAGTGGGTGTTATTATTACATCTGACTTTCTCAGGATGCCTTTCACATTTCTCAAGAAACAATCGAAGTGCTCTCGCTGCTGTCTAACCTTGCACCCCATCAAAATGTATCCCTTGAAAAATAAAATGTTCTATTTTGTGTTCCCATGCTAGTGAGGATAGTATTTTTTTATAATGATTAAAGTATTTATCTCGCTCTCTCACTAACTGTATTTCATGGCTGTTCAGGGCTCTGTGTAGTGCAGCTGTAACACTAGTTATGTGTTGTACCCTTGTCAAACATTGGAACATAACACTCAACTTTCAGATAATACACTGTTGATCACATATGTGAAATTACATTTTATCAGCCAATGATTACTGAAAAAGTTGCATATGATATGTACAGTCTGTTTTCTTAAAGACAGGTTTATCTTTGCACCCAATTTCTCAAATGGTTTGTCTTTTTTTGGAGTATCAAAACATGGTTTTAAATGGTCAAACTCTCCTTTTACTCATTTGGATTATTTTGCTCATTTGACCTCAGTTCACCAAGAGCATTTTTGTTGAACTACATTTGACGGCTTCTTTTTCTGCAAAGCAAATTTTTTTTTTTACACAAATAAATTGTATTTTATTGTTTACTGTGAGCACTTAGAAATGTCCTGCTACCTAGCAGCAACCTCTTACAATCTTTCTTCTGAGATATTATCTAACATTCATAGCAGAGCATGATCCTTTGCACTGGACTGTGTGTTGAAGCCTTGGCACTAGTCATGTGAAAAGACCTTATGTAATAACCATATCCAGCACCTTGTACTGCAGGCATGAATGATACTTCAATCATATGATAAGAGGTTTGCTATTACTGTAATCAGACAAAACTAAGAAAGTCAGGTTTGGTACGACATGAGTAAATGAAAATGTCCATGTTTAATGTTTAATTTGTTAGAGGTATGTCTGTACCGCAACATGTAAAAAACTAACTTTTCGATGACATAGGAGTCGCATTTACAGTAGGGTTGTGTCGGTGAGGAAAATCTAAATCAGCAAATACTGTGGAACCAAATAAATGAGAAACGAATGTTTTTTTTTTTTTTTAAACATTACATAGGTTTTATTCCGCACCCACCCGCTCCCGCGATATATTCACAGTTTTTTCACATTTCTGATGAAAGACAGAGAGATAGACTAACAAATAAAAGTTTAGTCTGCACAAAATTGTATTTATTTTATTGTCAAGAGTCTTGAATTTATTGACAGAAAAATGTCAACAACATGTTGCTGCCAACACGGAATAAAGTGTCACAGAGAGAGAAAAAAAAGTTATATAAAAATTGTGATCCTTATTTTTATTCGTTGTCAGGATATAATTCGTTTATGCTAACATTCAGCCTACAACACAATAGGAAAAAAATGTAGGTTTAGCCTAATATATATTTTATAAGTCTTGTCAAAATACTAAATTAATTTAACATCTTGCTGTTAACAGTGAAAAGCGCAGCAGAGAAAAATAAATAAATTCGACACAGTCTGTCATTTAAAATGATAGGATAAGCATAATACAAAAAAAGGAAAGATGAGTTGAACATACTTAAGGACATCGAATCCATGCTTTGCTCCATTCTTATTCTGCTCAGTCACTCATCACAACCTGCTTCTGCAGTTTTGTTTGAGAGCTGTATATTATATCTGCTAGCCTGCTCTGAGCATCGTTGTACATGCTTTGCTCAGACCCCACAAATAAAACGAAGCACTGGTTCATACATGTCATGCAGCACGTGCATAACGGTCCGAGTGCAGGCTGTACCGGAGCTCGATAAGAATAAAGTGCAAATATGCTGTTCTGAAAGGATGTCGGGAACGGGATTTTGTTAGACTGCCCGCTCTCGTTCAAATTGCACCAGAGTTACCGACCGTTACCGCGTTGTATTCGTTGAAATTAATCCTGCGGCGTAAGAAATCTGGTCGGAACAGCCGCGGCAATGCAGACCTAGACTGCTGTGATCCAAGACTGTCGTCTGTTCTGTCTAAAATACATTTTAGTGTCCTCTAACTGAACGAAATTATTTTTATTACTATAAAAAAATATCTAAACGACGGTGAGGGACGGTGCCATGGTGGGCAAGTGACGTAACGGTGTTGCGGTTTAACATCGGTATAACCGTCATCATCCGTCTATCGCTGCAAGCCTAATTTAGAGGGGATTTATCCACTTACACGGCAGGTGCAAATGCACGTGTCCGATTAATATCTTATTTATTTCCACATATGAATGAGGCCTAAAACCGATCAGACAATACGGAATCCATGCAAAAAATTTTCCTGCTTACACTGTCGTGGGACATATCCGATCTGTGCCACATGGGAGAAAAAAAAAAATCGTAATTGGGTCACTTGAACATGCAGTGTAAATGCAGCCTATTATGCTAAAAGTCCCTGGATGGTGATTTTTTAAATGTGAATCCGTGCACACTCTAATGGCTAATATTACTCCCAATCCATTGCACTTTTGCAAAGGATTCAGTTCAGAAATACAAACAAGAATTCAAAATATAAACATGATGAATATGCATGACTGATGGTTAAGTAGACAGGTTTAGATAAATGGGTTTAAGTTACTAATAATACAAATTTAACCTAGTAAAAAAAACTAAAACAAAGTTCCTTAAACATCCATTTGGCCATTAACTTTTAAATGCATCATTATGCAAAAAAAAAAAAGAGTTCTTCGCATGAACCATGGCTGTTTCTTTTCTCTCTGGTATGGTAGGAAGATAAATTAAATGAAATATAGAGGATGTTAACTGTGACAAGATGATTGACAGGCCAGTTTACAGTGACAGGAAGTGTGTAACTATGTGAGCGAGCATCCATTAAAGACAAATGCATGACAGTATATCCCAAAGCTTGCCTACTCTCCTGCTACAGACTCATAAGTGCGTACTTTTTCTTTGCAAAAAGAGTGCATACTTTAAGGGCGTAGTATAAGTAGGCAAATTGGTACGCAGCATTAGTGTGTAGCTACTACTGGCTCACAAACTCATGTGAGAGGAGATGACAGGCAAAAGTGAGACACTCCACGTTAGCTCATCAGTGTATGAGTTCCATAAAAAAAGACGGGGTGCTAGACCTCAATCAATAGTTATTTTTATAAGTTAGGATTACTCTCTCTTTAAACACATATTTTGAGTGTGATTAATTGGTCAAATATGAGAAAACAGAGTAAATTTGTCTGATGGTATTTTTTTACGTTTCCTGTTAGTATGTAATTGAAAATATGATGACGACTGTGACAGTCGTACACCCTAACACTGTGGAGTTGACTTTTGCATTTCAAAATCATTACTCATACTTTCATCAGAAAATTGAAATTGTAGTTGTGAAGAAGCCTTTTCCTGAAAGTCGGTAAAATGAGCGCTGAAGTATGCTCTCTTTATTCTCTACTTCACAAAGATATGAAGTAGATTTCACATCTTTGAACTGCCTCAGTCATCAGAGCAAAGAAAAAATGAAATGTGATTCTTAGATGTCTTCCCTCCTTAACCCCTCCAAGCCGTAATGTTAGCTTCTCTTTAAAAGTCCCCTTTTCATGTCTAGTGTGTGCATATATTTTTTTTGGAGTGAAGTGTGCGTGCTTCACATATGGGGCATGTGCGTGTGTAGTGCGAGCTCACTGAGCGTGAGGTCTAGCAGTCTGTTTGGTCAAAAGGATTATAGACTACACCCCAGCGGTTCACATAAAAAGATGGTAAAGGACAGCGAATGAGACAGGAAGCATAAACTGTTTGATCCATGAACACCTCTAGGCGAAGTGAAGAGCACTAGAATGCTGACTATGTTAATGATGATGATATGGGAGGTGATTTATAACAGTTATGATAAAGTCATAGATTTGAAACTGGACCAGCTAAGAATGCTGAGAAGCCAGGGGAAAGCAGCTGGCCAGACGCACACATCAAAAACAGACCATGTGCTGTCCAGACACACTCCAGAAAAACTTCAAACACAGAGGGCGAAATGAGAAAGAAAAAGAGGACAGGAGTGGGGGAAAAAGACAAAAAGCATGAGGGGTCAGTCTGAATGGGGTCAGTCGTTTGTTGCTCTGCAATCCAGTTTAACTGACACAGCCAGATGTACTTCCAGGAAACATACACAGCTGTTGGTAGTGCTGGTTGGTGCAGTTTATTGGTGAGGTTTCTTGTCTCTTCTGGTCTATTTTGCTAATGAAGAGGAGATGAAACAAGTGAAAAGGAGATAAAATGCTTCTCTACTCCTCTGTCTTCTAGTCTATCTCATCTCATCTCATTTTGTTTAATTTCCTCTACACTTCATATACATCCAATTGCATATTGTTTTTCTTCTCTTATTTCACCTTGTCCTCTTAGCTTCATTTCCTTTCCTTTTCATCTCTTCTCATCTCAGCTCGTCTCATCTCTTGTCTTCTTATCTTTTCTCCTTTCCTCTTGATTCTTCTCCTCTTCTATTGTGACCATGTTTAGTCAAATCTTGTCTCATTTCACCTCGTGTCTTAACCTCACATCTCATATTTCCTTGCATTGTCTTTTTAAATTGTTTATCTTGTTGTCTAGCAGTGGTGGACAAAGTACACAGATCAAGTACTTGAGTAAAAGTACAGATACGTATAATAAAATATTACTCCAGTAAAAATAAAAGTACTGCTTTTTCAATTTTACTCGAGTGAAAGTACAAAAGTACTACATTTTTTATGTACTTAAGTAAAAAAGTACTGATAGACAGATTTATTTTGCAGATTTATTTTATATAGACTACTTTATTTAATTTTATATTAGCACATATTTTTATAATCATACTGCCCCAAATACCTGGGTTTTTCCCAAAATAACCACTATATAGAGTCAAGATATATATTTTGTTGATATGGACTAGGGCTGTGCGATTAATCGAAATCGAAATAAAATCGCGATTTGAGATTTCTAAATCGCTTTATAGCTCGATTTTTTTCTGCGCCCCCGCCCCAACCTCCCGCAGTATGCTATCCGAACCAATCAGAATGCAGCAGAACAGAACAGACCGGGCATACAGACAGATAGTATGCTAAAGAAACAGGGAAGATGAGTTCAGAACACTGTCTTGTCTTTCTCTTATTTAGCCTTTTTACAGTAATTCTCTTTTCAACTTCTCTCTTCTGACAATAGCCATTTTTCGTACCCAGTGTTGTTCCCTTGTTATGAAAAATACATTCCCATGGTCCTCTCCCACTGTCGCTCTCTTTCTCTGCCTCTTTTACTGTCTGTCTACATCCATGTCTCACCCTAACACTGCCATGTTTATCCGTTACCATGACTTCTATACAAGTGGATGAGTGTGTGCTTGTGTATGTTTGTTTACCCGGTGACAGGCTGTGATGGGGGGATGGATACGCATATGGTTGGTGTGTGGTCGCTGAAGAGATTTCATGTGTGTGTGTGTGTGTATGCGTGTGGATTTGGCGTCCTGTTTATCCACATAGAGACTTCTGGCAGCTCTTATCTGCCTCTGTCTCATGATGATGATGTAATGCTGGTGGGAATGAAAGGGGCGTGATGTAGGGCAGCAGTACGGCTGAACTGACACAGAACTTCAAATGTACAAACCTCATTAAATCATCCGGCTAAACACTGACAGTTCTGACGCTCAGCCAGAAACTACAAGAGACATTGACTGTCCCATAGAATATTGATGGAGTTCTAAATGAAGGTCCAGTAGGAGCATGTTCATCTGATCCTGTCCATTTCATCACTAGCGTATACAGTATAAACAGCTGCTTACCAAATGTGTTTACCTTAAATGTCCTCAAGGATTATATGAAAATGTGAACTTATATCAAATGAGAAACAGCTTAAAATGAACAGGAGTACAAATATCCCACCCACAAATAAAGTGTGACATTTATTTATTTAGGCTCATGTCTGTGTTCTTGAATATTTAGAGATTTTTGTTCAGGGACTTCACATTCAATTTGAATGAATCAAATCCAATATATCCAAAAATGTTGTAATTTAGTGTTGAATAGCCTAGTGAAGAAATAGTATACTTAAGTACAATATATTTGTATGTACTTTAGTATAACTACATATATTTTTGCACACTATGAATTGGTATACTTAAAGTCTGCTAAACTGGAACAACTAATTTAGTACAAAATGCATTTTAGTTGTGCAAAAGCAGTGATGAAGTTCAACTAAAGTTGTATTAAATATTTGTTTTGTGCTAAAGTGGAACTATTCCAAGTATACTTAAGTACACTTTAGATATCCACTCTTTTATTACATTTTTGAAATGCCTAATTAATTCAGCATAAACTTCAAATGTATTTTGGTGACATTACAATTGCAATTTAGTTAAACTGTAAGAGTGTTGAACATACATTAATATACAAACTGATACTAATCACTAATCAGATACTAACTATACTAATAACAAACTGAGGTCATACTATCCCTTACTTTTAGTGACTTTAAAATGCATTGCAATTGTATTCCAAGTAAACTTGAAGTGTGCTAATGGCACACTTTTTGTGTGCTTCTAATGCAATAAATTAACCTTTATAAATAACAGCACAGCTTAAGTAATTGCCTTTTACTAACACCCCCAGCATACAAGTCAACTAAATTATCCAGAGAACATCAGTGGAACATTTGATAGACTTTTGAATATTGGCTGAAGGAAACGCTGGCGTCGAACCCGGGTCGCTGCCACACACACATGTACTCGCTTTACCAGATGCGCCCCCAAAGCAGACATGTGCTGTGAAAAACCGCGGTTACTTTGTAGTCTTTCAATACTGTTACAAATACTACTATAAGTAAGTTGTTTTTAATCAATGACAGTACAAATTTTATGAAAAGTCTTAATATAGGTGCAGTAAGCAGTGTGTGGAAATAAACTGCCTGTATAGAACACGAAAGTGCGTTAAACTTGAAGCTGTTAAAATCAGCAGCTATAACATTGAACATCATCTGCAGAATGTTTTGCTTCCCTTTTACCTGACATGATCTGTCATTAGCGCTGCAGGAAACAATTGGATAAACCGGCATAACAGTTTTATTCTTGTGCATGCAAAACACAGACCCGTTCGTTGGTGGAAGAATGTGAACGTACTGCTTATGTTTCAGTGCACGCGGAAGGAATAAAACCATCCGGTAACACCTTGCATGCTTCAACTCTCAATGTACTGCACAAATGTGATTGTAAAATGCAAATAAATGTTTTGGTGGTTTGACGGTCTCGCAGTACGCTGTGGATTTATATGTGACTTATGAATTGAAATTATTTTAATACATTTAGTAGTTAACGTCTCTGAATTTATTTGATATTTTTACTTTCTGTGTAGTTTGAGGGCTGGTCAGGATAAATGGTATAATTAGTTTAATAATTCATAATATTTTGACAGCCTAAAAAGCTGCAGTTCACATTTCCTTGTGCAACATTGTCATTGTCCGTAAGGGACATTAAAGAACCATTAATGGAAAAAAGTGTGTTGGTCCTGGTGCATTGGAGTGTATTGTGAATATACTAAAGCAATAAACCTTCTGATCAAGTTTGTGAATTTCTTTCACCATTTCAAATCCATGACTATATGCTCTTTACTTTCTAAATGTGACCATGGACCACAAAACCAGTCACACAGGTCTTTTTTTAAACAAGCTTTCCATTGATGTATGGCTTGTTAGGATAGGACAATATTTGGCTGAGATACAACTATTTGAATATCTGGAATCTGAGGATGCAAAAAAATCCAAATATTGCAAAAATCACCTTTAAAGTTGTCCAAATTAAGTCCTTAGTAATGCATATTACTAATCAAAATAAAGTTTATTCATAGGTTCCATGTGACGTCACAGCATTTTATCGCCGCCGTTTTTGTCACAGCTGCGTGACCTGTCAGTCTATGGTCACAGAAGCCACAACTACCAGAGGAAGATCAACAAAACACTCCCAGAAGGTTTACAAGGTTACAATATGCCCAGGATATGTTGTGCTGTAACAACAGTCGTCAAAAAACTTCCGAACTACAATTTTATTCGATCCCAAAGAGATTAGATCGGTGGAATAAATTGTTGTCTGCACCACTGGCAGCTAATGTACGGTCAGAAAAGTATAATAAGATCAATTTGTGAGTCTTTATAGGAGAATAAAGGATGCTAAAGTATGTGTATTGTACCTCATAGGCTATGTCGTTTGTGTCTGCAGTTAAGTGTATATATACAGTATATACAGTGGGGCAAACAAGTATTTAGTCAGCCACCAATTGTGCAAGTTCTCCCACTTAAAAAGATGAGAGAGGCCTGTAATTTTCATCATAGGTATACCGCTATGAGAGACAAAATAAGAAAAAAAAATCCAGAAAATCACATTGTAGGATTTTTTAAGAATTTTTTGCAAATTATGGTGGAAAATAAGTATTTGGTCAATAACAAAATTTCATCTCAATACTTTGTTATATACCCTTTGTTGGCAATGACAGAGGTCAAACGTTTTCTGTAAGTCTTCACAAGGTTTTCACACACTGTTGCTGGTATTTTGGCCCATTCCTCCATGCAGATCTCCTCTAGAGCAGTGATGTTTTGGGGCTGTCGCTGGGCAACACGGACTTTCAACTCCCTCCAAAGATTTTCTATGGGTTTGAGATCTGGAGACTGGCTAGGCCACTCCAGGACCTTGAAATGCTTCTTACGAAGCCACTCCTTCGTTGCCCGGGCAGTGTGTTTGGGATCATTGTCATGCTGAAAGACCCAGCCACGTTTCATCTTCAATGCCCTTGCTGATGGAAGGAGGTTTTCACTCAAAATCTCATGATACATGGCCCCATTCATTCTTTCCTTTACACAGATCAGTCGTCCTGGTCCCTTTGCAGAAAAACAGCCCCAAAGCATGATGTTTCCACCCCCATGCTTCACAGTAGGTATGGTGTTCTTTGGATGAAACTCCGCATTCTTTCTCCTCCAAACACGACAAGTTGAGTTTTTACCAAAAAGTTATATTTTGGTTTCATCTGACCATATGACATTCTCCCAATCCTCTTCTGGATCATCCAAATGCTCTCTAGCAAACTTTAGATGGGCCTGGACATGTACTGGCTTAAGCAGGGGGACACGTCTGGCACTGCAGGATTTGAGTCCCTGGCGGCGCAGTGTGTTACTGATGGTAGCTTTTGTTACTTTGGTCCCAGCTCTCTGCAGGTCATTCACTAGGTCCCCCCGTGTGGTTCTGAGATTTTTGCTCACAGTTCTTGTGATCATTTTGACCCCACGGGGTGAGATCTTGCGTGGAGCCCCAGATCGAGGGAGATTATCAGTGGTCTTGTATATCTTCCATTTTCTAATAATTGCTCCCACAGTTGATTTCTTCACACCAAGCTGCTTACCTATTGCAGATTCAGTCTTCCCAGCCTGGTGCAGGTCTACAATTTTGTTTCTGGTGTCCTTTGACAGCTCTTTGGTCTTGGCCATAGTGGAGTTTGGAGTGTGACTGTTTGAGGTTGTGGACAGGTATCTTTTATACTGATAACGAGTTCAAACAGATGCCATTAATACAGGTAACGAGTGGAGGACAGAGGAGCCTCTTAAAGAAGAAGTTACTGGTCTGTGAGAGCCAGCAATCTTGCTTGTTTGTAGGTGACCAAATACTTATTTTCCACCATAATTTGCAAATAAATTCTTTAAAAATCCTAGAATGTGATTTTCTGGATTTTCTTTTCTTATTTTGTCTCTCATAGTTGAGGTATACCTATGATGAAAATTACAGGCCTCTCTCATCTTTTTAAGTGGGAGAACTTGCACAATTGGTGGCTGACTAAATACTTTTTTGCCCCACTGTATATATGCTTCAATAATGAAATACAGAATACAGAATTTAAGAATACACTAGAAGTGAAAGATGTCTTTCCTCAGTTAGATTGCATGTTTTCTTGGCTTGCTGGATGTTGGGCTCATGATCAGTAATTACGTTGTTTGCATTGACCAAAACTGACTTGCTGAAATCAAAACGTGGACGGAGAAGGGAATCATTGTTAGCGCAAGTCTCGCTCGCCGTGAAGCAGGAGTGACCAGCCAGCAGAGGATTATTTAAGCTCTTAATGCATATATCGAGTGGCTACTTTCCCAATTCAAATATTAATTTGTCCAGAAAGACTGATTTATTGCAAATTGTGCTAATATTACTTTAAATAAATTCAGATTGTGTAGTAAGCTAATAATGTTATCTTGTTACACTATCATTGACTCAGAAATGCTTTGAGCTGATGTCAGTTTTAAATTTACAATCAGGACATTACTTGGTCTGTTACACTTGCTATCCAAGTGTTGGGAATCAAGTCCAGGGATCAGTGTTGGAAATGGTAGTCAAAGGTAATTTATTATTTAAATATATTAATATTATCTATTAAATCTCATAGATATGTGCTGTGCTCGTTGTCACATCGGACACAAATATGGCGTCGAGCATAGCGGAAGTGACGTCCATGGCCATGAGTATATATTTACGGTAGGAAATTTACAAAATATCTTAATTGAACATGATCTTTATTTAATATCCTAATGATTTTTGGCATAAAATTAAAATGTATAATTTTGTACCCACACAGTGTATTTTTAGATATTGCTACAAATATACCTGTGCTACTTATGACTGCCTTTGTGCTCCAGTTTCACATATGTATGTAAAGCTGCTTTGCAACCACTCCAAATTGTGAAAAGCACTATTTGAAGTGTGGTTAAATAATTTAAAAGGTAAAATTCATAACTATAATTTTATAACACCAAGTCCTCCATAACAAAGTACTGCATCATTATGAATTATTATAATAATTATTTGCAACTCAAAACATTTATTTTTAAACAAAACAACATTTTTTATACTCAACAATTAGAACTGGAATACAGTGCATTGTATTTTACATTTAATCATAACAGGTCAACAGAGGATTCAACCTAAAATAAATTACTGAAAGATTACTTCTATATTTAATAAATTAAGTAGTTTTATTTGCAAATCCCCCATTGTTACATTTGTGCTGTAGGCAAAAGTTGTGTTTGGATATTGCACTTACAGCACCTGTTAGCAAACATACTGGATGTTTCAATTCATACCTCACATTTTCTATGGTTTGCCCAAAAAGAAAGCCTTTTCAAAAAATTACACAGCATCATCTTAAAATAATTGTATCATTCTTAGATCTGAAATACATGGTGATGCTTGTGTCTTTAGCTGTAATGAGACTTTAGCTGTAATGTTTCTAGACTAAAGGTTTATTCTGAAAAATGTGCCAAATCTGCAACACAGATTCCTAATAGTGTGCACTCTACCGAGTTCAGATGTTTAGGAAAAGTACAGCAAAACCGATTGTTGGTGAATTGCACAGGTCGTGATCAATCATAACAGGTCAATAGAGGATTCAACTATAACAAATTACTGAATTTACAAAATAAATTAGTGAATTTCACAGGTCGTTATCAAGCCTCTTCACTGAACATACTGTATTATTATATTTAGGCTGATGTTAAACTCACATTATTACAATACTTAAGACACGTTTAAGCGAAGGAACAATCAAGTATCAATACACAGAATGTGATATTGTCTCTTGTGCCAGTCTTAGGTGAGAACTCATACAGTGGCCTTGTTTACCTAAATTATATGACAACATACACTCACCGGCCACTTTTTTAGGTACACCTGTTAAATTGCTTGGTGACACAAATTGCTAAGCAGCCAATCACATGGCAGCAACTCAATTCTGTGAAAAGCATCCATTTAGGCATCTAGATGTGGTGAAGACGACTTGCTGAAGTTCAAACCGAGCATCAGAATGGGGAAGAAAGTGGATTTAAGAGACTTTGAACGTGGAATGGTTGTTGTGCCAGATGGGCTGTTCTGAGTATTTCAAAAACTGCTGATCTACTGGGATTTTCACGCAAAACCATCTATAGGGTTTACATAGAATGGACAGAAAAAAGAAAATATCCAGTGAGCGGCAGTTGTGTGGACGAAAAATGCCTTGTTGATGTCAGAGGAGAATGGGCAGACTGGATAGAGATGATAGAAAGGCAACAGTAACTCACTCGAGTAACCACTCGTTTACAACCAAGGTATGCAGAATACCATCTCTGAATGCACAACGCGTTGAACCCTGAAGCATATGGGCTACAGCAGCAGAAAACCACACCGGGTGCCGCTCCTGTTAGCTAAGAACAGGAGAAGGAGGCTACAATTCGCACAGGCTCACCAAAATTAGACAATGGAAGATTGGAAAAACGTTGCCTGGTCTGATGTCTGAGTCTCGGTTTCTGCTGCGACATTCAGATGGTAGGGTCAGAATTTGGCGTAAAGAACATGAAAGCATGGATCCATCCTG
Organism: Gymnocypris eckloni scoliostomus; assembly: GCA_027564155.1. NCBI lineage: Eukaryota > Metazoa > Chordata > Actinopteri > Cypriniformes > Cyprinidae > Gymnocypris > Gymnocypris eckloni. Next base: position 33,365,498 of record CM050423.1, read on the forward strand.
CCTTGTTTCAACGGTTCAGGCTGGTGTAATGGTGTGGGGGATATTTTCTTGGCACACTTTGGGCCCCTTAGTACCAATTGAGCATCATTTAAACGCCACAGCCTACCTGAGTATTGTTGCTGATCATGTCCATCCCTTTATGACTACAGTGTACCTATCTTCTGATGGCTACTTCCAGCAGGATAATGCACCATGTCTCAAAGCTCAAATCATCTCAGACTGCTTTCTTGAACATGACAATGAGTTCACTTTACTCAAATGGCCTCCACAGTCACCAGATCTCAATCCAATAGAGCACCTTTTGGATGTGGTGGAACGGGAGATTCACATCATGGATGTGCAGAAACTGCGTGATGCTATCATGTCAATATGGACCAAAATCTCTGAGGAATGTTTCAAACACCTTGTTGAATCCATGCCACGAAGAATTCAGGCCGTTCTGAAGGCAAAGGGGGTCCAACCCGGTGCTAGCAAGGTGTACCTAATAAAGTGGCCAGTGAGTGTAAAATGCAAACAATCCCTACACACATACATTATATAGCTTTCATACAGCTACAGGATCATAAGATGAGTTGCTTCATTCATCCCTTATTGACACTATTTGTTGGGCTGAGAGAGCATGGACATATCATTGGGGTTATGAAGTGTCGTCCTCTTTCAGAGTTACATCCAGTTAGTTTATACGGTTATGTACTGTATGTGTGAAAATCACTGTTAAATAGTTTCAAACGTGTTGTAGATGGAATTAAGAACCCAGCTAGTGTACTTTCTTAAAGATGAATATATATACAGTGGGGCAAAAAAGTATTTAGTCAGCCACCAATTGTGCAAGTTCTCCCACTTAAAAAGATGAGAGAGGCCTGTAATTTTCATCATAGGTATACCTCAACTATGTACGGGCCAGTACATGTCCAGGCCCGTCTGAAGTTTGCTAGAGAGCATTTGGATGATCCAGAAGAGGATTGGGAGAATGTCATATGGTCAGATGAAACCAAAATAGAACTTTTTGGTAAAAACTCAACTTGTCGTGTTTGGAGGAGAAAGAATGCTGAGTTGCATCCAAAGAACACCATACCTACTGCGAAGCATGGGGGTGGAAACATCATGCTTTGGGGCTGTTTTTCTGCAAAGGGACCAGGACGACTGATCTGTGTAAAGGAAAGAATGAATGGGGCCATGTATCGTGAGATTTTGAGTGAAAACCTCCTTCCATCAGCAAGGGCATTGAAGATGAAACGTGGCTGGGTCTTTCAGCATGACAATGATCCCAAACACACTGCCCGGGCAACGAAGGAGTGGCTTCGTAAGAAGCATTTCAAGGTCCTGGAGTGGCCTAGCCAGTCTCCAGATCTCAACCCCATAGAAAATCTTTGGAGGGAGTTGAAAGTCCGTGTTGCCCAGCGACAGCCCCAAAACATCACTGCTCTAGAGGAGATCTGCATGGAGGAATGGGCCAAAATACCAGCAACAGTGTGTGAAAACCTTGTGAAGACTTACAGAAAACGTTTGACCTCTGTCATTGCCAACAAAGGGTATATAACAAAGTATTGAGATGAAATTTTGTTATTGACCAAATACTTATTTTCCACCATAATTTGCAAATAAATTCTTTAAAAATCCTACAATGTGATTTTCTGGATTTTTTTTTCTTATTTTGTCTCTCATAGTTGAGGTATACCTATGATGAAAATTGCAGGCCTCTCTCATCTTTTTAAGTGGGAGAACTTGCACAATTGGTGGCTGACTAAATACTTTTTTGCGCCACTGTATATATATATATATATATTCCATCCTTCCCCAAATGCTTTTGTAAAAAGTATAGTATTATACAAATAAATTTGTAGTGCACTAAGTTTGTGCTTGATGACAGTATGAAATAACTACATTTCGAATGTATTTTCAGTTAGTATAGACATGTCAATATATTTTTAGTATACTTATCATGACATAAATATATTTAAAATGCAATTAAATATATTTATTTTTCACTATGGTAAACAGTGATTTCACCCTTTTTTATCAGTACTGATTGTTCTTATTCATTCCTGTATTAAAGACAAATCACAACTGACTTGTTTATCCTGGATAACATTGAGATTGAATATTGAAAGAATATCAATACAAAATTCAAAAATCTCGTCTCGTCTCTTCAAACGGAACTCAATAATTTAATGTCTTCTCATCTTTTATCTTTGTCTTGCCTCATCTCATCAAAATGAACTAACATATCATGTAATCTCTGCTCTTGTTGCGTCTTGTTGCTTCTATTTAAAATAAACTCAAGCATTTCTCAAAGATTTCATGTCTTCTTCTCTCGTCTCTACTCTTTAAAATCAGTTTATACATTTGATGTAATCATCATTTATATTTCCTTCTTATCTTGTCGCATCTCTTTTTCTCTCATAATTTGAATTTTCTTGAGAAAGTACTGTCCCCTTGCAATATAGCAGTGTAGTATTCTTCAGTTCTAAATCAGAATCGTTGAATAATTTGCTTTTTGTGTCTGTGTGTGCATCAGATCAAGGTTTGTGCAGCAGCATTGGCTTCTCAGGGAGACTTTGGCCCTGCTGCATTCGTCTCGAGAGGAGATGATGAATGTTAAGAACCAGTTAATTCACTTCCTGGAGACCTGGGAGAACAGCAGAGCACTGATACAGCAGAGTTGCATCAGTGCTGATGCAGGTAATTACACATATGCACACAAAACTACGTCTTGCTTCAGAAAGTATTTGCTCCTATCTGCTTTGTACATCTGTTACAGCTTATAGTACATGTGTGTGTATGTGCATGTGTTTTACACGTGCTCTGGCTGAATCACAGAGCACACTCCTACACTCTGAGGATGACAGTCATATATTTTGTCATGGTCTGAAATTAAAATAGGAACACATTCTCCCTCGACCTCTGTGGGTGCGTGCCGGTGACTATGAGATGTAGGGCACACTGTACCCACTGTGCTGAGATAATTGCAGTATAATGATAATAGAGGATGTGAGACATTTACTATAAGTGCTGGAAGAGAGGAGAGTGTTGGTGGACGGCAGAGCTGATATATACCCATATCATGTGTGTGATGTTGGTAGTCTAGTGGGGGTGATTCAATTCTCGAGGATTCTAAAACTCTTGAAAGAAGACCTTTATACTTATATGTATATATGTGACCCTCTTTGTGAAATCCAGGCTAAAGTTTCAAAATCTAATTATGAGATAACAAGCATCAAAGTTTGATTTCTACCACTAATTTCTAACCACTAACATGACCTTACTCAGTCAATATTAAATATATAAAGGTTACATTTTCACATAATGTTCTTTATCATATGAAGGATGTTTTTTTTGTAGAAAACAGCAAATCAGAAAAAAATTAGCTGGGTTTTCACAGAGAGGGTCACACACACACACACACACACACATATATCATTGTTGGGGAGTAACTAGTTACATGTAACGGAATTATGTAATTTAATTACAAAATAAAAGTAACTTTAATTCAATTAGTTACTTATGAAAATGTTTAGGATTACCAAGGGGGTTACATCTGCGTGCATTTTTCATGCACTCACACATACAGATTTAACAGATTTTTTTCATGAATTGCAGTTTTATGAGTGCTCTAAAATATGAAATGCCAATTTTTCAGGAGTTTATAACATGCTTATTTGATAACTCTTTATTTCCTATATGGGTTTATGTAAATGCTTTATTTTTTTATCTGTTTTTTTTCAAAGGCATTGTTAGATTTCAGTGTTTCTTGTCATAGTTATGCACAGATTTGATTTCAAAAACAGTATCATAGCTATTAAACTATTTCTTGTCATGATTTTAAATATGCATTTAACCTCAGAAATTCTGAGTCAGAATGATCTCAAAATAAGTCTTATTCTGTGGTGGCTGTGCTTCAAATGGGATATCGGATGCCCACTTTCCACAAGTTGGTTTGATTTAGGGTCTTTTTGAAATGGCCTCAGTGGTCGTATAAAACAACAGCCTTTTTTACCTCATCAAAAACAGTTCCATTCACAGCGACTCGTTTCGGTGCATACCTCATTTACATGATAATGAGTTCTGCTCACCCCGCCCCTCTCTCTTCCGTCAAAGAGCAAAGATGATAAGCAAATAATCATAAAAAAATATATATACTGTAAAGTGTGAGACTTACTACTTCTGGAAGTGCATCTGGATCAAGAACAAAGGGTACTGATCCATCCTTGAGTTTTAACTTTTTAACAAAACCTGCCTTGAATTGTCCCTCATTTAGAAAGCAAATGAGTAAAATGATTTGCGCAGACATAAACTAATTTAGGTGTATTCGTTGTCACATTACCATCAAAATCAAAGGCTAATCCACTGCGTCCTCAGTGGCTCTGATGTTTGAAGAAAATTAGGACTCTCATATTCTCCTACATCTAACAACACTTGCATTGCTTACAAGACGTTGTTGCTACAGCTGCTCAATTGCAGAGAAAATGACAGACTTCCTACAACTGGCTGAGGGCGGAAATATGCTAATACGGGACATTACGTCAGTGGTCATGGGAGGGGCCTGAGCAATATGACATATTGTCTTGATAACTGTTTAGGTTTTTGGGGGATTAAAGAAAAAAGTTAATGGATTTTTATCATTGAGTGATAAAGGGTAGTTGTGTCTGCGGACTACCAAGACACATTTATATGCAAATTAAGTGTTTATTGATTCAAGTGATGAAGGATTTTGAAAGTCTGACAGTAATCAGTGTTGAGCACTACTGTAAGGTTAACCCTGCCTGGTTTACATGATGAGAAAAATTATTACCAGTTGAAAACAATGACATTTAAAAAAGTAATCAAATGTAATCAGTTACATTACTTTAATAAAGTAATTGAAAAGTTACACTACTTATTACATTTTAAGTAGGGTAACTTGTAATCTGTAACCTATTACATTTTCAAAGTAACCTTCCCAACACTGTATATAAGTAAAGTATATATATATGTAAAAAGTATTGCCTACTTCAACCTTTTAAATGCTAGTGTGCATTGACGAAACATCCCCTGAAACTATGTCAATTAATTAATGAGTTTATTCACTTCTTCAATTAACTAAATGTGTGTTTGAAGTGAAATGTTAGAGACAGAAGAAGGGTTTGGCTTAAGGTTAGGGTAAGGCATATTCTGAGGATGAGTATGGCACAGTCAAATACAAATATACAAATTAAGCTCAGATGAGCTTTATTTGTCACATACACAATTATACAGAGTATAATGAAGAGTGAAATGTGTTCTCTGCATTTAACCCATGGGGAGAAGGTGTGTCCGGTTTGGTGCGTCCTGTGGTGGAAGGGGTTTTCAGGGGTGAGACATGGAAAGTGGGAGGGATTCTGTACCTTGCCGGGAGTTGGAGCTGGTACGTGATTTCGTTGATATGCCTCTGTATTGGAAAGGGACCTATGTACCTTTGGAGACAACACATAGAGGAAGAGTTGGGCTGGGACCTGGGGAAGTGGATACGGCAGCTTCACTGTCTGTGAGTTCAGGGCTTGGTAGTCAATGCAGGGCCTCAAGCCTCCATCTGTTTTGCCCACGAAGAAGAAGCTTGAGGCGGCAGGTGATGTAGATGGCCGGATGAAACCTTGTTTGAGAGCCTCTTGGATATAATCCTCCATTGCTTCGCGCTCCGGGATGGACAAAGGGTAAACCCTACCCTTGGGGGGGTTTGCACTAGGCAGCAGGTCTATGGCACAGTCCTATGGCCAATGCAGTTGAAGGCGGGTGGCTGCTTGCTTGCTGAACACATCCTGGAATGGCTGGTAGTCAGATGGGATCATAAACTTCACCTGAGGCTCAGGGCTTTTCACGAGGATGGAACACACATTGATCTGCGGTTTGGGAATCGAGGACAGACAGTTCTGGAAACAGGTCTTGCTCCAGTGAGTGATTACTTAAGGATCCCATCTGACTTCTGGATAACGTTGAGTGAGCAAGGGGCATCCCAGGATGATATCCACAGTGGGCCTCTCCAGTACCAAAAATTTGATAGTTTCCTCGTGCAGACATCCAACTCTCCTCATCAGAGGGGGAGACTGATCATTTACCCTTCCATGCCCAAGCAGCTTTTTTTAAATGGTCTCGACTCGGAGCTCCCAGGGCTGCCACCTTTCGGGTTAGGTTGAGTCGAGTTAGGAGGGCTTTGATATAAAGTTCCCAGAGGAGCCAGAGTCGACAATTGGGGAGACTGAAACAGAGGAGTCTGAGGTAAGTAGTTGTACTGAAAGAAGGGATAATGTGGAAACATCAGGTTAGGACTGGGCTATCTTCAGCCTTATCTGAATGAACTGCTATTCAAGGATAGCTGTGTCCAGTCCTCTAGTGTTATGGCCTCAGCTTACGTCAGGCTTTGATAGTTGACTATGAAGTTTATGTGTTCGTTGTTTAGCAAATAATTTACTGAGGGTCCAGATTTCCCTCTTGTGAGCTCCTGGTCAGTAACACGGTGCTTCGCTAGCCTACTGTGAGACTGACATGGATTGGGGACCTCCTTAGCATAGCCATCTGAGGGTGGTTATATTCTTACTTACTTGAATACAACTATCTGAGGCTAGCTGTGTTTTACTGCAGTTGTGGTGAGCCCTCTCCTGGATTGGTTCCCCTTTCCTATAGCCTAGCTATCTGAGGATAGCTATGTGCTATCTCAGTGATTGCTCCCCTGCTTAGGTTTTAAGTAGCGGTCTTTTGAGCCCTTACCTAGACAGTGCTGTCTTTCCTCTTTGAGTTGTAAGTAGATGGCCCACTCTCTGTGATCTGGGCAGCTATGTATGAAGGCTATCTTGGCTATGTTATCCTGGTCCACAAGCCTTCATAAGACCTTAGGGGACATAGCTATCTGAGGATAGATGTGTTCTAGCTCAACAGCTACACTCTTTACCTGGGATTTAAGTAGCCATCTCTTAAGCTCTGCTAGAGGCTTTCTAGTTTGCCTATACAGTGGTCTTGTGTATCAAGGCTAGTTCTGCTCACATATCATAGCTATATGAGAATAGCTGTGCTCTTAACTTGGGTGAGATGTTTCCAGTGATCTATTCAGGTTTCCCCATTTCTGCCAAGTTGTGTGAGTGGCCCGTGGCATGGCATGGCCTCTTTCTAAGGGAAGGCATAGGTGTATGTATTTCGCTTCCTTTGTGCTCTCCTACCAGATAGACAGACATGCGCCTCAGCACGGCGTGGTTAGATTTTGTTCCCCATAGTGTCCCCTAGGGGGTGCAGCGTGGAGTTCCCTAGAAGAGGAATGTCTTGGGTTACGCATGCAACCATGGTTCCCGAGAGGGAACGAGATGCTGTGGCCCCTTGCCATGCCTTCAACCTGCCTGTCTATGTCTCCTTCAGACAGCTAAATTGGACGACGTATTCAGCAGGAGCCCTTTTATACTTCCGGGCACTCCGCCTAAGACTTAATGGGCCATGCGGGCCAGTAGATTAACGTTGTTTCATACGTGCTTTAGACACCGGTCATGCGGGTTGCATTTACCATACTTCCCCATAGGGGGCGCAGTGTCTCGTTCCCTCTCGGGGAACCATGGTTACATGCCTAACCTGAGACGTTTTGTGCAATCTTTGTATTGTGTCATTCTAACTAGACTAAGGTGTTGTTCTGAAAAATACTTGAAGACATTATCTCACATACTGTTGTGTGTATACTGCCAGATTACTGGATGACTCCCTTGCTTCTCTTTATAAAACACTATTTGGGACACTACAATGCACATTTGCTACACACTTACATTTTCTATAAATGAATGGCAAATATGATTTAAAAAAATGCTAAATTAGTGTGGTTGTTATGATTAGATCAAATAACTACGGTCAGACTATTGATCAATATGTGCATGTCTATGTACAGTCAGATTTACCATTACTTGGTGAAATTTTGCATACAAAATCTAGTCATTGTTACACAAATCAATGCAATCCAGAGTTTTGCGTGAGGGTGAAAAAGATACCCACGCAGATTTTGCTCATGTTCAATTTGGTCATGCAAAGTCATTGCATTAACTAAGGCAAAGCTGCTTGGTTTGAAAGGAAATTCTGTATGAGCTGTGCTTCATGCATCACTAGACCTTTTTGCCTGTGAAATTTCACCAACATCTAATGTGACCACACCTTAAGAGAGCGAATATAGTGTTACAGTGTGGGCAAGTATCAGTTTTAAAAAAAATATTTAAAGGCTCTTTTGTGACTTGCATGCTGGTGCATATGTGTTTAGAGATGTTTTGCATGTTTAATGGCGTTTGTTCGGTTCATACATCGACATGCAAATCACTTCATGCACTGATACTAGCACATGCATACTTGTTGTGTGTCGCTCAACATAGTTTTGCAGATGATTTGGGTGTTGTAGGTTGAGTTAACCTTTTGCTCACCCATAGGGTGTGTGCCTCCTCACCACAAACGTTTGGAACCGCCTTCCTTCTGCCTGTTGCACGTTTCATAAAGCTGCCAAATTCCAGCATGTGCGTGCGTGTGTGTGTGTCACTGAGAGGTGAATTAGTACCAAAGGCTAGAATCCTTTGAACGAATGAACAGGTATTTTTTTTTTACAGTAGCCTAAGGAGTGTTTAGGCTTTGCTTGCCTGCCTCCCCTACCTGTCTTTCAGCATACATGTGTAACGCATGCATATTTTTGTATATGCTCTCCACTCAAGTTGCTTTGACAGAAAGCACTCTTGAGGCTGTTTGTGCATGTAGGTTCTGTTTGTTTATGTGCAGAAATGTATGTGTGTGCTTGGGTAAGGGCCAAACTGAAATGGGTGTGGGTGCAACAATTATGCACTGCTACCTGTCTGTCTGTTTTCTTACGGTTATGAGACATGAGGGAAGATGAGATGAGAGCAGAAATGTATAAAAAGGAAGAGAAACAGAGAAAGACAGTCTGAAAAAAGACGAATAGATTAGTATATACTGTTTTCCATTGCTGCTAGCTTTATTCTAACCATTTTCTCATACTGAAGAAGTAGGTTTGATCTTAGTAAAGTTAGTGGGGATGTTATAAAAATATAATATTCGGAGGAAGCAGTTGAAGTTACATATGGGTTCATGACATTACCTTAATTGTTTGGTCTGATTTATTCAAACATACATTAAAATGTCATTCATAGACACAACAATTTAAATACATACCTGCAATGATGAGCATGTTTTTAAATTTTTACATTTCAAACTGAAATTGATGTCAAGAAATACTTAACACGTTGTATTTAACATCGTGTTAGCATCGTTAATTGGTCAGGGATCACTAATATCCTTCATGGCACGACACGTTGGCGAACGACACTTTTGACCAAGAAGAACATAAAATGTCAAAGTGTGTATGCTAATATGAATTTGGATAGACCTATGCAGTTTTGGAAGGGTGTTTTATGGTGTAATAAGACCAAACTTTTTGGACCATTTGGATCAGCGGTATGTCTGCAAAAAAGTCCAATCTTATGAGCTGAAAAGCACCATCTCCATGGTCATGGAGGTGGACCAATCTTGTTATGGAGATGATTTGCCATTGCACTAAGTGGAAATCTTGACTGTATGAGGGATATCATTGATTCTTTAAAGTATCAGGCCATTTTGGCAAAGATTGAGATGATTGTCCTGTTGGAAAGTTCCATGGTCATCAAGCTTCTGTCTATACTCCGAAGGCATCAGGTTTTTCATCCATATCTACTGAAGTTTAGTTCAGGGATTGGTCATAGAATGTTTACCAGTGGCCTGTTCAGTCTCCAGACCTAAATCTCATTGGAAATATTTGGTGGAATTTTAATAAATTGTTTTTTTTACAATGGGGTGGTTACCATCAGCTCTGTTGCATTTGGTTCCAAACCTGCTGTCTCATGCACATTAACACATGTTCACACACCAAACCGGACACATCCGTACCAAAGACTACTGAATACTGCCTATACAGTTTTGAACATGAAAGTATTGTTTACCTTGGTAAATTGTCATCCATTCATACAGAGATATGACCGCGCACTATGAGTTAATGGTCATTAGATCGCGTAAATCAGTGGACAATGAATAGAGATTATTTACCCCTTCGGTGTAAAGAAACATTAAGTGAACATGTATAAAATATAAAAACCCTGGCAAAGTATTATCTGTATTATCAGCGAATGTGAGCAGAGCATAGCGGGGAGCAGATCAGTGAAGGAGATTTTACCAGCGTTGCACAGATCAGCTGTACCACAGCATGTCACAGCACAGCAGCACTACTGCAAACAGTAACAAGTATACTAACATTACATAGAAATTTCTTGTCAGCGTTATTTGAGCAGACTTAGCTTTTCCATTGAGCATGAGCTGTAACTGAGCAGAATGATAGAGCGGAATATAGGTTGTTTGCAAACACGTGATTCTGATGATGCGCGAAATACAGCTGGAGGGCAGGAAGTTATTTTGTCTCCATAGGAATCAGAAGCAGAAACTCAAGATGCCTGTGTTTTGCGTTGTTTATGAATGTTCAAATCAACCAAACCGAGAAAACACAAGGAGCTTTCATCATGTACGAAAATGTGTTGTTCATAAGGGGAAAAGTCAAGAAATTTACAGAAAAATGCAGGAAAAAGTGGCTTGTTAACCTGCATCTGCGGTCGACAGGAGCTGGAGTCTCACAGCAATGACGTCATGTGCAAAAAACCTATTGAACGAAGCATCACGCGGTGCAGTGATGATGGTTGAAGGAGTTCTCTCTTCAAAAAGTTAGCAGGCAGAGGGGGACATCACAGGGTTATCTGTTGTGCCAGTGGAATGGCAATCTGCTTGCCGCACGAGGCAGCATCACGTGTTGCTTGCAGACGCGCCTGTATATTAATCGGCTTAATTTGCAGCACAATCGGCTGGCCGATCAATCGGTCGACCTCTATTCTTGTCACATTCAAATTGGTTGTCATAGTAGCGACACTAATTTGTGGAAATTCAGCACATTGTGATTTCCACAAATCTGAAAACATTAGGCCTATTTGTAAATCACACATAAATAAATTTTAATAAATTTGGATTTGGATATATGTTTCATTATTATCAACAGTTACTTTTTGACTTTATTTGTTTTTTTGTTCAATTGTTTTGTTGTTGTTGTGTCAGTTATTGCATTATTATTTCAGTCAAACCTATAAAACCATTTGTTACCCCAAACTATACAGGCCTATAAAAGGCTGATAAGTGACAAAAGTAATCAGAATGCAGCTTTTACTTCTCATTGACACGTGAACTTCCCCTTTAAATAACATGACGCTCTGCCCTCTATATGAATGACGCTGCTCTCTTTAAGCTCTGTTGGAAGTGAATTATTATTAAAAAAAATTATTAATTGATTAAGCATTTCGTCACTTCCTTCAGGATGCGTTAAATTTGTCAAAGCGGTTTAATAAAGTATTTATTGATCTTGTGAATTAGCGAATTTTACTACACCAATATTTTTTAATTGGCTGAAAAAGTTTTATATGGGAATATCGTATGACACATTGAATCTTTAACAATGCATTGGCGCAAAAACGCACACGGCACACCTTTTAGACCAGTTTCACATGAAACATGATTTCTCGACTGCCACAAATACTTTCTAAACAAAATACTGATTTTGTGCACTTTTTATGTACCAATATTTAAAATTGGCCTTTGAACATGCATGAAAAAAAAGCCTTACCTTGGCAACACCCTTGATCTAATGGCATTATTGAGCGCTCCAAATTAATCCAGATGCAAACTTTGCATGCACCAATCAGAGGCAGCAATTAACAGCGCTCTGATCCAATGGCATATAGGCATCGTCAGAATGACAGTATTCTAGCCCAATGATGTTGGGGGATACAGTGGAGGAGGGCAATAATTTTTCAGGGTTTCCGTACCACTCTTGATCACAACTCTGTTAAAATGTAGTGTTAGTACGTACACTCATTGGCGCCCCCTCCAGCTGCTGGCGCTCTAGGCGACCGCCTAGCTTGCCTATGCCTAGAAACGATACTGCCCCTAATAGGTACATATTAGTCCCTTAGAGTAGTAATACGTACCCTTAAGATACTAACTAATATGTACCTATTAGAGATAAAAAAGGTAAAATATTTCCTTTTTAGGGTACTGTTCCATGGACAAGCTATTTTACCCAAAAAGGTACAAGTTTAAATACTTATTTTTCTATTTTGCTGAAAGAATAATGTATATACATATTTTTTGTGTGCTATGTATCAACGCCTTATAATTAAAATACTAATAATAATAGTAATGTTTTTAACTGTGGCTTCTATAATTTTAGCCCAGTGTTTTTATGTACTTAAGCTGTGCCCCAAATAGTCTGAAACTAGCCTACCAGCATCCATGTAAATGGTATGTTTACTGTGTCATCATACAGTGTGCTTTAGAGGGTGGGAACCATGCTGACTGGATTACCCTGCACCTCAGTGAATTCATTGTCTTTCCAGCAGGTCAAATTAGTTTATGCTTGGGCATCTTGTTTTTATCATAATCATTTTTTTTTCACGAATCTGTTTTGCACACACACACACACACACACACACACACACACACACACACACACACACACACACACACACACACGGGAAGTTGTGACCTAATGGTAGAGTCGGACTCATAATCAAAAGTTTGCGGTATGGGTCACCATACTTGGCTGTATGTCACGTCACATCACTTTCACACACAAAACAAGCAAGTAATGCAGATTCCTCTCTCTCTGACCCCTTTCACAAATGTATTATTTTCTAGAGTGTGCTCGTCTGAAGCAGCAAGTGGTCGGGTTGCAGGTGGAGGTGCCAAACTTGAAGGCATGTCTTGATGCAGCAAAAGAACAGATTCTGCAGTTGGAGAACCAGGTCCAGACCCAGAAGCTACTGCAGAACCAAAACCAAGAAGCCCAGTTTCTCATACAGGGTGTGTATACCCACAGTTTAAAGGTGAAGTGTGTCATTTTTTCCATTAGTGGCACTATGCAGAGTTTCAATAGTAATGGTAATAAAAATAATGGTAACACTTATATAAGGTGTCAAAATTAAGGTGTCATTTGTTAAAATTAGTTAATGTATTAAGTAACATGAACAAACAATGACAAAGCATTTATTACACTATTTATTAATAATTGATAATGTTAGTTAATGAAAATACAGTTGTTCATTTTTTGTTCATGTTAGTTCTCAGTGAATTAACTAATGTTAACAAATGCAACTTGTGGTTTTAATAATGCATTAGTAAATGCTGTAATTAACTAAGATTAAATAAATGCTGTATTGTTAATTCTTAGTTCATGTTTACTAATGTTGTTAACTAATGTTAAATAATTAACCTTATTGTAAAGTGTTACCAAAATAATAATACTTTTATAATGCTCAGGAGGTTTCCTATACAGGTGCGCAGCAGTTGTTGCATTCATTTTCCACATTTGTCTTCTGTATGTGTCATCCGTGGTTATCTACAGTGCTCAGCGTAAATGAGTACACCCCCTTTGAAAAGTACAATTTTAAACAATATCTCAATGAACACAAAAACCATTTCCAAAATGTTGACAAGACTAAGTTTAATATAACATCTGTTTAACTTATAACATGAAAGTAAGGTTAATAATATAACTTAGATTACACATTTTTCAGTTTGACTCAAATTAGGGTGATGTAAAAATGAGTACACCCCACAACAAAAACGACTAAATCTAGTACTTTGTATGGCCTCCATGATTTTTAATGACAGCACCAAGTCTTCTAGGCATGGAAAGAACAAGTTGGCGACATTTTGCCAGATCTATCTTTTTCCATTCTTCAAGAATGACCTCTTTTAGAGATTGGATGCTGGATGGAGAGTGATGCTCAACTTGTCTCTTCAGAATTCCCCATAGGTGTTCGATTGGGTTCAGATCAGGAGACATACTTGGCCACTGAATCACTTTCACCCTGTTCTTCTTCAGAAATCCAACAGTGGCCTTAGATGTGTGTTTAGGATCATTGTCAGGTTGGAAAAGTGCACGACGACCAAGGGCACGGAGTGATGGTAGCATCTTCTCTTTCAGTATAGAGCAGTACATTTGTGAATTCATGATGCCATCAATGAAATGCAGCTCCCCGACCCCAGCAGCACTCATGCAGCCCCACATAAGGACACTGCCACCACCAGTTTCACTGTAGGCACCATGCATTTTTCTTTGTATTCCTCACCTTTGCGACGCTATACAGTTTTGAAGCCATCAGATCCAAAAACATTTATCTTGGTCTCATCACTCCAGAGTATAGAGTCCCAGTAGTCTTCATCTTTGTCAGCATGGGCCCTGGCAAACTCGAGGCAGGCTTTTTTATGCCTGGGCTTTAGGAGAGGCTTCTTTCGTGGACGGCACCCATGCATGCCATTCCTCTGCAGTGTACGCCGTATTGTGTCACGGGAAATAGTCACCCCAGTTTGGCTTTCTACTTCTTTAGATAACTGCAGTGAACTTGCATGTCGATTTTCTTCAACCCTTCTCATCAGAACATGCTCCTGACGAGGTGTTAACTTCCGTGGACGACCTGGACGTCTCTGTGAGATGGTTGCAGTTCCATCTTTTTTAAACGTTTGTACCACTTTTGCTACAGTATTCTGACTGATAAGTAAAGCTTTACTGATCTTCTTGTAGCCTTCACCTTTCTTGTGTAAAGAAATTATATTAGTCTTGTGACATTTCTCTTCCATGTGGTGCCATTGCTGACAGCATGAAATGGGAAGGGGTTTTCTTTAAGTAACACCCTTTTATAGTCAACTGTCTGCTGAACACCTGTGTAATGAATAATTAGACTCACCTGTGGTTGAATTCTGTTAAATTAGACATTTGTAGTCTAGCTTTGCTCCAGAGACTTTCAGTGGGGTGTACTCATTTTTGCATCACCCTAATTTGAGTAAAACTGAACATTTTGTTCTCTAAATTATATTATTAACCTTACTTTCATGTTATAAGTTAAACAGATATAAAACTTAGTCTTGTCAACATTTTGGAAAATGTTTTTGTGTTCATTGAGATATTGTTTAAAATGTTACTTTTCAAAGGGGGTGTACTCATTTATGCTGAGCACTGTATGTACATCTGGTGTGTTGTGTTTATGTCTTTATGCCGGACAGGTGTTTTAGAGTTGCATTCTCATACCTTGTTAGTATTCAGACATGCCTGTGATGTGTTTGATTTACTTTTTCAGTTCTTGCCTGTGTGCGTTTGTGTGGTGTTGAGTGTGTTTATTGTGATGTTTGTGTTCGGCAGGTGTTTAGGGGTAGCAGTCTCAACCCCTGCCTATTTCTTTAGGGAGCCTCTGAAACTCTTAGTGGTGCAGTTAACATTTGTGAAATGTTAACCTTGTCAGCAAACTAACATGGAAGTAACAAGGAAAATTGTGGCCATTTTATGCTGGTATCACATGATCATTTCAGAACTCATTCTAATATGCTGATTCTGCTCTCTAGAAACATTGGTCACACTTTATAATAACTGGCCACTATGAATCATTAGTTAAGCATTAGTAAATAGTTAATTCATCCTTTATAAAGCATTGTCCTAACATTAATAGTCATTAGTAAGCAGTTTACAAATACAGCTATACATGTTTTGTTCTTGAGTATAGCTATAATGTTTAATAATTTTATTTTCATACTTTATTAATGATCAACTTAACATTTCTATGTTATTTACAAACCAGTTATTTAGGAGTTGTCAGTGGTTCATAAGATCATTCAGATAGTGTAAGTAAATGATTAATAAACTATTTAAGTGTAAGTTTATAAATCTTATTATTTAGACACATGATAATAGTTGCTCAGTGTGATAATAAATGCTTTATTAACACATATTGCTGCTGTAATTAATGATTATGTTAGGTAGTTATAAAACATTTAGTAGTTACCAGACATCTATTTTTGTGTTTTGTGTTCATCTAAAGTGAGGACTTTTTATACATTGTAAAGCATTTACAAAGGAGATTTAAAGGCTTATTTATCTCCCAAACAGAAAAGTTAAACAAACACAACACAGAGGGATACAGAACACAATTTTTGTTTACTGCACAACTGTACACTTGATAAAAATGAAAAATAAACATCTGCAATTTCATAAATAAAAGTGTAGAGTTTTATGGTTTAATAGATTTTTTTTTTGCATCTTGAAATACACATTTCAGTTCTGTATCGCTCTGTGGTGTGTTTGTTTATTTTTTTCTGTTAGGAATATAACAGCCTTTAAATCTCCTTTGTAACAGATATGCTTATAAATAAAGAACAAGGCAATTATAGCTGTATTTATAAACTGCTTACTAATGACTAGGGGTCGACCGATATGTGTTTTTCAGGGCCGATGCCGATACCGATTATTACAGATCAAGTAGACCGATAACCGATATTTTGAACCGATATACGTGTCTGGTGTAAAAATGAAAATTAATGCCAAAATTAATAATAACAAGAGCTCTGATAAAAAACGTTCTTTAAATGCTTTTAAACATGTCTTTAATTCTGAAAACTGTTAATAACAACAACATTCCGTTGGTTTTTACAGTACAGTGCAAATGAAGGCATAAAACATTAATTTAATTTATCTTTTAATCAAATGAGAGTTAGACTTTATTTTTGGCAAACAAATGAGTTTACTATTAAAATTAAAACATGGAAGAAATAGCGTGTTATTTTCTCAACAAAAGTTGTAATAATTGTTGTAGTTGTATTACGATACAGTAATATATTCGGCTAAACCGAACTTATATTTTGACAGGTTGCCATGAGAACCTTTTAGGTTTCTGTAGCCTATGTATATATGATATGACGATCGTTTTACTCAAATGAACGGTCAATTGCTCATGAAGTGACTCTCTGAGCAGTTCTGGGGATGTTGTTCATGTATTTATGTCCTCATTTAGTGAGACGGCAGACGATGAAGTCACTGCGGCGTCCGTGCGCTTCAGTATGTATGTGAAAGTAAATGAAACCGCAGGTCTGTGTCATTCATTAACAGAGATGCAGAACATGCAGGATTCATATTTAAAGTGTTTTGCGGCTTAATATTTATAGATACTAGTCCATAGCGCAGTCGATTTAAGTGTACTGACCTACTTTTGATTAATTCATCCAAACTTCGACACATTCCGCGACATTCCGCTGCTATACGGTAAATTCCATTATATGACTGCATTTCGCGATTCGCCCGCATTTTCCGCATCGCGGACATCATAGTGGATTGTGATTTATTGCAACCTTCAGCTGCTGCTGCTGCTACCTTTGAGAGACAACTGATGCGTGATCACTGAGGCAGCTCCAGTTAGCAAGTAGTGAGACTGCCTTCAGTTTTCCGCGTTGATTGGTCGGACTCGTGACTCTCTACATATCAGATGAGCGTTGGGGAGATTGCTCTCAGAGATTGAGAGATCGCCTCACTCTCACAGAGTGTTGAGCTCAGACAGGCTGCATCGAGCCAAATAGTGCATTTAAAAATTAAATAATTTCACCTGTATTATTTATTCACCAATAAATAATGTCACCTGTAAATAGTATGTTTGTTTGCATTATATAAAAAAAAAATATAAAAAAAAAAATAATAATAATTATCGGCAAATCTGTTTTGAAAATGGCCGATATCGATAATCGGTAAAATGCTTAATATCGGCGCCGATAATCGGCCCGGCCGATAATCGGTCGACCCCTACTAATGACTATTAATGTTGGAAAAATGCTTTATAAAGGATGAACTGACTATTTACTAATGCTTACCTATAATGAATCATAGCGTGCAGTTACTATAAAGTGTTACCGAAACATTTATTGGTAACAGTTTAGTATGACCAATTCTCACTATTAACCCTTTCGCACGTGAGTTTAAAATATTCTAGCTGAGCCCCCAGCGTGAGTTTTTTAGGTGACCGTTATTTAAAACGTATCACCTTATTGTTTCCATGGCAACGTGTCATGCTTGTCATGTGACACAGCACACGCAGCCACATAGTTCTGTATGACATGTGGATCGCTTTTATTTCGTTTTCATTTTTTAATCAACATATTCACAAACATCCTCACTATATTATGAAATATCTGATATTCCGATTCTGAAATATGTGCAAGTAAATGTATTTGGTAGTTTAAACACTCTTATAATGACCGTGTTAGTTGATCTATACCAGCTGATGGGCGACGCCATGTTAGTTTGCGCTGAATCCTAGCTGTGGGATAAACAACACGTAAATTCATCCTCTCCTCTCAAAACACGTTAAAGTAAGTCTACGGTAAACTGGGAGAAGAGCAGAGTAAACGTTATAGTTACCTACACAATCTGTATATGATATCAATAAAACATGTCATCAGATTATATTTGTAATGATCATTATTGCCGTTTCCATAGAAATCAGCATGTATTTTACAAACTATAAATGTATGGTTTTGCTTGTACTTATGCTTGTTTAAATGTCTGAAGCCTAAAATAAGCATTATATGGTTGAAAACATTGAATGGTTGTGATAAGATGACAAGAGCTCAGCGCGTCTGATCTGGCTCAGCGCCAGCCAAAGCACGAATGCAGATTTGAATTTAGTAGTTGATGACGTGACGCACTGAATGTTCTAATCACACCGGTGTGATCGTACGCTTCTGGGACCAGCCAAGACTGATCACACCGGTGGGATCGTATGTGTGAAAGGGTTAACGAGTTGCTTATTAGCATGCCTAATGTTAACATATTGGCTGTTTATAAGTGCATATAAAGCACATGTTCTGCCTGGGCATATTCTACTGTACAACCATAATGCTACCCAATACCTAAACGCAACAACTACCTTACTAACTATTAACAAGCAGCAAATTGGTAATTTATTGAGGCAAAACATAAAAACATAATTAATGGTTTGTTAATTTCAAGATTTGGACCTAGATCTGTTCTGTTCTGCTCTGTTTGAGGATTCGTAAATGAATATAAATATCAAAAGAACTAATTATAATTATATTATATTATATTATTGCAAATTTCTTTATTGTTAGTTTTTTTTCTTTTTCTAATTAATTTTACTGATCCTAAGCTTTTTGTTAAGCGTATAAAAACTGGTAATTTTTTAAAATTTCTCATCTAGTTATTTCCAGGCAGACCAAACGTTCTGAGCCTTTGTGTCATTTGTATCTATTTTCATTTCTTTTCTTCTCAAGAATTTTGAGAAACCTCCGGACAAAATTGATATATAAATGAAGAGCAGCTAAAAACTCCATTAAGTCTCCTGAGCTATGAGAGTGCATAAAACTTGTCCTTGGAGAAGTACTCATTGCCCTAGACTCATACATGAAGTGGATAGATTGTCTTTCCCATGGGAGGCAAAAGAAAGGGAAAAAGGGGGCACAAAAAAAGAGTGAATACATGTTTATACCTTGCTCTCTATTTATCCTTGTCATGTTACGGTGACCAGAAAGCAATTATCAGTATTCTGCTGAAGAGACAAAGCCCTCCTCCTAGGCACTCTTTTACCCCCATCGAGAAAATGTCAGACTGACATGGGCAGCGCAGTAGAGAGCACTTACACCAGAATAAGCACAACGTCACTTTAAGCGGTCTCAGCCTGAGAGCCAGCCAGACAGCCAACTCATCAACAAACAGACAGAACAAAACAGCCCATTTTTCCTCTGAATAAAAGCCCTCTGAACCGACCACGTAGTGAGACGATCCCGCCAGCCTTTATGCAGTTCTGGAATACATCCTGTTGTGAGTTAGCGGACCTGCTTGCCAGCACAAACAGTTTGAGAACAGAATGACCGCTTCCTCTGGACTGTGGTTTCAGGTGTTTATGGCTTGGCCCCTAGTTCCTTTAGAAAGAAACACATTTGTTTCCCATAATTTACTGTGGTTTTACACCCTCTATCTCTCTTTCTGCAGCTGCTGTTTTCACAGAGATGATGCAACCTCCTAATTATTGTCTCTTCATTTGGTAAAGACATTGTTGTGCTTTCTGTGGTGTTTTTCCTCAGGAGATGTGTTTCAAAATTAGACCAGCGTCTTACAAATAATGTCTCTCTTTATCTCTTGGGTATTTTTGTCCTGTGGTTTATGATGCTAATCATTAGGAGAGTACGAGAGAGACAGATAGAGAGGTCAGAACGACTCGGTCTGATCGGTGGCAGTAAAGGGCAGCCTCTCATCGACTCTATCTATTTAAACACTGCCGGAACCTGTGTGTGTCCCCTGACCGCTGCTGCTACACGAGTGTTCTTGCTTGTTACATTGATACCTTTGTAAATATCAGTAATTCTTCATGCAAATTGGTTGATCTTATCTCTTGTTATTTGATCATATATAGATAGTTAACGGCCCCTGAAAAGAGCTGCTTATCTATGCATTATTAATAACCATTGACAGTTATAACCGTAACTCTAAATATAGTTCAAATATCCTGTAGTTAATAGGAAAATATTTTTTTTAAATACAGATTGCACAATATATTTGACCTATAATTAATGTTATTTGAAGTACATTTTCTAGATTTTTGGCAAGACATTTTGACAGTCATACATTAATTGACATTTCTAATTGACATTTCATTAATTGAGTATAATTCATTTCAAATATTATTTCTGTTTTAAAGGTGGGGTAAGTGATTTCTGGCAGCCAATGTTGACATTTGAAATCACCTAAACAAACACACCCTGCCCCAAACGGATCTCGCCCCTATTTCGATAGACCCGCCCCACACATGTATTGCAACGATTAGTTCTGTGAAACAAAGCAAAACCAATGTTACTCACCTATCGAGAAGAAATAAAGCAACCTCGACGTCTTATTGCAGGCCTTCCCGCTCCTTCAGTTCTCTCCTGCACTGGAAAGCTGATCTGATATTTACACAGGTCCTACTTCTTGCCTTATCGTAACACCGTGTCTACACCGGACGCGAGCAGCGTGACAAAATTCTATAGAACTCATTATAATCAGTGATGCTGTCTTGATGCAAGACGACAAATTCCCAACAGTAAACTGCTGCCGCATTCTATTTATGATATATTGACACACATTTAAAATTATTTGTATTGTCCTGTCCACTGTAGACATGTTGTAAGCCTTCTTTTGTTCTGCAGATGTTTTCCTCTTTTGTTTTTTATCTCTATCTTTCTGCCGTCGCTCGGCTCGGCTAATGTCCGTCATGTGCACTGATGAGCGCTCTCTCCTCTGTATCATGAGCAGACACGCCCCTTACTGCTGACTGGCTACAAGTTTGTTTTGGTACTGGGCCTGACTCAGTTTTCTAAAGCGTTTTTCAAAAAATACATACCCCACCTTTAAGTGAGATTAAATCAAAGGTGCTTAAATTACTATTAAAATGTAACACTTCATTAAATTACTTTAAAAATTGCACAAGCAAGCAAAATCTTCAAGCAAAACATATCTCAATATAATAAATATAAATAATTATATTCCCACCTTTTTAAACAGTGCAACTTTCAGCCCCTTCAGTCATATGGATAAGGATTTATAAAAGTTATTTTGGTAATACGTTACAATAAGTTTTCATTTGCTATAAATAATTAACTATGTTAGTTAACATGAACAATATTTATATAGCATTTATTATATTAAGTTCAAAAAGTTAAGTTGTTTTTTATAATAATTAAAAATAAAACAAGTAGACAAAATAGAAATAGAATAGAGAGTTTTAGTGATAGAGGGTCTAGTGTAGATGGAAGAGATGTGCTTTTAGATAGTTCTTGAAAATGGCTAAAACAGTTTGAATCGAGTTGGACTGGTCATTCCACCAGCAGGAAACAGTTGAGGTAAAAATGTATTGTTCAATGTAGTTCATGTTAGTTTATGCATTAACTAATATTAACATATTGAGTCCTTATTGTTAAGTGTTGCTGTTATTTTAATTCCGGTTGATTCTATAATCATTGAGGCCATTTTGTGAACCAGTCTGAACGATTCATTTTCAATGATCTGCCTCAAAAAACAATTTACTCACAAATTGAACATTACTGTAATTAGCATGTAGGTTTAACTCCACGCACTGTTAGCTCCACACAAAAGCAATATGTTGCTGATGAAATATTTTAAAGCAGAACTACAAAAATATATTTCCATGATTTTTCAGATGTATTTACTCCCATAACATTTCAAGGCCTGGAAAAATACATTGGTCCCACATGCTCTTTCCTGGTTTCCATGACTGTATGGAAGGTATTTGTCCACATTCTGGTTGTTAAATGTTAGTGGAACATGTTCACAGTATCCTGTGTGGGTTTGAGAGGAACTGATTTCATACAGCCACTAAAATCACCTTGACACAGTTAAAAATAACTGCAAACACGATTAAACGTGCCATTAATTCTGAAAAAAAAGCTCTAACATAATTTGGTTGTAGATGCCACTTAGGTTTGTTGTATAATTAAATGACATAGATTTTAAGTGTCTGAAAATGCTTTGAGGCCACTGAAGATACTCAATGCTGTCATCATACAAAACCAGATGAAGATAGGCTTGTATGCCCGAAATGTTGTGGGTTAGATGTCATGCGTGTCGGGTGACTGCAATGCAGTAGCACAACTCTTAATCTGTGGCTGGTCTGACTCCTACAGTTTCCTGTCATCCTCTCCTCCCTCTTGTCTTTTAAAATGTCTCCTGTTTCAAATCCTTGGCCGTTTTTCCTCTGTCTCTCTCTTCACGATGAGAGCAGGGCCGAGTGAATACGGTCTACTGAATTCTGCATCGGATGTCACCGAGCTGAGATGATGAATGAGAATGCTTTCACTGGCCTTTGTTTGGGTGTAGAGTTCACCCTCAATTATTGCTGCTGGCAACCGTTAAGGCACCAGATTATGCTTCAGTGTTTCAAGAGAGATACAAAGCAGCAAGCGAGAGAGAATTACATCTATTGGCACAGGAGGAAACGGATAAATGAGTGAAGAAACCCAGATGAACATTTATAGATGAACATTTATAGCGACAAAAGACAGTGAAACAAAAATCTGCTTTTAACTTTTGCCAACAGTAAATGTTGAACCAAGTTGGATTTATTATTGTGCATATATCTTTCAACATTAGTTTCCTGAAGTATATCTTAGTCACATGCCCAACACTGTAACCTGTTAAGGGTATGTACTATTTAGTATCCCGTTCTTGACTTTTAACAGGGTATTTAACTTTTTTTTACAGGCCTGAGGGAGGAGGTGAAGACTCTGAAAATAGATCTCCAGAACAGCCTGCATGAACGAAAGCATGTAAAGAAACTCCTGGAGTAAGTTATTTTTGAATAATCTACTACACTATCAACACATTCACATTTAGAAATGTTCATGTGTCAAATATACAGAAAGATTACAGTGTCTTTAAACTATAAATGGGCTGTGTATTTACACTTTGTGCAAATAGCTTGTTTTTTTTTGCAAAGCCCATTTAGGCTAATTAGAGACAGTATATTTAGCTTTTGACGCAACAGACCCAAAGATGTTTATAACCACCTTTTTCAGGTCTAATTATTCGGCATATTCCTGTTGCATATCAGTTCGGAGAGGCGTTTATTGTAAATCAAAAATAAAGAAAATATGCAAAAAGTGGAAACGGATGTATAATCGTGGACTATTATATAAAATAATAATAACGGTTATTAAATAGGCTCATAATTAAAACTGGATGTGGTGTCCTCACATTGATCTGATGGGCTGGCCACCAACTGCATGGAGCTCATATTGTTACTAAACTTAAAATAATGGCTTTTTTTCCTACATATATCTTTGAGGGCCACATTTACTGGTCAAATAAGTTTTAAGTTAGCAGTGTAAGGGTGGCCTTTAGGGATAGGGACAAGTGAGGTTCCATTAATTTATGACTTTAATAAATATACACTGAATAATTTGAAAACTGTTTCGTAATATATTATTATACACTGAAGAGCAAATAATGTCTTCCACTATTTGCACTATATGTAAACAGCATCTAACACTATTTACACTTAGATATTTGAGTCAATCATTTTGTGGCATTCACGCACATTGCGGTCAATTATTTGAGTGACAACCGAAGTGACAACCAAATCAAACTCACACCTGTAGATTTTCAGGACTCATATACAGCAACGTCCTGCTGTGTGAACAAAACCGTACTAGACAACTAGTTAGTCATCTGTCACGTTATACAGTGCAAGAGAGGCACTCTGCGTTGTATATACGGGTTGTCATGTGAGTGTGGTTTCAGACACAAATATGAACTGTTTGTCTGAAGGTTTAGATCCAGTATCTGTACACAACCGGAAATACTCCACACACTTTTCTGATCTGTGTGCGACTCAAACCCAGCAGCTATCAGACGTCTATGTAACGTCAGGTTGACGTTGGACATGACGTCGTACAGACGTAGAATTTTGGTTCAAAATGAGAATCGGGTTGACGTCAATATTTGACGTCAGTTTGACGTTGACTTAACTTTGGACTTTGGTTACACAACCTAACAACATCAAAATATAAACGTCAGCTGACGTCGGTATTGGACATCAATTTAACATTGACATTAGACATTGAATTTACATAGAATTTTGGTTCCCCGACGTTGCAACCATAATTTAACAAAATATTAACATGTTTTGACGTTGTGTGCCTGTTTTGTGCCTGCTGGGAACGCTCAATCTTTACTGAGGTATAAAAGCTGTAGACGGTTAATTTAGATGTGATGGATGCACATTCATACAGACAGTATTTAAGGACATTTAGAAATTCAGACCTGTAAGTAAATAAGGCTGTCAATCCCATATGTTGACAGTGTGAAAGTAGCCTTTGAAAATAAGATTTTTTTTTTTTGCTGTTACATCTAGCATCTATCTAGGGGCCAGTTTTACAAACAGCTTGCGCCAGTGCAAACTGTCTTTTGTTTTATCCATAAAAATTGATTTCTAGGAGTTTCCCCTTCAGAAGCAAAATGTATGGGTGGAGAGTATTCAAGTGAATCACGCAATGAGATTTACTAGCATGTGCGCTCGTCAAATTACTGGCATTTGGGCCAATATTTAACGCCCCAAAAAATAATTTCTTAAACTATTTTGCGCTTGAAATGGATGCAATTTGTTGCTAGGAGGAAGCAGCACAGAGAACAGAGAGAGAGTGCGTGGTAGAAGGAGAGGATTTTCACACACGTATTCATTTATATGGAAAGAACACATTATCTGAACATATAGTTTGCCAAGCCATGGTATTTTTTAAATTGCTTAAGGAAATAAAAGACGACTTGGAACCCTAGCCCTTATGAAAAATTAACCATGGGTTTACTACAAATAAAACCAAAATAACATGGTTACTATATTTAAACCATGGTAACAAGTAATTAACCATGGTTTTGCTACATTAACTAGTTTAACCATGGTATTTGTAGTAAAACTGTGGTTATACAAACTGTTATCAATATGCCAAAAAAACATGGTTACTAAAGTTTTACTATAATAAAAACATGGTTAATGTTCAAAACTGTTGCAACCCTTCATATTTTTGGCTTCTGGTTCTTTTCAATGTACTATTATTTATTTATTTATTGCTTATTTGCGACAACACTAATTTGCGCTGCGTTTGGTGTATTGCGTTGGTCGATATGTAAATGAGATGTTGCGTCTGTGTTGTTTAATTTGCGCATTGTTAGTAAAAGACCTGCTGAAATTTCCACTCCAATCGGCGCTGTTTTGGAATTGGGCTCTGGCGCTAATTTAACCTGTTTAGTAAAATTGGCCCTAGGTTCCAAAAACCAAGGAAGCTGCCTTGCTGTCTGCCTTCTAAAACATCGCAACTGATTTAAAAACAGATTTGGAACACTTTTCACAGGCAGTGACTTAATATAAAACTTATAGCACACAAATATTGGATAGAATGGTCAAGTCAAATTAAATCACCTTTATTTATATAGCGCTTTTAACAATATAAATTGTGTCAAAGCAACTGCACAATATCAAAACAGGAACATTTTTGAGTTAAAGGCATTTCATTATTGAATTCAGTGATGTCATTGTCCAGCTCAGTTCAGTTTAAATAGTATCTGTGCAATCAAGTCGGTGATATTGCTGAAAATACTACCCCAACTAAGCAAGCCAGAGGCGACAACGGCAAGGAACCAAAACTCCATCGGTGACAGAATGGAGAAAAAACCTTGGGAGAAACCAGGCTCAGTCGGGTGGCCAGTTCCCCTCTGGCCAGACGAGCCAGTAGTTTGTTCCAACTGCAGCAAAGTCACTGTAAGGGTTCCAGTGGTCCTATCCCGATGACTGTCTAGGTGACGAGGTCCTCACTGGAGATCTGTCTCTGAGGCTCATCTAGGTGCCCTGGTCTCCACTGACATTCAGAGCGTTAGAGGTCGTCTCTATGTGATGATCCACCATCTGATCTGGTTACAGACTGGATTTGTTGACTCCACAGAATGGTCTGTTTCTTTAAAGGATTAGTTCATTCCTGAATTAAAAATTTCCTCACAATTTACTTACCCACATGTCATCAAGATGTTCATGTCTTTCTTTCATCAGTCGAAAAAAAAAAATTGAGGAAAACATTCCAGGATTTTTCTCCATATAGTGGATTTCTGTGGGGACCAACGGGTTGAAGGTCTAAATTGCAGTTTAAATGCAGCTTCAAAGGGCTCTACACAATCCCAGCCAAGGAATAAGGGACATATGTAGTGAAACGATTGGTAATTTAAAAAAAAAAAGTAGTTTTTTTAACTGCAAAGGCTCATCTTGCACTAGCTCTGTGATGCGAATCGATGACTTCTCGCATTCACGTTGGAAAGGTCACACGTGATGTAGTTGGATGTTAGGGTTGGAGCGAAAAACTTTTCCTTCGACTTCAAAATCGTCTGACATTGTTGTTTTACATTTATTTGTTTTTATTTTTGTAAAGGGTGTTTGACTCAGCCTTTGCACATTCACTTTCTAAACACTGGGTTGGTACTTTCCCCTACATCACGTGTGACCTTTCCAACATGATTACGTGATGCGAGCGCATCACAGATCTACTGCAAGACAAGCATTTGTGGTTAAAAAGTATATAATTTGTTATTTATTGTTTGTTAAAAAAAACACATTGTTGTTTCTCTAGATAAGACCCTTATTCTTCGACTGGGATTGTGTAGAGCACTTTAAAGGTTCATTGAAACTGCAATTTGGACCTTTAACCCATTGGTCCCTGTTGAAAGTCCACTATGCAGAGAAAATTCCTGCAATATTTTCCTCAAAAACCTTAATTTCTTTTCGACTGAAGAAAGAAAGACATGAACATCTTGGATGACATGGGGGTGAGTAAATTATCAGGACAATTTTATACTGGAGTGAACTAATCCTTTAAGAATTTGTTTCTTAAGTAAATGCAATATTTATGATAAAAATATTTTGACACACACTTGACACATTGCTGGTGGAGTACTCTGACCCAGTATTTTATCCTGATTTACCCAGGATTCAGTGTTATACGTCTGATAGCTCTTCATCATCCAAACATCTCAGCACAGCTCACATTACAGCTCGATATTACACCATTATCTATAAAACACACCCTACTCCCTAATAAAATGATTTAATGTGTGTGGGGAAGGAGAAATAAGAGCATTTTATGATTTGCTCAGTTGGGGGAACAGCCATCCATCTTTCTCCCAGTCTGAGATGAACGGTTTTGTATTACATTTGCATCCCAATGCACTACCAACACACCAAACAGTATTTATATAACAAAAGCAACGAGGATATGTTCCCTGCGTGATGTGATGTATCTCCTTATGAATGGAGTTTTTTTAATCTTTTTCCTGGAGGTGCAGGAGAAGCAAAGACTTACGAGCTCTGTGACCTGGCAGTGTGTGAGGAAGAAACATTTTTGTTGAGTTTGAGGTGTTGCTTCACACTCCGTACACCTCCCTCCTCAGAGGTTCATCGCATCAGACACACTGACTCAACATTGGCTCATACTCCTTTTTATAATCTGTCTCAACTTCTGTTTTTCTGGCTTCTTTTTCCCTTTTGTGAACAAAGGAGCCTCTGTCTGTTCCTCTGTAATGATGAGAGCTGTCAAAATGCTCCGTGGTATGACAGTGTATGTGATGTGACAGCTGTGATGTGTGTGGTAGCTGTCAGGGCTGCTCTGGCATCGACAGCTGTGTATGTGTGCGTAGGATGGGCTCGTCGCATGCTGCCCCTTCCGGCCTTCTGCGCTAATGTACATTGGTAGGTTGATAAACAGATCTGATTCAACCGACAGGCCTTCATTTCTGTAAAAACAGACACTAATGTTGAAAAAAGGTAGGTATATTTTGAAGCATGGCAGCTGGTTTGATCTGGTTTAAGCTGGTTTTACGCTGGTTATAAGTTGGTTATGAGCTGGTCCTGAGCTAATCCTAAGCAGCTTGCTCAGGACCAGCTCAAACCAGATGCCATGCTTCAAAACATACCTAACCAGCATATTTTTTAACAGGGAGAGTCAGTAAGATTTTTTTTTTGAAATATATTAATAGTTTTATTCAGTAAGGATGCATTTTATTGATCAAAAGTGACAGCAAAGACATACTGTTCCAAAGATTTCTATTTTAAATAAACATTGTTTTTTAGGACTTTCTATTTATCAAATAATCCTAAAAAAGTATCTGAAACTATTGAAAATTTCCACAAAAATATGAAGTGGCACAATTATTTTCAGTGTTGATAATAATAAGAAATGTTTCTTGAGCACCAAATCAGCATATTAGAATGATTTCTGAAGGCTCATGTGACAATGAAGACTGAATATTAAATAAAATAAATTGCATTTTATAATATATTAAAATAGACAACTGTTACTTTAAATAATAGTAATATGTCACAATACTACTGTTTTACTGTATTTTTACGTCCCCCCCAAAAAAACACTTACAGACTCTAAACTTTTAAATTGTAATTCATGAGAATATAAATATGGATCTCTATATTTGTGTGCTATGTTCAAGATCTAACCAGAAATCAAAATGAATAAATTACATTTGATAATATAGTAAAATAGAAAACCAATATTTTAAATTATAGTTGCCCAATAATTCACAATATCACTGTTTTACTGTATTTTATTTTTGCATCCAAATAAATACACAAAAAACTTAGATACCCTAAACTTTTAAAATAGTAATTAGTGGGAATATAAATAAATATGGATCTCTATATTTGTGTGCTGTGTTCAAGATAACCTAATTTAAAACATCCAAATGTCCCTTGATGCAAATTGTCACCATAGTTTACCCAAAAATGACAATTCTGTCATTATTTATTCACCTTCATGTCACTGCAAACCTATATGACTGACTTTTTTTTTTTTTGAAAGTCAACGGGCTTGAATGTTGTTTTGGACCCCTTTGGCTTTCTTTATATGGACAAAACCATTCTTCAAAATATATTTTTTGGAACACCACAAGGGCGAATAAATGATTAAATGATGAAAGTCAAAAAAAAAAAATCCGACCAATCCTTTCACCATAATCTTGTTATACAACCAAACAAGCCAAGCATAACGAGTTATTCACTTTTCTCAGTAAAGACACTCCCAATTACTTTTTTTCAGGAGGGAACTTCAGACCTTATGAATTAGATTGTGTTTCGGCTTTTCTGAAACAGCATGATGTGTGTGTTCAGATGTGTGTGCCAAAGCCTTGATATCTTCATATCAGGGAAGAAAGAGCACTGTTTGTATGTAGCATGTGTTCCCAAGACAACCATGCGACCTCTAACCCTATTTCAGACATGCATATCACACATCTGTTTGTTTCCATGACTACACTGATAGATGTCAGAAATAGTTTGGGGCTATTTAATATACACATAGGGTGACACAACACCAATGTGATCAACCTGCAGGGAGAGAGAGAGTGGAAAAGAGCAAGACTGAAAGAGATAAAGTGGATGAACACTTTTGTAAATGACCTGGACCTGGTGAGATATGAAGTGAAATAAAGTACAGTATAGCTAAGAAAAATGCTGATATGCAAAACATTTCACTGGAATCTTCTCAACTGAACTACTAAACTCATGAAGTTTAGATGTCACACATTTTTCACAGTTTTCCCTCCTGAACAAACCAAAAAACACACATGATACCTGGTCTTACATGTGTCATGACGAACAACGACGAAACAAATGTGAGTAGTTCTTACCAGTGCGGACATTTCCTTCGTGATCCAACTGTAGAGTGCTTGTCAGGGTGTTTCTATGGAGTTGCTGAGCACATTTCTGTGGGGTCGCTCAGGTGTTCTGGGTGGTTGTTAGGGTGTTGCTATTTTGTTCTGGATACAAGAGTAATTTTTATTTATGGAGTTTGTATTTAATTTTTTATTTTTTTATAATCATGATTTTTATTAGCATTGAAAACACTTTTTCAGCAACATTTTAGTAGGGTCCAATTCTCACTACTTGCTTATTAGCATGCCTATTATTAACACATTGGCTGTTTATGTTCTACATGGCAATATTCTACTTCCCTAATCCTACCCAATATGTAAACTTACCAACTGCCTTACTAAATTTAATAAGCAGCAAATTAGGAGTTTGAGGCAAAAGTTGTAGTTAATGGTTTGTTAATAGCTAGAATCTGACCTTAAAATAAATTGAGCACTTTTTTTTTTTATTTGTGGATGAAAATGTTTAATTATATGTTTTGTAAACTCACTCAGGGCTTCTTTCTTGAAAGACTGGATAACCCTTTTTAATTGTAACGGGGCGAACGAGATGTGCGGATCCATGTGCAAAGCTTTATTCAAAGACGTGGTCACAAACAGGCAAGGTTCAGTTAACAGCAAACAGACATGAATGAGGCAAGACAGAGAGTATTCCTAGGAAAAGCGTGGGTCTTCAGGGCAAGGCAGAGAGATAATCCAGGTAAATGAGCAGAGCAGTAGTCCAAGAGAGGTGCAAACAGAGTCCGAATGGCAAGGCAAAGGGTTAATCCAGGAAACATGGGGCAGTTATCAAAACACACAAGGCAAGACTATGACAACTAAGTGGGCTCTGTAGAGCAGCTATCGCTTAGAGAGTGATAAACACTATACAATATTCGGCAGAGAATAAGATGAAGTCCATGGTTTATGTAGAGTGTGTGATCAGTGCAATCAGCTGTGTGTGTTGCCAGTGCAATGGATGATGGGAATTGTAGTCTGAGGTGAAGTGCAACAGTTAGTGTAGTGCAAGAGTCCATGTGGTGAGCGAGTGACCTCTGGTGGTGAGTTAAAAGAAGTTCATAGACCAGATTCATGACAATAATAAGATCCTATTAGTTTACTTCAGTTTTTGGTTGTGTTGATTATATATATTTATATATATATATATAAACACACACACACATAAATGTATGTGTAATAAGTGTATTGCATTTTATATATTTAAAACAAAATGCAATATACAAATTCTGTAAATCTGTTTTTAATTTTTCCAGTCACGGAAGATACATTAATAGCACACCCCTCATCAGCAAGCTGCATGATTTTTTTTGGGGGTTTGAGCATTCATATCATTCACAAATGGTGTTCGGAGTTCAATGGGGTATGATCAAATCCCTTACTCTAAGTATGAGCAAAAGTGACTCAGACCATTTATTTCCTTCAATTCTGTTCCATTCTTTGGTAAGAGTCTAGTGAGCATGTGAGAGCTACAGATTGCGTTCTTGTTTTCAGGTCCACTTGACCTGACAGCCATCATGTTTTGTTCCAAACGGAGACATCCATCTTTAACATGTTAATCCCATAAACACTTTCTCTTTCTCTCTCATTCCCTTTTCCTCTCCCCCTCACTCTTATCTCTAGTGTCACAGAGATCCAGGGGAAATAAAAGGTTATCTTAACCCGCTGTCAGATAGCAGTGTGTCACAGAGCTCAGCGAAACCTTCAGGCAACCATAATAAACAAAGTAAGAAAGGTCTTCACCAAACCTCCATAAGACTCGTCAATTCTCTAAACACCGACAGATACCGGCTCAGCTGGGAGACACGTACTCCCCTGATTTTCTCTAGACTGGCGTTGAGGGAGCCGATGGTGCAGAATGGGGAGCGCTAGCGTGAGAGGCTGAAAAATATTTGTTAGTTGAGGTGGGCTGATGGGGGGATGCAGAAGGTTTAACAGTTGACAGACGACACCCACAGGGAATCTATACCGTTCTGACCTTGAGAGAGAATTGGAGAAACTAGAGAACGAGGGAATGAGACGGAGAGCGAGAGACTGATTGTTATTCAGCTTTGCAACGCAGGGATTTCTCTGCTATGTTGTGCTTAACATAAGGCCCCAGGAGCCTCAGCTGGTGTAGATGTTTTGCAGAGGGCAAGAAAAGGAGAGGAAAGGAGAGTTTTTGTTTATTAGAAACCAGGCTAAGACATGCAAGGTCTGTGCTTATGTCCTGATCGACAGGAAGGTCAGTCTGAGAGCCAGAGGGAGAATTTGTCTGACGAGCCTGTGTGTGAAGTTATCTGGGTTGAGTGTTTGTGTGTAGGTGTGAGTGGGCCAGATTTTACCTTCATTGCTGGGACGAGGGATGCACCAACACATACAAAACTGATGGTTATTTTCATGTTAAGGCTGATAGTGGCAATTTATAATATTTTACAATTTATAATATTTTGAGCTTATAAACAGTCTAAAATTAAAATCAGTCATTATAAGGCAAGACAGTTTAAGCAAAAAGGTGTTTTTTTTGGTCATTGTTGAGATTTGGGCTGTTTTACCTCGGGAACATGTCTTCTTTAGACCATTTGAATGAAAACATAAAATACACATTTCAATTATTATTTTATTACAGTTTTTCTATTGAGTCTGTAGATTTCAATTACAATTGTTTTCTCAAAATGTTTTTTTCTCATGGACTGGGGCAAAACTCCACTTCAGTAGCACTTGCACACCAAACATTCCTTTTTCTTCTTCACATAATAAGTATTATAAATAAAATAATAATACATAATTAATAAAAAGAGCAGCAACAACAAAACTTTGTTAAATAACAGAATAAAACAGAAGGGGTTGTTCATATTTGCCTGATTTATATAATATATATTTATATTTTCTTCCTAATAAAATGGTGAAAATACTTTTTTTCACCTCTTAATATGTTTAATATGTCAACAAAGTGAAAAAAAATATTTTACCCTAGGGAAAAATAAATATACTAAAATGTATTTGAAATATATTTATTTCATGCTAAGTATACAATATATTTACATGTTTGTGTACTTAGTAAAAATAACCTGCAATTATAATTTCAGCATACTAAACTGGTATACCTAATGTCTGATACATTTGAACGACTAATTTTGAACTTATTGTGTGGAAGTAGTGCTGAAGTCCAACCAACGATATACTGAAATATATTTGATTGTGCTAAAGTGGAATTATTGCAAGTATACTTTAAGTATACTGTATATATCTTGTATTTAAAGACCGATATTATTAAAACATTGTACAATACTCATTAATAGCGACATTATATACCTATTAGGCTTACTATTAAGAAATGTGCATTGTGCACAAGTAGTACTTGAGTAAAATGTCAGTAGATATGTTAATAAATTTGAATTATACTTAGTATAAAATATATGTATTTAAAATGTATTTTTTTTTGCTGGGGTATACCGGCTTTTATCCAGTTTTCAGATTTCTGTTCCAGAAATGTATGCAAATTAGTGAACACTTAATTAGATAATGTCTCATTTGCATGTTTAAACTTGTAATACAAAACAATTGTCTTAATGTACTAAGATTGCTCAACTGGGGAAAGTATGGTGATAGCTATTACCTAAAAGTTTTACCCTATTCACCTGTAGGGTGTTGCCTTGAATGCTACAAGTGAATTTAGGCATCAACATATTTTCATGTACATTATGAAAACTAGATATTAATTTTGAGATTTGCTAAAGTTTACATTTAACAGTGTTTTTTGTTGAAAAACACTTGATAAATGTACTAAATAATCTTATGACATATGACATATGACATCTAATGTAATATGACATAATAATATCTTATAAAATAATGAAAGTCAATGATAAGAATTCAGGCATGTAAATGTGAAGCAAATGTTTGGATGTTGCATGACACAATTGCTAGACTAGCATGCAGAATTTGAGAAGGTCATGGTGAATTAATGAGCTGAAGCACTGACAGAGTGATAGACACACATGTAAACACTGTCTGGCATGCATTAAACGAAAGCACGCTCATACACACACAGGCACACAAAAGCCCCCTGTTAGCATATTAATAGGCTCGCTTAACCAGATTTTTAACTTGCGACAACAAAGTTTGGTCCACTTTGCAGATGATTCTGTTATGACATAAAGGGGCCATCTATCTGACATGTTTAGGTACGGGTAAATCTAAATAAAATAAATAAGTAGATCTGAGCAATAATAGAATTACATAGACAAACATCTCTGTAAATGGTAGTGCATAAAATACTTATGGATTAGTGGAAACATATTGTTCAAATAATTGAAGCAACAAACTTTGCCAAATCCAGAGATTATTTCTTCCTCACCAGCACTTATCATTAATAACATAATATCACTTGGCGCCACCAGGGCCGTAACTGGGGTTTGCGGGGCCCCGTTGCAGGTTGTACGTGTACCCTGTTTGAAATTGTTTAATTTGTATCTTCGTTCTATTTATTTATTTGTGCTATATACACAATGTTTAAGTTTTTATAAGTTTGTAGGTGTCCAGATAGAGAAACCGAATAATCAAATGCACATCCAATTTCTTTCTCAACTGAAAGACATAATCACCAGTTTTATAGAGGATACTC
This sequence comes from Gymnocypris eckloni scoliostomus, assembly GCA_027564155.1. Lineage (NCBI taxonomy): Eukaryota > Metazoa > Chordata > Actinopteri > Cypriniformes > Cyprinidae > Gymnocypris > Gymnocypris eckloni. The sequence goes on from CM050423.1 coordinate 33,400,228, forward strand.
TCCAAGATGGGTATATTGACATCATTTTGTATGTATTTTTTGGTACAAGAGCAAGAAGAGGCAAATTCAGTGTTCAAGCGATTTGAGACGCGTCTCTCTCTCTGCCCGCGCCCTGTGCGCACAGAACACTGCACGCTGGTGCTGAATTGGGCTCTTTCACATCTTTTTCTGTTTGCATGTTTAAACTGCGATTTGTATTTGTTTGTTCAGATGCAGGAGGAGGCGAAGGAGAGCTCGGTTTGGTCTTGCTGTCAGTGAGACGCCAGAGCTTTCGTGTCTTTTTAATGTTTAAATTGGCAAGGCTTAAAAACAAGTGTAAATGATAAGCTTTCGTGACGACGCGCAGCAGCGGCCCGTCTGTCCTGAGCGTCTTTTTAGGCTGGCCTCTGTCAGGCGGTTGAGATCGCCGGGGGGGCCCCCTCAGCTGTGGGCCCCTAAAATCGCTACCACCTTTCACCCCACTAGCGACAGCCCTGGGCGCCAGTATAGCTTTAATTTTGTGTTTTATTAGACTCCCCCATTCACTCTTGTCACTTCTGTGCTTGCTAACCAAGTTTCTCATTATTACTCAAACTACAGAGGGATATTACAGAAAAACATAACACTTAACAGCTGTATGCCTGATTGTATTTCCATCTCTTTTCCACCTGCTTTCTTTCTTTTTCACCTTCTCCCTCTCACTCAGTGAGATTTCAACACCCATTATACCCTCGATGGTACCTGTTAACTTTGCACGTGGACGTGCCCTGGGCTACACTCGTTTACACGCCATTGTTTAGCTGCTCACGCTGAGTTGCTGGTGTTAGAAGCGGATGCCAGAGGGACATGCTTGGGTGACTTTTTTGGAGAAGGGGGATTTTTTCAGTATCTTTCGCGCTCACAGGCAATAGAGGAAAGAGGGAACAGATGTTAGCGGCCGCTGCTTTAAATAAAAACACATCTTTGTTGTCTTGCAGGATAAAGTCCATAGAGAAGGAGGATATGCGGCTGTTGTGGAGAGAACAGACAGCCACAGTTGAGAGGTACAACCATAAGAAAGAAAAATCACTAATATCTCAATGTCACAACACTGTTGGTATTACAGGTTTTTATTCAACTGCTTACACACAAAATATTTACTTGTCACACAATTTCTGAAACCTGACACTCAAACACTAGAACCACACACAAAATCTGCAAAACCATACACTAACTATTTGATCCTTTGAGCCTTTGACTTTGTTTTCAATTTCATAAAACACTTTTTGCAAAACACAATAAACAATTCTCTATGTAATACACAAAAATCTAACAGGAGTTAATATTATGGCAAAGGTGTTTGCAAATGTTTATTTTTGAGATGTGTTTGTGATATTTTGAATGCAGTGCTTCATTTTGCAAGAGATATGAGGCATTATGCATTTTGTGTGTGCAGTTCTTGGATTTGTGTGTAAAGTTTTGACAAAAGAGGCACAGTTTTGAATATGTGTGTAAGCAGTTGAAAAAAAAAATCTGTACAGTCAAGATATTAGTCTGCAACCAAAAGCAGAGATTTCGGTCTGACCTCTGAACTAAATAATACAATTAATTATTTATAAAATATAAATGTTTAAAAAGTATTTTTTATAAATCATTTATTAATTTAAAAGAAATGTTAGCTATAATAGCTGTTTTCCAAGTTTTATATGTTGCCAGCTAATTATAAATCTATTTTAAGCTTTTTTTATGTGAATCATCAGATACAAAGTTAAAGTAAACAAAGATGCAATGACTAAGCAACATTGGCAAATATCATTTTCCTCTGAGAAGATAAAAATGGTAGTTTTGCAGATTTACACAAATACTGAACTCACATGGACCAGGAAGTTATAAATAGAGTCATGTCAAGCATCTTTGGTCACATTTTGTTTGTTTTGATTGATATCATGGTCCACTAAACTGTGCACAACCATGAACAATTGTGTATTTGTTTGACAAGGGTGTGTTCATGTGTTTGTCTGTCTATAAGTGTGGTGAGTGTTTCTGTGTGTTTATGTGTGGCGGAGACAGAGTTTGTTAGTGTCTGTCAGTCATCTGTAAGCATCTTAGTGGATTGATGCACATTCCTGGATGTGGTTTGGAGTGCTGTGTGCTGTTTGTCACAATTTCTCACAATTTCTATGCTGATAAAAAAAAGACTGAAAAGACCTGATAGCTTTTCACAGAGGGCAAAGAAACCTCACACATAAAGTGAACTCCACAAATTTTTTTTTTTGTAAAACCGTTTCCCATTACAGGTGTCAAGCTTGTTTTGTTTTTTTTAAATATCATTAGGACTGTTTCTACAGCGTGGATGTAATATGTTAAGAAGTTAAATGTCATTTGGTACAAATAAAAATACAAATCCTTTTATTTTTCATATATTGAAAATATGAGTTTGAGTAGCTACAATCTCTGTCCCAAACTATCTAGCCACTACCAATTCTCACCTTTTTATTTAATTTGGTGGTGGTTGAAGAGAGAACCCCCTTCACCATATGATTGTAAAGCGCTTTGGGTGTACAGCAATAGACAATGAAAGCGCTATATAAAGGCCTCATTCATTCATTACATTTTTTAAACACACCATCATTCAAAAGTTTGGTTGGTAAAATGTTTTAAGTTTTTAAAAACGTCTCTTATATTATCCAAGACTACATGTATTTGCTAAAAAAATACAGTAAAACAATAAATATTGTATTAGCATTTAAAATAGCTTTGTAAAATTTTTAATACAATTTGTTTTAATTTATCTTAAAATTGTATTTATGATGGCAAATAAAACATTTCAGCAGACAGAAATAATTCCTTCTGAAATTTTATTTAGAAATCATGGGTTAGTTAAACCAAAAATCCTCACCCTCATGTCATTCCAAACCCTCAAGACCTTCGTTCATCCTCGGACACTCGGACACTCGGACACACACACACACACACACACACACACACACACACACACACACACACACACACACACACACACACACACGGACACACACACACGGACACACACACACACACACACGGACACACACACACACAGACACACACACAGACACAAAGAAAGAAAATGTTTTTGAAAAAAAAGTTTGCAGTCAGTTTCAGGCTCTGCTTTGTACCTTATATGTGGAAACTGACAAGGGCTACAAAAGGAAGATGAAGGACAGAAGACAGATGAGAGAAAGGTGAAAGAGGACCCGATGCCTTTGAGCTTATAGCACATATGTGAGTGATGTTCTGCACTTTGAGGTCTTATGCCCTCCCCCTCTATCCATGTATCACAGCTCTGCTTCAGACAGAATGATATTGTATAGATATTAAATTCTGTAATGTGTCAGCAGGCTTAAGCTACGTGTGAAGCTCTGTGATGGCAGATGGAAGCACTTCCCACTCACGGGGTTTCGGGTTACACATACACACACACACACACACATCACATCTCGGTTTTCAAAGCTCCTTTAATTTTCACCATTCCAAAGGAGCCACGATATCTGCAAAGTAGACTCATATGTCACAGGCGCTAATGATTTATTCTGAGGACAGACATCAGACTGAATCTAATTTAAATCCAACCCCCCTGTCATCTTTAACCACGGTTCTTACTCTTCCATGCTTAAAAAGTACAGTATGAAAGAGTGATTCCTCGACTCTTCAATGCCCACAGAGAAGCCCATGTGCTCCCCACATTTTGTATTTAACTTTATAGTGAACATATGTTAAACTTCAGCATTTCATTTATTGTTTAGGCATTCCAAAGCAGCCAGTGTGTACTTTGGGAAAATGTTTTATCCACAACATTCAAGCATACAACAAAAATCTGCAGATGTGAGCATGCCTGTGGGATGGCGCTTATCTTTGTCAGACTTAAGGACATTAGCTCAGATCTAAGGCCATACCACCCTCTTTTTTTTCTTTTTCTCTGCCTGGTTCCTCTTAGAAGAGCCCGAAGAGATCTTCTGCTGTGCTGTCTTATGAAGGAAACTGCCTGATCTTTAAGTGATAACTGTTCCTCATGGAAAGTGTGCCATTGTCACACCTTTTCCTAAAGTGTCTTCCTCAATTGGGGGAGAGGAGGCTTGAGGCTAACGGATAAGATCTTCTGTGTTTGGGAATTTCCTACTTTTGTCCTGCAGGGAAAGGAGGGCGAGATAAAGGGAGACAAATCATAATGGAATGATTTTTTCAGGAAGTCCTTGTTCAGCAGGTAAAGGAAGTATTTTTTCACCAGTCTGTGTTAAGTGTGAAGAATACATTTTAACCTCAACTTCGTCTTATTGCCCATGTGCCTACTGACAATGGTATAATCCTGCAGTTCCGCAATCTTAGAAGCACATTTCTAGGACAGTGCTTAGAAAGCCCCAGCTGTTTCATGACAGCGCCACCTACCAAAATGGATGACTGAAGAAGTGCAACCATCGCAGTATTCATATGAAATGCTAATAACTTATAGTTTCAACATTTTATCCCACCCAAATAATTACTTTTTGAACTTCAACCTGGCTGCTAAGGGGTTAGAGTAAAGGTACGGTCATATTTGCCATTGTGCAGTGCATTTTTGCAGACAAAATCCAGATGTTTCAATGGGAATACATGCAATCTGTAATTTATGTTAGAGAAAAACATTCTCCATGCATATTTTGCATCGTATTCAAATTATTCATTGCGTTTATCAACAGAAACCTGCTGGGTTTGAAAGTGAATGTGTGAACTGTGCTTCATACATTACTGACAATGATACATTTGGTGATAAATAAAATAACCCCAAGGCATACTGAAGCACTGAAATACAGGGGGAAACCATAGAAAGGGAAAAAAAATTAAACAACACTGCGTCATCAGCGTTGGAATTGCATTATACATTATATGAAAATCAAGCTCAAAAGGAGTTAACAATGTTTTTGACAAGCGAATGACAGAGATGGAGTAGGCTACGTGTTTTGTCTGTCATGAGATCGGCTGTATGTTATCCGAGGCAGCAAGTGCATTGCATTATATGCTTTTGTCAACTTTTACAGGTTATATAATGTTGATTGTAGCTATGCCGCTTAGTTTTTCTTGTTGTTTAATACACTTGGCCAAAATCTCAAATGAAGTGCTTATGCACAGGATATTTAAACCGTACAAAAGTATTGGCTAGACGGCAAATAACCTACTTCTCCGCTCTAACATTATCCTTTACAGACATAGTATTTGAGTGAAGAAAATGCTTTACTATTCAAACATCAAATATTTATTTGCCCTCGCATTGCAAAAAAGCAGAGATCTATCTCCTACAGGCTGCATGGCGCGTCAATCTGAATGGAAGGTGCAGTGAATTTACAAAGTTTTACTGACAAGCTCTTTTTAATGCTTATCATTGGTTAAATATTTTTAAAACCCTCTGATTTAAAATAATAATAATGAATGATTTAAAATAATAATAATTTTTACTAATAAATAATGAATGATTTAAATTAATAATAATAACAAGTTTGGATAATTTTTCACAGCACATCTGACTGGGCTAGGGTATGGCTACTGCCATACTCTGCCATACAGTAACGCCGCCCCTGTATTGTACAGTCGTTGAATCTTCAACTGATCATTTAACTGATTCGTTCAAACAAGTTTTCATTCAACATTGAAACACCAAGCTGAGAGATTGATTCACCTTCAGTTGATTCAGCTTTTATGTATTTTTTACTATTTTCCAGCATCACTGATATCAATATGTCTCTATAAAAAAAAATTCCCCTTAATATTTAACCATTGACTGTGGCCATTCAGCATTACAGTATAATTGAGAGCTATCAATTTGAACATTTATTAGACCTAACTTCTAATTTAAGTGAACTTAAACAATCTTCACATTAACATATTTAGCTACCTGTGCCCTTCAACAGAAATATAAAGAAAATGAATAGTAACCAAACACTAAATTCTAATTTAAATATAAATGAACCCCTTAAAGCTAAAAAAGTTCTTGATTTCCTCTTCTTCTTTTTTTATTTTGTTCTTGCATCTATAGGCATCACAGCAGCTGGTTATTAGCTTATTTGCCTGCTATTGCTTTAAAAGCTGATGCTAAAAGTGACGCAGATCTGACACGCATCTTATTTTCTCACAACTATCTTTATATTTTCTGACACACTTCAGGTCTTAAAGCCTCCACTAATGAGCGGACGAATTGAATCGGGTGTGTTAGATGAGGGACACAGACACACAGTGCTGGGGTGCCTCAGGACAGTTTTTAAAACCATTTCAGAGACATGTTCTTAAATGTGATGCATATATAACATATTGCATGCATGCACACAGATTTAAGGCAGCTTTTTGGTTACTTCATGCCTTAACCGATGGCACAATTCTTTCGCTGTTTGATATGAAATTATATGGCTACAGCAGTATCTTTTCCGTGCTCGTTTGACTTGCGCTTGGCGGGTCTGAAACGTCTCCCGTTTTATGTGGTCATAAAGACGTTCTGCATCTAAATAAACACAATCATTTTCAAGAAAAAAGAGACAGAGGCAGCAGTTGTGAATGGGGTGGCCAACCCTAGCCCCGCCCCTGCGTTAATTGGGTTAAATATTTTTAATGCGTTAATCAGAAAAAATGTATCTCCTGCATTAACGCGCTAATTTTGACAGCATTAATATATATATATATATATATATATATATATAATAATATATATATATATATATATAGTAACGGAGTGGACGGAGGAAGGTACGGATCTATATGCAGAGCTTTATTGATAGATGTGGTCATAAAACAGGCATGGGTCGGCAACAAAACTGGTATGGTGTAGGCAAAGCAAGAGTAATCCAAAAACAAATGTGATTAGCCTCAGGCGAATAATATCCAACTGGGCACAGCAAAGAGAGATAATCCACAAACAGGAAATAGTCCTGGCGAGGTACAAACACAATCCGAGACAGCAAGGCAAAGTGTAAATCCAAGACAGGCTATAAACTTCAGGGCTGGCAGAGATCAGACAAGACAATATAACAGGCAAGGATCAAGACACGGTAAACAGACTATGTAAAAGGCTAAACTAGACTTAGCAAACTCGGAATGGCTCTTTAAAGCTGACAGTGATAAATGCTAATACTCCGATAAAAAACAATACTCCACAGTTTGAGAAGGATCTGAGTGGGTGTAATATATGTGTGTGTGTGTGTGTGTGTGATTGTGATTGGTTATAGCTGTGTGTAATCAGTGCAATGGATGATGGGGAATGCAGTCCAGAGTGACATGCAACAGTCTTGTGTAATGTGAAAGTAAATATAATGGGAGGGCGACCTCTGGTGGCAAGCGGACGGAAGGCAACAGACAGGTTTTCTGACATACATACATATATATATATATATATATATATATATATATATATCCATGGATCTTACCCGTTTCCCTCCATTTGTTACTGGACATGTGCCAGTATTCGGTAATGTGATTTATCGCAATAAAATTGTGTATATAATTATATATTGTAATATATTGTGTATACTAACTTCTTCTTTATTGAAAAATGCTTGTATATTTGTGTAAATGTAGACCTATACTACTGTTCAAAAGTTTAGGGTCTGTGAGATATTTATTTATAATTTTTTAATACTGTTCTTTGAACTGTCTGAAACTGTCTATTCATTGAATAATCCTAAAAGAAAACATGTATTGGTTTCCACAAACAAAAATGTTTAAAGCTCCACAACTGTTAACCCAGTATTTGTTTGTACACATGTTTTGTTTTTGCATAGCAACATGTGCTAATGCCAGCTCTGTTAGAATCAACTGTGAATGTTAAGAAATTTAGAAATCCGCTAAGACAACCAGCATGTCATCATACAAAACACAACATATGCTGATCTTTTCAGTAGGATAGGGTGTATGTAGGCAGTGTGCATTGAGGCAGCACTCTTGGTTTCAGAACAGAGCTATTTATTTTGTATGTGCGCAAATATCTAGTTTTCATGTGGGTGTAAAGGGTTGCATGTGTCGTGAGTCAGTGTGTGTTCACGCTTTCCCCTAAAGGCTGTCCCGAGACCTGAGGGAGAAGGAGGAGGGCCGGTTGTTATGCCAACAACGATGCAAGTCCATGCAGGAGCAGCTGTTGGCGTGGCAACAGAAAGAGGAGGAGGTGACCCGGAGACTAGAACGGGCAGAGGGCGAGATGAAGGACCTGAGAGTAGCCCGATCCACTTTACTGCAGGAGAGGTCTGTTAAACAAACACACTCACTAGTCACACTCCACAGCAGGAGATAATAAATAGTGTTGCTTGCTTTACACACGAGTATTCAGCTGCACTCCAGCTGTAATGCTTTTTTTTCTGTTGCATCCCTTCATCCCAACTGCTCCTCTAAATAGTCTGTCTGCGTGTCGGGACCTGTAGAATATGACTCACTGTTTGCGAACCTGTTTCCTCTCTATCTGTCTTCATTTGCAGCGGTAAAACAAACCACCAAAAGCTGTTATGCAGAAATTATGCTCCAACTAAAGCTGTGTGTTTCTGAGATATTACCAGGATTAAGGAGTGTTTAGGCAAGATGTGAAGCAGAGTGTGGGCTGGTTCACATAGACGTGTTTTTGCGTGAACAATTGTTTGGGGAAAAAGGCATGGTCTGGAGATCTATTTTTCAAAAGTTTAACTTATTTTAACTTGAGCACCTCATTTTTAGAACACTGTCATGTGTGAGATGCTGAAGAGGACACGAGAGCACAACAGTCAGACGCAAGACGTCCATCTAGAGCAAGTTTACATAGAAACACAAACTGGTAAAGCATACACACACAAAAAAGGGTTCTGTGTGAATAACCCAGAATACATTTTTGCATTCCACCATGCTGCTTTTCCACTGTTTTTCTATGTTCAAGATTCAGGATTTGTATTCGTCACATACACAATTATACAGAATATAATCAGCAGTGAAATGTAAGTCAGGTCCGCTCCATGGACAGTGCAATTATATGAAATACAAACACAAGAGAATAAACATAAATATAGGTATGGAGAAAAGAAATGAAGTAGAAAATAAAAAGTAAGAATAAGAAAATATAATAATAAAATGTGCAATAAAATAGTGTGCATGGCAGTATACTGTAGACTTAATAAATAAGCAGGAATGTGCAAGAAGAATGTGCAAACAGGTTGTACAGGGTATTTACATAGCAGCAATACGAATGGTAGAGAATAATTCATAACTTACTGATTATTAAGTGATTATTAAATGGAGTCATGTTGATGTTATGAGACCGAGTTTGAGTTTAGGAGCCTGATGTCCTGGGAGAAGAAGCTCCTCCTAAGTCTTGCAGTTTTTTGCCATCATGCTACGGAAGTGCTTGCCAGATGGCAGCAAAATTAATTTGTGTCCTTGATCATTTTAGCAACTCCTGCAGAGAGGGGAGAACTGACCCTGAGATGCACTCAGCTAAGCGCACAATTCTCTGGAGGGCTTTTCAGTCCTGATTGGAGATGTTTCCATACCACACTGAGATGCACTGAGTCAAAACACTTTCTATGGCCCCTGAATATAATTTTTTTCAGGATTGCTAGGGAGACCCTGAATTTCCTCAGCTGTCGCAGATGGTACAGTCGTTGCCTGGCTTTCTTAACCTGTGTTTAAATTTGTGTAGTTCAAGTCATCTCCCCTGAGATGTTTACACCAATGTACTTGAAGCTGCTCACCCTCTCCACAGGGGTCCCACTGATCATAAGAGGAGTGTAGGGCCGCTGCTGTCTCTTCCTGAAGTCCACAATCAGCTCTTAAGTTTTTCTCACAATCAGAGAGAGACATTTGTCCTGGGACCATGATGTAAGTCTCTCTACCTCATCCAAGTATTCGGTCTCATCATTGTTGGATGAACCACAGTATCATCAGCAAATTTGATAATATAGTAGATCTGTTTGAGTGATAGGCAAACTGAAGAGGGTCCAAAATAACAGGGTTGGAGGAGCAAATGTGGTTCTTTACAAGTCTCTCAAAAACATTCGTGTGAATGTTTTTGTGAGTGAGGGCAGCTGGACAATAGTCATTCAGGCAAGAGGGTTTATTGTTCTAAGGCAAAGAGATGATTTGATGAAGTGCAAGTATGCCTTAGACAGATATGTTTGACTGTTACGCTCGTGTCTCATGCATTCTAAAAATTGACACATAAATTAAAAAGTTCAGCTTTTAAAAATGTGTTTAGAACACTAAATACTAATACTCACTAGCAGATCAAGACACTGATGTTTGCATATAGAACAACCACAGGCTCAGCACCCACCTACTTCCACTCACTATTATGAATTTACATCCCCTCCAGAAGTCTGAGATCTGCTAGTGAGCGACGCCTCGTGGTACCATCACAGAGAGGCTCAAAATCACTCTCCAGAACATTCTCTTTCACCGTTCCTGGCCGGTGGAATGATCTTCCCACCCCCATCCGGAATGCTGGATCCCTGTCAATTTTCAAGCAACAACTGAAAACTCATCTCTTTCAACTCTACTTGACTACATAAAAAATAAATTTGAACTTTCACTTTTTCAAAATCTTCATCTTTCTCTTTATCTTTCTCTCCTTCCCTTGCTAGCTTGTACTTATTTGAACAATGCCTGAGACTTGGTGTTATTGGCACTTCCTATGTATGTTTGCCTCTTCAAGATTAATCGCTTTATGTACTCCCAATTGTAAGTCGCTTTGGATAAAAGCGTCTGCTAAATGTAAAATACATTTACAAATACATTTACATATTTATATACAGTACTTAATAAACAAATACTCTGCAATTGTACTTTAAGTATATTATGCTGGTATACTTAGTCTGCTGAATTTCAACAACTAATTTGGTGCTTAATGCTTTTTAATTGTGTGGAAGTAGTGCTGAAGTCCAACTAAAGATATACTGAAGTATATTTTGTTGTGCTAAAGTGGAACTATTGCAATTATACTTTAGGTACACTTTAATATCTTGCATTTAAATACCTTTATTATTCAAAGATATTATTCCAGGCTTAATAATATTAAATATTCATTGTACACAACTAGTACTCCAAATAAAGTTGAAATATCATTTTTTATATCAGTAAGTATTGAGCGATATGTCAGTAAATATATTAATAGATTTAAAACTTAGTATGAAATACATGTGTTTTAAATGTATTACATTTTTAATAGGGACTGTGCTGTTTTTCCTTTTTGTTCTATTTTTGAAACCATGCATTTTTATTTATTCCACTGCTTCATCTCATAGTTTTACACTGAAAACAAAAGTGTTTTTCATTTCATTGTGCTGCTTTTCAGTTGTTTTTGTATGTTAACCTGCACTAGACTGATGTTTTTGGCCATTGCACTTTTGCAGTGTCACAAACTTGGCACTACATTCTAAAAACGCAACTCTTAAGTTTAAAGTGATTCAGAATAAAAAAAACTCTTATCTAAACCTTGCATTTTCTTTCTTTTTTTCTCATTCCACTGCCTTCATCTTACATTCTCTGTGAATTTTTTACATTTGATTCTTCTATTGTTCTTTTCCACCTGTTCTTCGAGGTATTTGCAACTCAATACACATCTGTACTCTCATTGATCAGTGCCTAATTTTACGAGTGGCCACCTGTGTCTTGAGTTTCTGCGTTTTTCTCTCTTTCAGTGGGCTTTTGTTATGTCCCAGCTGTTTGTGTGTTTGGATGTCTGATGTTGTTTGTATACATGCCTCTGTCCCTGAGGTCTACCTGTCTGTTAGCAACCAACAGCACAGGCTTGTCTTCCTTTCGCTTACAGTGATATGCTCACTCTTACCTGTTTACACCTCAGCTATTGCATGGGCTAATTGTCTTGTTGCCTGCCTTTAGTGAATTCTCATATTGATGTCCAGGCTTGTCTGATCACCAAAATCCACCTTCTTCTTTATAAGCCTGTGTATTTACAGTCTGAATACATTGTCGATCACTTATAATCATCTGTGAAATAAGTGCTCGTCGCCAAACATTTCAAGAACATTCTTCCTGAATCCTCTCCTGAAAGATTCGCGCAGTGCATGTCTCTGTCTTCTCAGCGCCATCACGAGCCCCTGCTGGCAACTCCTAACCTCTTGAGAGACCTCTCCAGCTGTCTTAAATAACTGGGAGAGTAAGAGTGATTCTTAACTTTATGAAATTTGATATCTTGCTTTTATACTTAAGTTTGAAAGTAGGAGTATATTTCATGAATTCTCAGCACTTAAGACTAAAATGGCACGTTGAGAAGCTTGATAAATACGGGCCCAGGTTATTATCCAGGTCAGATATGGGCAAGACAATGACTAGCCAGCTCATTGGTCACTGCTGAGAACAACTAGAACCTATCACAGCAACTGTTCAATATCTTCAAACATGTCTTTATAAGCATGACTATGTTTCATGAATGTTTCCTAGTTTTACTGTTGCAGCATGCGGTTTTCTCTATTCAGTTCACTCCGCCTGACATTCTTGTACGTATATTACAGCAAAGACTATTTCTCAGAAATGTTCATTTAGTTGTCAAGTAGTCATCTGGTCAAGTGCTATTCAACACCTTTCATTTCAGCCTAAGGCTAACACTTGATTTTCTAAAAATGTAGTGGTTTTGTCATTGAGCAATCAAACTGATTTTCAGACATGGGCTTTGTTAGGCAGGCTCATACTTGTGCTGCAGGTGAGAAGGGGTCAGAGGTCGCGGTATTTGAGTAATGAGATGGAAATGAGCATTTAAGCTGTCATCATTTAAGGAACGAGGATGTCAAACTCAGCCCAGAAACAGAGCTTAATTAGATTGCTAAAGGCACGAAGGGGAAAATCCAGCTTGCCTTCAGAAGCAGTAATAATCACAAATAATAGCAGTAAAAAGCGAGTCTAGATGTAGACAGGCATAATCATTATAACTTTCCTTTTGATTGTACATAACCTTTTAAAAAAATATACTACAGAGATAAAAAAATGTAAGATTAAATCAATCTTCCAAAATAACACTTTCCAAGTGCAACACCAGCAGGTTTAAGAGGGAGAGGTTGTTTTCAGAGTTTTTTTGTAGAATGAGGTAAATGTTTCTTAAAAAAAAAATCTAAATAAATTAAAAACATCAGAGGCGGGGACTGTACGTTCAAACAATGAATTAACACATTAAAGAACTGCAAATAAATTTACAGAATGTCCTGACCGTGTGCTTGTACTGAGCGTTCTGTTTTACTTCAGAGGGACAAATGCTGAGCAAGCACACTAAAAGGCAAGTGATTTGTATTCTCACACACACACTCACAGTCATACTATAACACCATCCTGCAGTAACCACGCTTTGCCAATTATCACAGTCCTGGCTCGTGCGTTTCTATCCGCTAAAGCAGGAAATTCTGAACCCTGTACAGAGAACATTTTGTCCCCCAACCCTCTAGAATCCTTGTCCACCAAACAACTGCTGCTTCAGCCTTTGTATAAGCACTGAATAATAAAAACAAATCCCTCTTTCATGCCTCGATCACAATGACACTGTTGATGTTTTTTATAGACAGAGAGAGTGAGAGAGAGCAACACTGCACTGAGGGAGCTACTTTTGGTCTCCTACAAGCACAGCCCAGGGTCATACAACCACAGTCCCTGAACCCCTGACACCCCCTTCACACCAGCCAACAAACAACAGTTCAAAGACTGAAAAAGGCACCATTACTATAGGTTATTTTAGAGAAAAAGTTTTAAACTGTTGTTCAAAGATTTGGGATCAGTAAAAAATAATAATAATAATAACAAAGTAGCTAAGGGGCAGTTAAGAGGCCTGTAATTGAAATTAAGCTGAAAGTATACCTCATTTCTGAAGCAAATACTAGAGTATGCATACAGCCGAACATATAGCCTTACTCTTCCTTTACCATATGGCGCTTTTCCACTGCATGGAACGGTACGGTTCGGCACGGCTCGGTACGGCTCAGTTCGGGTCGGTTTGCGTTTCCACTGCAGTTTAGTACCGCTATAGAGTGGGCGGGATTATTCATGTGTTGTTATAATTGCGCCGCCTCTACTGCCGTGACATCATCGTAAACGCGCCACAAACAAACTCACAACAAAGAAAGGAGACGGAATAGTGTTCTTCATTCTTGGCATGTGGATGTTTTTAACAACAATGGAGAGGTCTGTGAGAATGCTTGAGATTTACCCCAGCAGCAGAGACTGTGGTGGCAGTGCCACGGGCTGTAGAGGAGGAGGGCAGGTGTGCTGCGTTACTTGATTAACGTTAGTTAACTATTCATGTAGCGTGTTCTGTAAAGTGAATTATCAATAAACTTTTGAATATTTCAAAATTTACAATGCATCCCTTGTTTTTTTATTTATGTGATGGTTTTTATAATCGTGGCATTAATCATTTGTCTTTTTCAAGAGGTTCATTATGTGCTCATACAATAATACATATTTAATATAGTCTGGAGGTACACTTATTCGATCAGATTGTTTTTAATTGAAGCAAAACACAGATACAAAGGTAAAAATATAAACAGAAGACATACTCTGAAAATATAGCAAGTTCAAAAGTATATACATAAGGCTTTTTCCTTCAAGGTCACCATCAAGCTCTCACTGGATCCGCTCCTCGGCTATCAACGAGAGGAACGTCTGAACTTCCTCAACAGACAATGAAACAGATAATTTGTGGTTGATGCAAAAAGGTGCGTTTGTTGAAACTAAAGTTGCATCCGCTCCTTCACTGGCTGTGCTGATTTAAATCTAGCGGGTCGGGCTGTAGAGGAGGGTCTCGTGTCGCAAGTTCAGTGATAATAAGTAAGTAATGACGATTCTCTCCGGCCAATCAGTGAACAGCACAACTAATGAAAATGAAAACCTCAAATTCAGTATCTCAGAAAATTTGAATATTACTTAAGACCAATACAAAGAAAGGATTTTTAGAAATCTTGGCCAACTGAAAAGTATGAACATGAAAAGTATGAGCATGTACAGCACTCAATACTTAGTTGGGGCTCCTTTTGCCTGAATTACTGCAGCAATGCGGCGTGGCATGGAGTCGATCAGTCTGTGGCACTGCTCAGGTGTTATGAGAGCCCAGGTTGCTCTGATAGTGGCCTTCAGCTCTTCTGCATTGTTGGGTCTGGCATATCGCATCTTCCTCTTCACAATACCCCATAGATTTTCTATGGGGTTAAGGTCAGCGAGTTTGCTGGCCAATTAAGGACAGGGATACCATGGTCCTTAAACCAGGTACTGGTAGCTTTGGCACTGTGTGCAGGTGCCAAGTCCTGTTGGAAAATGAAATCTGCATCTCCATAAAGTTGGTCAGCAGCAGGAAGCATGAAGTGCTCTAAAACTTCCTGGTATATGGCTGTGTTGAGCTTGGACCTCAGAAAACACAGTGGACCAACACCAGCAGATGACATGGCACCCCAAACCATCACTGACTGTGGAAACTTTACACTGGACCTCAAGCAACGTGGATTCTGTGCCTCTCCTCTCTTCCTCCAGACTCTGGGACCCTAATTTCCAAAGGAAATGCGAAATTTACTTTCATCAGAGAACATAACTTTGGACCACTCAGCAGCAGTCCAGTCCTTTTTGTCTTTAGCCCAGGCAAAACGCTTCTGACGCTGTCTGTTGTTCAAGAGTGGCTTGACACAAGGAATGCGACAGCTGAAACCCATGTCTTGCATACGTCTGTGCGTAGTGGCTCTTGAAGCAATGACTCCAGCTGCAGTCCACTCTTTGTGAATCTCCCCCACATTTTTGAATGGGTTTTGTTTCACAATCCTCTCCAGGGTGCGGTTATCCCTATTGCTTGTACACTTTTTTCTACCACATCTTTTCCTTCCCTTCGCCTCTATTAATGTGCTTGGACACAGAGCTCTGTGAACAGCCAGCCTCTTTTGCAATGACCTTTTGGGTCTTGCCCTCCTTGTGCAAGGTATCAATGGTCGTCTTTTGGACAACTGTCAAGTCAGCAGTCTTCCCATGATTGTGTAGCCTACAGAACTAGACTGAGAGACCATTTAAAGGCCTTTGCAGGTGTTTTGAGTTAATTAGCTGATTAGAGCGTGGCACCAGGTGTCTTCAATATTGAACCTTTTCACAATATTCTAATTTTCTAATTTTCTAAAATTATCCCTAATTTTATTTTACCGCTAAGAGTTCTCCTAAATAGCAGTGAAAGTTTTTAGCTAAGAGTTTTCTCTTAAAACCTATTCACAAACCTGCTGAGACAAACTACTATTAAGGAATAGAGAGAAGTCTTAAGCTAAGAGTAAGGGTGGGGCTGACCTCGTTGCTAATGGATGGTGTCATCATGCTTACTAACTATGCACACAGTGATTGGCTGATAGTCTCTGTCAGAGATTTATTCATTGAAATATTGTAACATTGACATTCAAATGTCACTATTTAAACAAGTATATGTTCAGCTAATTGTCACCTTCTTAGATGTGTGCTTCTCATAAACAATTAGTGGATATGCATATAAACAGCCTTTTAATTAACAGAGTAGAATAATCATGGCTGAAGTAAATGTAAAAGAAAACCAAACTGGACGCAAGAACAGATGTTACTTCTGGCCCAACTTGGTAATGAAAACAAGGATACTATCAAAGGAACATTTGGAGTTGGGATAACTTTCAAAACCAAAAAAAGATGCACGGGAAACGTGTAAATAAATGCAGCGTGTTTCTAAAATGTTTATGTTCTGAGGCAGATTGCTGGCAACAGCAATTTTATCCCTGCTGAAAACAAAACAAAACAATAGAAACCATCACAAAATGTGTAATGGTTTTTACCAGTTATAATGAGAATTGTATTGGTTTCAATGGAAACAGTAATGGTGCCTGTTGGTCTCTACTGGTAATTGGTCATCTTCTATTGTTGGCTTGTTAAAACCAGTAAATCCTAATGGAATATGTCCCAAAACATACTACAGGAAACCATTTTTTAATGGTTAAAAGTTGATGGTTTGTAATGTTTGTGATGGTATTTGTAGTGGAAATCATTAGAATTTCTGTGATGGTTTGTATTATTTTTTTGTTTTTTTCAGCTGTGAGGATAGATTGTGATTTGGTTTTAGTGACGTAAGAGTCCTTTTCACTAACGCTTTACATATTTAGGGACTAGTTTTAGCGGTAAAGTGCTTTGTGAAATACTTTTAGAGCAAAAATTTAGGAGTCCTACATTTAGGAGTCCTACATTTAGGATTGACATGCCCATTATTTCTAAGATTTTCTCCTAAATCGGAAAGTTATGAGCTACTTTTAGCCTTAAGATGTTTTGTGAATACGGGCCCAGGTGGTTCAGTATGGTTAGCCATAGGGGTGGGATTTAGGGATCTATTTATTATTTTAATATATAATCATACACACTGAATATGTTATTTAAAATGTACTACAATATGCCAGTGTGCAAACAGTATTTATAGCATAAGTATTACTAGCATTTTCAACACTCTTATAACTTAGCGTGAATAGCATCTAACTGCTATTTACTTTTAGTGCAAATACAATATTGATGTTTTTAGTTGTAGTAAAACCATGTAATACTATTTGTTCTTAATGTGAATAGCCTCTGCTATATTTTTCTATATTTTTTTGTTTGTTTTTTACATTTCATAGAATTAATCAAAAGCTACATTAAAGACTTTTATATTGTTGCAAAATATTTCAAAGAATCCTAAAAAATGCATATTTTTTACAAAAAAAAATTGTTTTATTTTTACTGTATTGTTGTCAAATAAGCACACTCTTGGTGAGCATAAGATACTTAAAAAAAAAAAAATACATAAATTAAACAATTGAATGGCAGAGTAGTCTGTTTACTCCTGATTTTGACATTTGTCTCAGATGATCAAAAGTGTAAACGGGACCCAAAATATTTTGTAAACAGAACACTCAAATCAAATTCAGAATTATTCAGAAGTACATATGATCACATTTTATTTATTTTCATTTTAAGGTTATACATTTTAAGATTATTTCATATTTAAAATGGAACCGTGACCCATGTAAGAATAAACAACTGTACAACTACTTCATCTAACTACTATTTTGTGTCCAATTCAGTCTAATCATTAGACAGATGATTGTAAACAATCTTACCTCACTACACTAGTATGTTTAGTTCTTTGTATTTTTGTGAATGTTTACATGCCACAGACATGAATGTTTACAGTATGTCAGTCAGGACTCAGGAGACAAATTATTTATTATCATTCAGATCAATAAACAGTATGCATAAAATTTCAGCTTGTATGTGATTGTCAATGACAGGCCTCATTTCTCACTGCGTTTATTGGCTGCAGGGAATGGCTGATAGAAATATAATTTGAAAATCTGCTTCTAATGGAGAATATGAGGCAAAAGAAAAGATAGAGGGTTATGAGTGAAGGTTGAATGATTTAGAAAGACATATTGAAGAGATGGTGTACAGTGTGTGTGTGTGTGTTGACACTGAGTCTAATCTTAAACAGTATGTCTGAGTGAAATGAACCGAGGTTGTCTGGAGATACAGAAAGACACATAAATGTTGGACTTGAAATAATGTGTAAAACTCATGCATTAACTTCTGCACAGACAAACAGATATTTTTAAGTGAAAACTACAAGAATAAATATAAACAGAAGTGCTAAGATAGACTAATTGAATATAAAAAATAGGAAATACTGTTTTTCTACATTTTCTACATCTTAGTAAAAGTAATTAAGTAATTTAAGACATTGTTATAAAAAGTAATTGTTGAAATTATGAGATATAAAGTAACACTAGTCTGTGATTATATATAGATATAGTTTTATTTTATTGTACTTTTTTATTTAGTTAGTTATTTTATTTAGTTTATTTATTTAATTTAGTGTTTTTATTTGTCAGTGTTAAAATAATAATGAACATGCACAGTATAGTTACCTTCGGTTTAAACTTTTTCGCTTCTTCCATCAACCATTAAATATTTACAATATGTATGGTGCATAAAAATGTTGTATGATTTTTCGCATTGGTTTGAACAAATATTTCATATTTGCCATGGAAAACAAAACAAACAAAACATATACTTATCTGGACTAAACCATGCCAGTCTAGAAAAGCTAGATTGGTAGAAAATATTTAGATTCTGTATGATTTTTCTTTTCATAACTATGACACTTTTTATCTTGTCATTCAATATATATATATATATATATATATATATATATATATATATATATATATATATATATACAGTATATATATATATATATTAGTGGTGGGTCGTTATCGGCGTTAACGCGTGCTGCGTTAACGTGAGACTCTTATCGGGCGATAAAAAAAATATCGCCGTTAATCTATTCTCAAAGTTGGGTTGGGAGCTGGGTCTATACTACGCAAGCTATGATGACTTTCACCCTGATATTTTAGCGCGGATGTATACCTAGCCGAATTGCACTGTAGGGGGCGAGAACGAGTCTTCAAACTAGAGGCTCGCAGTCCGTGATGGACAGATTGTTAACGGCTGGTCTATGTGGTAATACAATCGGGCAGGACATCCAAACGCTCACCTATCATTCATCAACCTCAAATATGGCTTTTCATCTGAAAGATGTATGTAGTAGCAACTTTCCATGGCCGCTCAATATGATGTTAACCTAGAGAAATGTGCGCTATTGAAGTGTTTGTGTGGAGAGAGGAAGCGCGTTTGCTGCAGGACAGGCTCCGGTGCGCTCACTTGCTCTTAAAATCTCCGTCATTTTTGGTCATACAGATAAAAGTAGCCTTATACATCTTTCGAATCTGTAAAGATTCTACGTTTATTTGTGTGCACTCAGAATAACAACGAAACGTTGCGCTTTTAAGCAAACAGGATGCGCTTTAGGTCTCATGTGAACTTGAGCGAGAAACTGCGAAACTCCGTCTTTGAAAAATATATCTATAGAGAGTGAAATGTCTAAAAAATAAAAATAGAAGACGTGTGTGTTAGCATGGATGATTTACATGAAATTTAATCTGTGCAACACTGTGCATAAGATGGCTTTCAGTTCAATATAATAACAAAAACGACATTTTGGGTTTTATTCAACTAATAAGGTGGCACGCTGTGATCTGTACTATATTTTTACTGTAATTGACAGTTATCGGCAAAAACAAAAAACAACAACACGGGAGTGGGAGGGAATTGGAGTCATTCTTCCGGGAGTGGAACGGATTTTCCTCCAGTTTTTTCGTGGGATTGGGACGGAAGAGATTAAAGTTTGTGATGCATTTTGGAAACAGGAGATGAGCCCCTGGTCTAATCGCCACCTGGCTTGAGAAACCCGTTCTCAAAGACTTACTTTTAGTCATTATTTGGGTAGCACATATTCTGAATGCCTTCGACAGAATTCAAATGAGCCATTTTAATCTAGATTAATCTAGATTAATTCCAAGATTAATCTAGATTAAACAAATTAATCTATGCCCACCACTAATATATATATATATATATATATATATATATATATTTCATTCAGTCTCATGCCTGTCAGCGGTTACACATTTAGTATCTGTGACCTCAACCTCAAAGCTGTGTTGAAATTCGTAGTTACACTAGACTTCTCTCAGAACTGTTTGGCATATGTTTGTATTCGCCTTCCCTCCAACTTTTTCCATTTTCAGAGCATTTGCTTTCTATCTGTCACTCTGATATTTTCCCATTAATTTGATTATACAAGTTCAGTGAAGTGTGGACATTCCAGACTGGGCCTATTTAACACTTGTATTTCTGAGAGCCACTTCCTGCAGACATCCCTATTATAGGCCAACTCTCTCGAGACCCATCGCATAACTGCTTCCAGAGAGCTGCGTGTCTGTCAGTCCCCAACCTATCTAACATTAATAGTATGCCGCCTCATGGCACGTAAACCCATAAAACGTTCTCTCTCTCTTTGGGTAAAAAAAAAAAAAGATTATGCCTGGTATCTTTTGCTCGCTCACACTATTTTCCTCTCTTCCTCTCTGTGTGACTTCCTTTCTCTCAGGGGAATTACGGCGACCTCCATTCACACATACTAGGGTGTATCTAAGGTAATTTTAGCCTATCATTTAAGGTCTGAAATGTTCTGAATATCTTATTCAAGACACACATTTTGACTAAGAAAGGTTAGGTCAGAAAAGGTGGATGTAGGAATGCTGGTATGTGGCGATCTGATTCAATCAGTCTGTTTGGACTTTGATGTTTCTCCTGAGCTCCTCTTTTGAGTGTCTCAGTCTTCACCAATCCGTGATGGAAGGAGTCTGTCTACGAAGTCACAGTTTATGTCTAGTGGGAGGAATGTTTGAGCCACAGAGGAATGTGCAGTAAAAATTGAATTTCTGCCAATCTGTCTGTCTAGTCACGAGCGTTTTCATATCCTGGCTGTCTGTCTTGGCTATTAGCAGAAGAGCTTTTCTAAGGCTTTTGTTTAGAGCTTGACAACAAGAAGTAGTTTTTTATGAGTCAAACCATGATCACAGTTTAAAACTGATGACAAACAAGAAGAGAGAACAATCTTGGAAGGTTTGCCTGTTAGCCATGTCTACTGCCTGTATGCATATTCATTATTTTGAGAATGTATCTTTAAAACAAATACTTTTTTATTGATACATACTGTATAAGTATAAGTTCAGGGTCAGTAAGATTTTTTACATGTTTTTGAAGAATTCTAAAAATGCAAACTATTGTAAACAAAAAAAAATGTATATATATATATACATGATTATGATTTAAAATAATTGTTTTCTGTTTTAAAAGCTGAATGTTCAGCAGTAATTTTAATATGCTGATTTACTGCTCAAGAAACATTATTGGTTATTGTCAGTGCTAAAAACAACTGTGCCGTTAAATATTTTTGTGGAAACTGATTTATTTGTTTTATTCGTTTGTTCGTTCGTTCATTTATTTACAACCCAAATTCCGAAAATGTTGGGACGTTTTTTAAATTTGAATAAAATTTAAACTAAACGACTTTCAAATCACATGAGCCAATATTTTATTCACAATGGAACAGGGGTTCCCAAATTTGTTCCTGGAGCCTCTCTAACACTGCACATTTTGCATGTGTCCTTTATCAATCAAACCTGATTCAGCTCATCAGCTCATTAGTAACATTTCTCAAGACCTGAAATGGGTGTCAGACAAAGGAAACATGCAAAATGTGCAATGTTGGGGAGGCTCCAGGAACGTGTTTGGGAACCCCTGCAATAGAACATAGAGAACATAACAAATGTTTAAACTGAGAAATTTGACACTCTTATCCAATAAATTAGCTAATTTCAAATTTGATGCCTGCTAAAGGTCTCAAAAAAGTTGGCACGAGGCCAACAATGGGCAGAAAAAGCAATAAATGTTTGAAAAGATTCAGCTGGGAGAACATCTACCAATTAATTAAGTTAATTGACATCAGGTCTGTAACATGATTAGCTTTAAAAGGGATGTCTTAGAGAGGCAGAGTCTCTCAGAAGTAATGATGGGCAGAGGTTCTCCAATCTGTGAAAGAGTGTATAAAAAGGCTTTGCAAATCTCATCATCTACAGTGTGTAACATCATCAAAAGATTCAGAGAAACTGGTGAAATTTCTGTGCGTAAGGGACAAGGCCGAAGGTCTTTGCTGGATGCCCGTGGTCTTCGGGTCCTCAGACACTGCATCACTTATCGCCTTTTTTCTATCATTGACTTTACTAAATGGGCTCAGGAATACTTCCAGTATTTGGTAAACACAATCCGCCGTGCCATCTTCAGATGCCAACTAAAGCTCTATCATGCAAAAAGGAAGCTATATGAAAACATGGCCTAGAAGCGCCATCATGTCCTGTGGACCAAGGCTCATTTAAAATGGACTGTTTCTTGGAAAAGTGTTCTATGGTCAGACGAGTCCAAAATTGACATTCTTGTTGGAAATCATGGACGCCGTGTCCTGGGGGGGGAGTGCATACGGTATGGGCAGCTTGCATATTTTGGAAGGCACTATGTTGAAAGGTATATAAAGGTTTTCAGAGCAACATATGCTCCCCTCCAGAAAACATGTATTTCTGCAGGACAATGCAAAACCATATACTGCAGCTATTACAACAGCATGGCTTCATAGAAGAAGAGTCCGGGTGCTGAATTGGCCTGCCAGCAGTCCAGATCTTTCACTAGAGAACATTTGGTGCATCATTAAATAAAAAATATGTTAAAGACGACCACAAACTCTTCAGCAGTTAGAAACCTATATCAGGCAAAAATGGGACCAAGTTCCAACACCAAAACAGCAGAAACTCATAACCTCGATGACCAGACGTCTTCAAACTGTTTTGAAAAGAAGAGGAGATGCTACACCAGTGTTTCCCAACCGTATTCCTGGAGGCACACCAACACTAAACGTTTTCCAATTTTTCCTAATCAAACACACCTGAATCAACTCATCAGCTCATTAGTAGAGACTCCAGGACCAGAAATATATTGGTCAGATAAGGAGACATCCAAAATGTGCACTGTTGGTGTGCCTCCAGGAACAGGGTTGGGAAACACTGTGCTACACCATGGCAAACATGCCCCCGTACCAACTATTTTGAGACCTGTAGCAGGCATCAAATTTGAAATGAGCTAATTTTGTGCATACAATTTAAAAATTTCCCAGTTTAAGCATTTATGTTATCTATGTTCTATTGTAAATAAAATATTGGCTCATGTGATTTGAAATTCTTTTAGTTTTCATTTTATATAAAAAAAAAAAAAAAAACGTCCCAACATTTCTGAAATCCGGGGTTATATTTATTGATGCAGGATTCTTTGATGAATAAAAAAATCAAAAGAACAGCTTTTCATAATGAAATAATTCATAATGTAAAGTATCTATCGTTACTTTTATTTAGCAAGAATACATAAAATTGATCAAAAGTATCACTTTCTTTAAAATATAAATATTACTAACCCCAAACATTTGCGTGGTAGCGATATTGTATTATCTCTTCACACTGATTCAAAATAATTCCATAACAATTTACCAAATCCACAATTTACCAAAAAAAAAAAGATAGTCTACTCCGTCTTGCAACAGTTTTAGCAAGAAGCTGAATTTTTTTTTTCTTTCTGCCACCTACTTGACAGCTTATCCCATAGGATGTAAAAATTAAAAGTGAGAACTCTTTAACATCTCAAATATTTATCCTAGACATGAATGAGGTTACTATAACATTGAATGGAGATTTTTGCTTGGGTCTCCTGCTTCTCAAACTTATCTCATGAGACAAAAACTCTAACACTATCACAATGGTCTCCTTTAAAGCTTTAAAGGAGATCTCAACAACATCTCAACACTGTGCTCAGATATTTATCCTAGTCCAAAGACTGGTGGTCTCACATTTTTCTCCTTTAAAGTTTTAGAAAGATCTCCACAACATCACACGCTGTGCTCAGCTATTTCTCCTTAGAGACTCTGGTGGTCTCACATTTGTCTCTTTTAAATCTTTAGAATAGATCTCAATAATATCACACACTGTGCTCAGATATATGGACTCTGGTGGTCTCATATTTGCCTCCTCCAATATTTCAACAACATCACACACTGTGGTCAGATTTTTCTCCTTAGCTAAAGGCTCTGGATCTCTCACGTGTTTCTTTTAAAGATTTAGAAAATATCTCAATATCACACACTGTGCTCAGATATATGTATCCTTAGCTAAGGACTCTGGTGGTCTCACATTTGTCTCCTCCGAAGTTTCAAACAAGATCTCAACAACATCACACACTGTGCTCAGATTTTTTTTCCTTAGCTAGAGGCTCAGGATCTCTCACATTTATCTCCATTAAAGCTTTAGAAGAGATCTTCTAAAGCTTTAAAGGAGACCATTGTGAGAGTGTTTAGAGCTTTTGTCTCAGGAGACAAGTTTGAAAAGCAGGAGACTCAAGCAAAAGATTCCATTCAATCTTAAGATAACCTAATTTCTGCCTAGGATAAATATTTGAAATGTTAAAGAGATCTATTTTATTTAATTTTTCTTCCCTCTGGTTAGCTTCAATGTCAATTATCCACACCATTTCAATCAAAGAAAATACATGCATTGTCATATTTTAGTGTTTTATTGCACAATGGTTTAACAGAGGAAACCATAACCTATATTTCCATACATGCTAGAATGGGCTGTACAAAAACAACCACATACCCCCCACAAAAAATAAATAAATAAACTGGTACACCAATGTAACATTTGCGCACATGTTAGTCCTTCTTTTACAATGCTGGACATTGAATATAAATGTAAACATTTAAAATAGTAACCCTTGATATTCTAAAATGTTTAATGACATTTAAATAATGTTCTAGTATTTACAATATTAGTGAAAGTTTAATGTTTCTTCTAAAATAAAACTGAAGACATCTTAAGACAAAGCTGCTATCTCAATGAGACATATGTTTAATCACCCCTTAGTGTCCTGAGCATAGAGCAACCTCTCTCAGAGCCATAGCCTTGTAGACAGCACATTGATGTGAAGGCACAACTGCACCTCAGACAGAATGGGTTTGAATCCCAGCTAAAGGTACATTCCTGTTCGATTCTCACCGGTCCAATTGTTTTCTGTCTCTCCTCCTACTGTCCTGACCATTAAAGGTGAAACCCAATAAAAAGCAACTTATGAGCAGTAAAACCTTTGTATAATGGATTCTTGCAAGAGATTACAACAAGACAATAAAGAGATATCCCAAGTTTCTCACATGTTTCTCTCTCATTGTCATTTTGATTTCTCATGTCTCAGTTGCCTACTTTTATTTCTCCTAAGGATTTTTAGAAGAAACATCTGAGACACCGTTGAGACTAAAATGTGAAATACATGAGGATCACAACTAAGTCTTCTGAGGTTAGAAAGAGTAACCACTAAGCAATACAATTCCTATAATGGAATCTCGAGATTGCAGCAAGACAATAAAGAGACATTCTCTGTTTCTTCCAACACATTCTCAGTTTTTGCTCTTTTTCTCAAATATTTCTCAGGTCTCATTATGTCTTCTATTTCTCCTAAGGAATTTTAGGAGAAACATCTGAAATGCTGTTGATACTAAAATGTGAGATATATGAGAATCTCATCTAAGTCTCCTGAGCTCAGGAAAAGCAACCACTGAGCAATACAATTTTCTTATGGGATGTTTACTGTGAATGGTGGATTTGTTGTTAATGTCTTTAGCTAGGATTAGTAGTTCTTGTGAATTACTCATTACAGTCTGACTTTTTTCAGGGCCCCTTCTCATTTCCTTTGTAATTTCTCTTTAGCCCTGAGGCTACAGACTGACTGATTAGTCATAGTTTTATATAAGAATGTTTTATGACATGTGACAATTAACAAAAATTACAATTATGTTTCCATAACAACTGGATCATAAAATAGTATTGCTCATTAATGCGTCAGTAAATGTGTCACTGTGACTCTTTGAAATCTGCAGTTAAGACACCTTACAGTATGTGCCAATGGCCTAATATTTCTCCTCTGTGTTACCTGTAATATTGAACATATCAATCATGTAGTAATTTTAGAAAACTCGTGTTCTGGTAGGTATGACAGCATGAGTCAAGCTTTTGATGATGCTTACATTTTACATTACGTTTGATAGTTTGCTCAATGACGTTAAAGCATTAATTTATGCATTTATGTTATCCAATATATTGAGTTGACTTATATAGGTTGGTGTATTTACTGTAGACTTTCTTTTCATAGGGAAGAGTTGATGAGAACTTATGTGGGACTGGAGGAGAGCTTTAGAACCAGGCTAAAAGCTGCAGAGGAGCAGAGTTCAAAGGTGAGGTCATAAAATACAAATAAAACCCTTTTAAATTGATGTGAGATGAAAATGCAAATTGTCTCTCATAATGATTCGATTTGTACTTGTTTTGATATTTTGTTATCTAATGCAATGGTTTTCATGTTTTTTGGGGCCAAATGTATTTAAATTATATATACTGTATTCCCTTTGAACACTGAAACGATAAATATAGAGTTTCTATTCAGTCCATAGCGTCGCTGTCCCAGAGAACCAGCAGCACATTTTCTTTCTTTTGCTTCTGTCTGAAGTAGGTCTTTTTTTGTTTTTATTTTTTGAAATACATGAATTTATATTTTTTGTGGGCTGAGGTCTGCCCTCAGTACGCTAGTATTAAGAAGAATGCCGTTTGATTTAGTGCAAATTACATTTAACCCGCCCGGTTTCCTGCCGTTAACACAGACATGCATCCAAGTCTAGGTGGAAGTGGTCTCTTACTCTCAAACACACACAAACACAAATTCTCTCTTCATCACACACACTAAGATGCTCTCTCTCTCTCTCCACCACACACACACACACACACACACACACACACTGACACAAACCCTGCTGTGTTCTCTCACACGCACTCTGTCTGCACTCTGGTCTCTATGAAAAGCATGGTGGCCTTGGTCATGCTCGACTTAAAATACATGGCATGCCACCATCCCCTTCTTTGTTGTTTGTAATTGCTCTAACCATTTTATTCAACTGCTGACAGTCCAATATTTCACAATACACAGTTGATGAAAAATCACAGTCTTTGATATGACAGCATGCAGTCACAGAAAGACTGCACAAACAACTTTTTTAGCTTTTTCCTACAACACAAGGCCTAAATTAACCAAAATGAAAAGAGATTAATGTATCCCATAGCGATTTTGTCCTGTTAGCTGTATTGCTGTGTACTTTTTCAATGTCAAATTAATGTTGTTATGTAATAATTAATTCAACATGAACAGGGCCAAGTGTGATGCAAGTGTGCAGGTGTTCAGGGATTTGCATGGGCTTCCTATTTGGTTATGTATTATGATGTCCTTTTTATTTTATTGTTCCTCTTTGTGACTATTTTCTATTTTGCGGTATTATTTATATATAATTATGGTATGTATGTGTGCGTGTATGCATGTGTGTGTGTATATACAGTCATGGCCAAAAATAGCTGCACCCTTGGTAAATATGATCAAAGAAGGCTGTGAAAATTAATCTGCATTGTTAATCCTTTTGATCTTTTATTTAAAAAAATCATAAAAATCTAACCTTTCATTGGATAATAAGATTTTAAAATGGGGGGAAATATAATTATGAAATATTATTGGCACCCCTAGAAATTATTATGAGCAAAATATCTCTGAAGTATATTCCCATTCATATTCAGAATTTTTAGCACTCCAGGGTGATTATGAACATGAAATTCTCCACCTGGAGATTGTTGTTTGGGAGGGTTTCAAGAAAAATTATCCTAGCTCATCCAAAAACAAACTCCAGCATATTCCGTTATCAGACACAACTGGAACTTCAAATGGCACTGGCTTCTATGGTCAGATGAAACTTGAAAAATGATTTTAGCAGCAAACACTTAAGATGGGTTTGGTGAACACCGATAAAAGTTCCCCATGTGTACAATGAAATATACTGCTGTATTTTTTTATGTTGTGGGCCTATATTTCTGCTCGAGGTCCTGGACATCTTATTTAGAATACCAATTACCAATACTAATATCAAATACCAAAATATAAAAAATAAATACGTGACTGACTCTGTTAGAAATCTTATAATGGGCCATGTTTGGATCTTCCAACCGGAAAATAATCCAAACACAAACCTCAAAAACAACACAAAAAGGGGTCACTGATCACAAAACCAAGCTTCTGCTATGGCCAATTGAGTCCTCTGACCTGAACCCTGAAGAAAATATGTGGGTGAACTGAAGAGAAGCACCAACATGGAGCTGGGAATCTAAAGGGCCTGGAGTGATTCTGGATGAAGGAATGGTCTCTGATCTCTTGTCATGCTCTAACCTCATCATGCATTATAGGAGAAAATTTAGAGCTGTTAAACTGGCAAATGGAGGTTTCAAAAATATTGAATAATAGGGTGCCGTTAATTGTGGCCAATGTGTATTAGATAATTTTTTATTTAATAATGATATTTCCCCCCATTTTAAATGTCTTATTATTCAATAAAAGGTTAGATTTTTGTGATCTTTTTTGTGTGTATATATATATATATATATATATATTCATAATTAGCTAAAATTTGCTTTTTATATTTTAATTTTAGTTAAAGTTTTAGTAGTTTTGTTATGCTTTGGTATTTCTATTTAGCTTTAATACCCTGTTATTTCAGTTGAGTAGTAATTTTATTAGTAATTTTACTACAGATAACATTTTTAGTTTTTCTTAGGATTTTCTTTAAGTTTAACTTTCATATTTTCAATATTTATATTTTATTTCAGAAATATTTTATTTAAAAAATCTGTTTAGTTAACAGTAACCACTGTTCTTTTGTGTTATGTCTAAATGTTATTACATTTTCTGTAATTAATAAATTAATTAGACTGAATGTCAGTTTATGGGTTAAGACAAGTGCACAAATAATAATCTGATTCTCGGTATATATTTTTTTACTTTATTTGACCTCAGCCCTTATGTAACCCATATTTGTGTCCATACAGATGGAGGCTTTTCTCCAGCAGAAACAGGCTGAGCAAGACAAACAGCTGAAACAGCAAAATATGGAGTTAAGAAGAGAAGCTGACATTGAACTGGACAACCAAAGACAAAAAAAACAGGAGCTGATTAACAAATACCAGAGTGAAAAACAGCAACTCCAAAACAAGGTACAAATGACTGACCATGTGACATCTACATGTCTTGATCATGGACTGCTGCTCATCAGAGAAGTGAAGCAGTTTTGCTTTGAAATATTGCTAATATTTGTAAAACCTTTGCCCAGATCAGTGCATTATAACCAAAATACAAAGAGTCATGTTGTTATGTGACAAGAAAAACACTTGCTATAAAATATCACAATTCATTTGTCAAAGTCAACAAGTCAGTTAGTTCTCAGGTTGTCAAATGGTACAACCCCAAGAAAGCTTCATGCATATAATAAAATAGGTATTTTTTACTTGGTTTCACCATATTTAGAGATTAAATCAAATCTTTTGTTGAACATTTTATAAATGTTTTTCATATGTAGCCAACATGAATACAAAGATTGACATGGCATGTAAATATCCTTATTTGGCCATTTGATCTCAACTGGGTGAGTTCAGATTTTCATATAATCCTAATGTAAAGACAAACATGTTTGACTTTCTTGGAGGGCTCGAACATGAGACTCGAATCACTCTCAGTTTCCCACTGGACTAATTAATTAACTTTCGAATGCATTAATTATTAAACCACAAAGGACAATATATAGTATCTTCTTAGTTTCTCTTTACATTAAACCAAGAAAAATTATCTAAAGTCAGAGATAAATTGTCATAAATTCACATAAAGATGTAATCCATTATTCTTCTTACAGCACTTAATCACCCCCACACACACACACACTCACAAACAATCATGGAGCCCCCTGTGTCTATTTCCATGTCTTTCTCTGAGAGTGTTTGGTTTTTGGCTCACACCTCTTCTTTGTTCATGGCCATAAATTATGTCTGATTTCTGTCTGTCCGGTGGAGCCTGATACCCACCATGTACATGTGTGTGTGAGTTTGACCAGAGGAAGATTGGTGGAGGCAGGTCTACTGGTCCAGAAATGATGTTGAGAGGTTGTGTCTGCCTGCATGACATAGATGAGGGGTTGCTGGGCATGGCCGAAATGGGGAGGAGGTTTGGGAGCAAAGGGGTTCATGGCAAGTTGATGTGATGCCAAAAAAATCTTTATGTACTCTATATACACTAGGGATCAAAAGTTGTAATAATTAAAAATGTTTAATGTTTTTGAAATACATTTCTTATTCTCACTATGGTTGCATGTATGTGATTAAAAATACATTAAAAAAGTAATATTGTGAAATATTATTACAATTTAAAATTGTCATGTTTTATATTTGAATATAATTTAAAATGTAATTTATTCTTGTGATGGCAAAACTGTACCATTACTCCAGTCTTCAGTGTCAAATGATTCTTCGGAAATCATTCTAATACAGTGATTGTGTGTTAATGATAAATTATTATTGGTGCTATTGTTATACTAATAATATATTACTGGTATAAGATTGGTGATTATTATTGGTGATAAATGACCGTTTTCAGTTAAAAAAATTCTCAGAAGATACTAAAATTTAATGTATTTATTTAATATTTGTATTATTATTATTGATTTTTATATAGATTTTTTTTGACAAAGATGATTTAGGTTCACCTGAGCTGATTTAAAAATGCAGGCAACTTCATTTAGTCATAGTCATCAGCACAAATGTTTCTTGGTGTCTCTGTATGTGTTTTTTTTTTTTTTAAACTATATCTCTCCTTCTCTCTTTTGCTCTAGATTCCTGCTCTCATTCATTCAGCCACGCAGGAGCTCCATGGGGAGTTGGAAGTGCTGCAAGAGCGCATTAAAGAGCAGGAGAAAGAGATGAAGCATGTTTGTGAGAGCGCCTCCCAGAGGCAGCATCAGCTCCTGGAAGAGCAGAGGATAGGAGAGGCACATCTGCAGTCGGCCCTGCAGGAGCTGCAGCAGAATACACAGGAGCTGAATCAGGCTCAGAGTAACATACTGCAGCTCCAAGAAGAGAGCGCTACCCTACAGGAAGAGGTGAGGCACATATCACCCCCCCCCGTCCACTTACAGGTGGAAGTTTCAGGAGGGTTATTGACACAATACTGTAAATGGGCCATAGACTGTCATTTTAGAAATGGATTTAACAGACAGCACATTTATTCAACTTCTGAGTACTTAATAGGAAGAACTAGCTACTAGAGATTCTCCCACATTATAATTTGTTTCTGTATATACTATAGTCTTTAGTGTGGGTATACATTGACAAATACTTGCTCATTTCATTTCAACATCAAACCAGAGTTCAAATCTAAGAAAAATTATATTACAGGAAAATTTTCACAGAAAGTAACATTTTACAATACATTTTGAAATGTTACTGTTAGTTGAATTTATGTTTGAGGTTAGAAAGATTTTGTTTATATATATATATATATATAATTTTATTTAGCAAAACTATTTATTTATTTAGCAAAACTTTTTAACCTTATATTAATCAAAGAATCCTTAAAATGCACCACAGTTTTTACAAAATGATTAGACTTTACAGCTTTTTTCAACATTAATAATTTAGCTGAGCATCAAACCTGGCATATTAAAATAATTTCTGAATAATCATGTGTATAATTACATTATCTGCACTCAAGAAAACTGGGGTAATGGCTGCTTTAAAATCCAGCTTTGCAATCGCAAGAATAAATTGTATTTTAAAATATATTCAAACATAAACAGCTGTTTTAAATTGTAATAATATTTCACAATACTGTTTGTATTGTATTTTGATAAAATAAATGCAGCCTTGCTGAGCATAAGAAAATTTAAAAAATAAATATTATAAATCATAACTTTTTGAAAGCTTGTGTATATTTTTAACATGTAAATGTAAATAAAGGAAAACATTTTTACTGTATCTGAAACCCTGAAGTGTAGTATATTTATAAATTACTTGAACCTAAAGTAATAAATGCTTTGGTAAAAATTAGTACATTTTAGTTCATGATACCTAATGCATAAGACACTGAAGCTTGTCAAATGTTACCAAATGACCACACACAGAATTATTTGTATCAAGGAGGCAGAGTTCTACATTCCTCTTGGTGCACAGGAAAATATATATAGTGTGAGTCTTGGAGTTTTTAGTGTTTAATAGTTTGGCATGATTGTGTGTTGTTGACGTTGAGGACTTTACGTGATAAACTAGGCTACATTAAAACAATTGATTTGGTTATAGTGATCTGTTTTTTAATGGCTTTTTACTGACCTCTAGTGGTAAAAAAAGTAAAGCGCAAGAACTCTGACAATTTAAATACTGCTTGCACAAAGCAGACAATTGGTAATGAAAGCTAATAACAAAGGGTTGTCATGCTAACACAACCATGACAGGTGTCCGTCACTGATGTGCTGAGACAGCGGATAAACCTGTAATTTATATTACAGTGCAAAAATTAAGCAAGCAAAAATTCAGCATGCAGAGGTAAAACATCAACAATCGTGACCAACATCAGGATTCATATTAACAACTGAAATGACTGGCACACAGACCTTGCCCAGGTCAGAGAAGAGAACAAAATAAGATAATATCCAGAACTAAAATAAGAAACAGCAGAGGTGACATATGCCTTCGTGAGAGTGTGGGAGAGATGAGTGAATCATTCTAGTGTGAGTATTTGGGGCAGTACTCTGTTGACAGGCATGCCTGTGTCTCCAGGGGCAGCAGTCTGTGGTTTCAGTCACGACACTCTTGGCAGTTTTCTCTCATATTCTCCCACTCCAAAAGCCTTTTCCGTCCTTCAGGGTCCTCCATCCACCCCACCCTCCTCTCTCTCTCTCTCTCTCTCTCTCTCTCTCTCTCTCTCTCTCTCTCTCTCTCTCTCTCTCTCCTCCATATTTTGCCAGTTCATCTAGTTCAAGGAGCCGTGGCATGAATTTCACAGCTGACATATTCTTTAATGCCGCCCCAGAGCGCAGCGCCTCTCCTGCTCTCATCTCCCTCCCCGCTTTCAAAGCAAATGGCTTTCTTTTGTGGGAAAGATTTCGCTGCATTTAAGAATCCATTAAAGCTATCTAAGATCTGACTGTGATATAAAATCGATACCTAAGGGCATTTAACGCTTCACCTTTCATAAGTAACTTCTTGATGTTCTTTTCCTTCCTCCCCTCTTGTGCTCTCTTTTTCTCTGCCTTTTCATCTTGTCTTTGAACTGTGCCTGCTCTCTTCAGAGGCATGTGAGATATTTTCAGACTAGTTGATATTTATGACGATTTATGAGGTTGCAGGTTCAAGAGCAAGTGGGAAGGACTATAGTTATCTTTCTAAATTAAATGTGCTGCCTACCTAGACAGTATTTTAAGACATCGTAGTTGAAATCTTGATGCAAAAGCTGGTCTAAAATGCTCCCTTCAAAGAGACCTAATTTTTGTTAAATATAAAGGCAGCATAATTTTTTTTTATCCTAAGCAAACAAGCTAATCCTAGTGATGAGGGAAACGATTTGTCCACGATGGCGGATGAGTCTTAAAGTGCCCCAATTATGGATTTTTGAAAATTATGCATAATGAAGTGTGTAACACAGCTCTAAGTGAATGAAAATATCCTGCAAATTTTTAAATCTGAAAGTTATTTAGTTATTGTCTCGCAAAAGAAAGAGTCGACTCTGAATCATTGAAACAAGTTGTTTTTATAACAAATCCTAAGCAGTTTCATGTTGATGTCAACTTGAAATATTAGCATATTGCCCGCCCACTTGTTGGTCTTTTTTTGCATTGGTCTGAATGAAAATGTAAATTCATTCTTTGCCACTAGGTGCCGCTTTTGGAGCGGTAAAAATAGCTGTTTCCCCATTAACGCTGCTCACAAAGCAGAACTGCGCTCACAATCACTGCTTTTTCAGGCATTACAGACATGATGAAATGGAAATGAAATCAACCAATCGGACCGATCACCACAGATTAGCGTCACACAAAGGAAGGATTTGGAAAAATTAGTCGTTGAGCAAATAAGGTAAAAATAAATGCATATAAGACGATGAAATAATTTTTTGAACTTGCATGCATGTCAACCTGTTGTTGGGGACTTCCCAAACCAAAATATGAACCTTTCATAACCTATAATAGGGGCACTTTAAGAAATGTGATTAAAATTAGATTAGATTTATTTTTGTTGCCAAAAAGCTTCAATACAAATAATTCAATCTAAATAGAAAGAGAAAAATTCAGCTTAAAATTTCTGTGAGGTATTCAATTATTACATTGTTAGCTTAGCAGTACGCTATTGTCACTTAATTTTGTATTGTTACAGAAATAATTAATATAATATATATATATATATATATATATATATATACACAGTTTCATTAAAATGTCTGGGATCAGTAAGTATTTTTTATAAATTAATACTTTTGTTCGGGAGGGTGAATTAAATTGATCAAAGTGATAGTAAAGGCATTTATAATGTTACAAAATATTTATATTTTAAATAAATGCTACTCTTTTGAACTTTATTTTATCAGAGAATCCTCAAAGTATTGTAGAACACAAATATTAAACAACTGTTTCCATCATTGATAATAATCCGCTTAAGTCGTGACGTAAGGAATTCCGTTTCGGGTCCAAGATAATGGAGTTATCTGTTTTGCAAATTAACTCTTCATATACTGTCTTTGTTGTTTCTACATTCATTTTAAGATTGAATGTAAAATTATTGCAATATAGAAGTATAGACTATTATAAAACTTTAATGTTTAGCAAATGTGCGATTAATAGTATTTTTTTTATTGACAGCACAGACGCACACACACACACATACACACACACATATATATATATACACTCACCGGCCACTTTATTAGGTACATCTGCTCAATTGTTTGGAAACACAAATTGCTAATCAGCCAATCACATGGCAGCAACTAGATGCATTTAGGCATCTAGATGTGGTGAAGACGCCTTGCTGAAGTTCAAACCAAGCATCAGAATGGAGAAGAAAGGGGTTTAAGTGACTTATGGCTGTTGGTGCCTGAAGGGTTGGTCTGAGTATTTCAAAACTGCTGATCTACTGGGGTTTTCATGCATAACCATCTCTAGGGTTTACAGAGAATGTTCAGAAAAAGAGAAAATATCCAGGAGCGGCAGTTGTGTGACAAAATGCCTCGATTTTGGCTGTGACATTCAGATGGTAGGGTCAGAATTTGGCGTAAAGAACATGAAAGTATGGATCCATCCTGCCTTGTCTCAACGGTTCAGGCTGGTGGTGGTAGTACCTGGTGTGGGGGATATTTTCTTGGCACACTTTGGGCTCCTTAGTACCAATTGAGCATTGTTTAAACGCCACAGCCTACCTGAGTATTGTTACTGACCATGTCCATCCCTTTATGACTACAGTGTACCCATCTCCAGATGGCTACATCCTGCAGGATAATGCACCATGTCACAAAGCTCAAATCATCTCAGACTGGTTTCTTGAACATGACAATGAGATCAGTTTACTATAATGGCCTCCACAGTCACCAGATCTCTATCAAATAGAGCACCTTTGGGATGTGGGGGAACGGGAGATTTGCATCATGGATGTGCATGCAACTGTGTGATGCTATCATGTCAATATGGACCAAAATCTCTGAGGAATGTTTCCAACACCTTGTTGAATCTATGCCACAAAGAATTAAGACAGTTCTGAAGGCAAAAGGGCTCCAACCCAGTACTAGCAAAGTGTACCTAATAAAGTGGCCAGTGAGTGTATATATTTGTTTATTTATCCTTTCTCCAACACACACAGACACACAATGTTTTTACTTCTTTCTTTTTTTAAACCACACACAAAAAAGCAGCACCATAAGCAAAGCATCAGAATAAATGTAACAGCAGTAACACTGGCATTTGTGGTTTCTAAGTCAAGTCAAGTCACCTTTATTTATATTGCGCTTTTAACAATATGATGGTGTCAAAGCAACTGCACAATATCAAAATAGGAACATTTTTGAGTTAAAGGCATTTCATTATTGAATTCAGTGATGTCATTGTCCAGCTCAGTTCAGTTTAAATAGTATCTGTGCAATCAAGTCGGTGAAATCGCTGGAAATGAAGTGTCCCCAACTAAGCAAGCCAGAGGCGACAGCGGCAAGGAACCAAAACTCCATCGATGACAGAACGGAGAAAACAACCTTGGGAAAAACCAGGCTCAGTCAGGGGGCCAGTTCCCCTCTGGCCAGATGAACCAGTAGTTTGTTCCAACTACAGCAAAGTCAGAGTGTAAGGGCTCCACTGGTTCCAGTGGTATTTTCCCGATGGCTGTCTAGGTGACGAGGTCCTCACTGGGGATCTGTCTCTGTGGCTCATCTAGGTGTCCTGGACTCCGCTGACGTTCAGAGTTGTAGAGGTCGTCTCTAGGTGCTTTTCCACCATATGATCTGGATATGGACTGGATCTGGTGACTTCAGTGATCATCTGGGCTCGATAAGGACCAGATCGGTGGCTACGGTGACCTCGGAATAAGAAAGAAAAAGACTAATATTCGCATAGATGTCAATCTTCTTACGATGTAACAAGTACATTGTGTTTTATGGGAAGTGTTCCCGGTTCCGGTTGACCTAATTAATGCAGCCTAACAATCCTTTAACGGATTTTAATATTAGAAGCGTATTAGTGTATTAAGTGTACGCCAGGTTAAAGAGATGGGTCTTTAATCTAGATTTAAACTGACAGAGTGTGTCTGCCTCCCGAACAGTGTTAGGTAGATTGTTCCAGAGTTTGGGCGCTAAATAGAAAAAGGATCTGCCGCTGGCAGTTGATTTTATATTCTAGGTACTATGAAAAGCCAGAGTTTTGAGATCGTAGAGGCGTGGAGGACTATAATGCGATAAGAGTTCACTCAAGTACTGAGGAGCTAAGCCATTCAGGGCTTTATAAGTGCAGTGTTGACATAACCAGACTAATGTGGTCATACTTCCTGGTTCTAGTAAGAACTATAGCTTCTGCATTTTGTACCATCTGTAGTTTGTTTATTAAGCGTGCAGAACAACCACCTAATAAAGCATTACAATAATCTAACCTTGAGGTCATAAACGCATGAATTACCATTTCTGCATTTGACATTGAGAGCATAGGTCTCAGTTTAGATATATTTTAAGATGAAAAATCGAAACGTGGCTGTCAAAGGAGAGATTGCTATCAAATAGCACACCTAGGTTCCTGACTGATGATGAAGAAGAATTGAGAGAGCAGCCATCAAGTGTTAGACAGTGTTCTAGGTTATTACTTTTGTGTTTTTAGGTCTGTAATTAATAGGGATGGGTCACGATTTTGAATATTCGAATATTCTATTTAGTTATAGAATATCGATTAGGTTGTGCGATTATTTTCTAAAGGTGTACCAGGGCTTGACAATAAAGACTGTCCGATGGCGTGAAGGACGCACGGATTTGTCACTTGCCAGATCGGGCCACTGCAGGTGGTCACTAAATTGTATCATTTGTATGCGTTTTTAAGCCTTGTTTGTTTAAAAATGTAAGCGATTAAAAAGCATTGGGGCGCGAAAGACAACTCCTTTCAGTACATGCGCGTTGTGTTCTGTTCTGTGTGAACAGCGCGAGCACCGACAGCCGCGTCTCTGACATGCGCGAGCCGCCTGAACGGGCAAATACATGAAGCATGTCAAACTACCCCTCTTGGCAAGTAACTTTAGCAATAATTCATCTATATTGAATTGATATACTGGAGTACAGATGCACAGATCAACAGGATATTTGTTTGTTTTATTTTAGAGCATCTTCTGTTCCGTGCTTAAACACAAACTGCACTGTCGGCACTCGGCACGGCACATACATACATACACACACACTATGTGAGCACTAACCACGCCGGAGAACAGAACTTGATACGTGCAGGCTGATTGCGTGAACAATAGACCTGTTAAGCAATATATTGCGAGAGGGCCGTTGCTACAGCGTCCCAAACAACTCAAAATAATAAACCAAAGTTAACAAAAGCGATGCACTCCACAGATCGCTTCTCTGCCGCCTTCACGTCCTGTTTCCCATTAATGAAGCCTTGACGAGCTCCCTGCATTCAAATTATAATTTTTTTGCTGAAATAATAATGTAATATTCCACTGGTTGATATATTTTATTTATATGCAAAATATTTGTGTTGTTTTTCGTGTTAAATGTGAAGAATGACAGGTTGGATGCCACACTTATTATTATTATTTTTTTGGCAGAGTATACAGGTGTAATTTTAACTTTAACTTCAGGCAATGTAACATGATTTTATGATCGTAATTTTGACTTTATTCTTAAAATATTATGACGTTAATTATTTAGTTATTTATTTGAGAAGGTTAAACTGATCAAACTTGCGCTGACCGCTTGGTATTTAAAAAAACAAAAACTTGAATTTAACAAAATAAGATGTTCCAATCATATTTCTAAATTAAATTAATAAAGAAAGGAAACAAAATAATGACCAATTTGCTATTAAAAAACAAAACTGAACTATTTAAATGGCTCAGCTAGAGAGAGAGAGAGAGAGAGAGAGAGAGAGAGACGGGCTCAGACTCAGGCGGAGAATTCTGAGAAGCTGCAGGGCTCTATATTCCTTCCCTTGTTTCAATTCAAAGTTCCCCGAACTAATTGTGAACAACACTCCCGTCTTCTTCACGAGCATGTGAACATGTTAATTTAATATATATATGTATATATATATATATATATATATATATATATGAAATAGGTTATTGTTATGAAGACAGACATTAAAATTAATGTTCACATAAGTGCCGTCATTCAGGCGGTTCACAATATGTTTTAGCGCGTAATATGTTTTAAGAATGATATTCTGTTTAGCGCGCAATATGTTTTACGCCTAATATTCATTGATGCATTAATCAGATTTAAGATTTTCTTTTTAATAATATGAATGTTCATGCTCATTTTTAAAATAGAAATGTCCTAGCCTTATGAGCAGTTGATAATTGACGGACTGTTCTGTTAATAAATGCCGTCATTCGGTTATGTTATATTAATATGTTTCAGCACTCATACTTTACAACCATTAATTTTCTTGGGTTAAGATAGACTATTCTCTAATTGATTAAACAGTTTGTTATCATACAGATTGAAAGCCTGGATGGTCTCTCTCCCCCTCTCTCTCTGTGTGTGTGTGTGTGTGTGTGTGTGTGTGTGTGCGTGTGCGCGTGTACATGCACGGGAGGGGTGCGATTTTCAAATAGTAATCGAATAATACCCAGCGACTATCGGATATTACTTTTGCTTAAAATGCCCATCCCTAGTAATTAACACCTCTGTTTTTCAGAATTTAGTAGTAAGAAATTATTCGTCATCCAGTTTTTTATATCGACTATGCATTCCATAAGTTTCTCAATTTGGTGTGTTTCACCGGGCCGTGAAGAAATATAGAGCTGAGTATCATCAGTATAACAGTGAAAGCTAACCCCATGTTTCCTGACGATATTTCCCAAGGGTAACATGTAAAGAGTGAAAAGTAACGGCCCTAGTACTGAGCCTCTAACGGAGTTTCTACCTAACAAGTGGGTTACTACATCGAATATTTATTTTGTATTATATACACTACCATTCAAAGGTTTGAGGTTGATAATATTTCCTGTTTTCATTTTTTTATATATAGTTTCCGATTAGGCAGGGCTCTGTTTGTTCAATAAAAATGCAGTAAAAATTAATATTGTGATTTTTTTTTAAGTAGTCATTCCATGTGAAATCAAATTTGCCTTGATCTTTTGGCTTATCAGAGGACTTTGTACCATTAAAACATTCTGCAAGTTTCATAGTTTAAATCAACCTCCTCATTATAAACAAATTACTTATTTAATCAAGCTCCAAAATTGGCTTGTTTGGATCTGAGGTGTAAGATGATGTCACCCAGGCACTAACATTTGCATAAACACTGCCACCAGAGCAAGTCATCGACGAAGATCCTTGTTCTCACCATTGACCCTGCCAACTGGTGTTCAGTCACATAACGGCTTGCACTTGATTACGCTGGATGCATGAGTGTCATGTCACATTTGCCTTTTGTCTTTTAGATAAATTCAAGGCACAGTTAGCTTAGTCCTGTTAATCACTCTGGTATGCCACCAGAGTATGAATTATATTCATACTCTGTATGAATATAATTAAAATAAAACAATCAAGATGAAATTGAAGTGCAGACTTTAAGATTTAATTCATGCGGTTGAACAAAATTATAACATAAAATGCTTAAGAATTACAACCATTTTTATATGCAGCCCCCCCACCCCTCATTTTCAGGGGCTCAAATGTAATTGGACAAATAAATATAATCATAAATGAAATGTTCATTTTTGTATATAATGTTTAGAATCCTTTGCAGGCAATGACTGCCTTAAATCTGGAACTAATGAACATCACCTGAGACTGGGTTTCCTCCTTTGTGATGCTTTGACAGGCCTTTACTGTAGCTGACTACAGTTGTTGATTGTTTGGGGGTCTTTTTGCCTTCAGTTTTGTCTTCAGCAAGTTAAATGCATGCTCAACCGGGTTGAGATCAGGAGATTGACTTGGCCATTGCAGATTATTCCACTTTTTTTAACTTGAATTTCTGTAAAATCAACTTCGCTGCATTTGGCTGAATCTGGGCAGACAGTATATTCCTTTAAACATCAGAATTCTTCTGGCTGCTTCTGTCCTCTGTCACGTCATCAATAAACACCAGTAACCCAGTGCCACTGGAAGCCATGCATGCTCATGCCATCACACTGCTCCACCATGTTTCACAGATGATGTTGTGTATGATTTGGATCATGAGCTGTTCCAAGCCTTCTCCAAACTTTTTTCTTCCTGTCATTCTGGTACAGGTTGATCTTAATTTCAGCAATCCAAATAATGCTTTTCTAGAATTGGTCTGGTTTTTAGATGTTTTTTTGGCAAATCTGGCCTTGTTTGCACCTTGTGGTGAACCCTCTGTATTTGTTTTGTGAAGTCTTATCTTGATTGTAGACTTTCACAGTGACATGCCTACCTCCTGGAGAGTGTTCTTCACTTTAAAGGGTTTTTCTTTACCACGGAGAGGATCCTTTGATCATCTACCACTGTTGTCCTCTGTGGACTTCAATGCCTTTTATGTTGCTGAGGTCACCAGTGCATTCTTTTTCTCAACATGTACCAGAGTGTTGATTTGGCGCTCTAATGTTCCTGCTATCTCTTTGATGGATTTGTTTTGTTTTTGAAGCCTAACAATTGTTATTTCACTTGTATGGGGATCTCCTTTGACTGCATCATGTGGGTTCACAGCTTCCAAATTCAAATGGCCCACTTAGAATCAACTTCATACCTTTTACCTGCTTAATTGATGTAGAAATAAAGAAGGAATAGCCCACATCTGTCCATGAAACAGCTTTTGAGTCAATTTTCCAATTACTTATGATCCTTTGAAAAAAAAAGTATGGGGGGGGTACAAATTAAAGAGCTGTATTAGAGATTCCTTAACCTTTCCTCCATTTGTGATGAGGATACCCTCAAATTACAGATCAGAGTGTGCACTTTAAGCCTGTATTACTTTAAGCCTTATATAACTACAACTTGAATATGTTTTGGTCAGCAGCTAAAATAATTAAAAAAAATAACAAACTTTATCCACTGTTTACGTAATGGTGGGTTCTTTTGGGAAGCTGAACAAGGTTATCTTTCCCTCACAACCAAAAATACACTTCTTCAGAGACATTCTTCCCAAGCGAGTCCTGTGCAGTGCTGCCGAATGAAGCGTGTTGATGGGCGCACTCTCGCTCTCATTCTGTTCAATGTGTGCATAGGCGCGTTCTTCCAGGAGAAATGCCCATATAAGGAGATCCACCGTCGTTTACGTCAGCAAGAGCCACGATCGAAAAAAACTCTCCGAGACTTGTACGAACCAGGAAGTGAGATTTTTGGCACAGAAATACTCTGTTAAGCGTCCAAATAGTTTTTTTAAAACTTTGTCCATGCTTAGCATGAGATTCCAACTCTTTAAAAGTGTAAACAACTCTGAATGCATGAAACAGCTTTGTACCCCTTTAAGACAGGACGTTTTAGACAGAGGGTCAGAATGAGGGTTGAAAATAATAATGTTTCCAC
Organism: Gymnocypris eckloni scoliostomus; assembly: GCA_027564155.1. Taxonomy (NCBI): domain Eukaryota; kingdom Metazoa; phylum Chordata; class Actinopteri; order Cypriniformes; family Cyprinidae; genus Gymnocypris; species Gymnocypris eckloni. The sequence goes on from CM050423.1 coordinate 33,442,768, forward strand.
ATATTTCTTATTTTTATTAATTTTTTTGTGCAAACAAAAAACTTTATTAACAGTAAAACTCAAGGAACATATTAAAATATTAAAAAAAAACATGTTATGAACCCTTTAAAATAAATGTGTTCTGTATTAATGTTTTATAAAACAGATTTTTTTGCAGCCATTATTCCCATCACATGATTCTGCAGGAATCATTTTAATATGTTGAATTCGTGCTCAAGAAACATTATTATTATTGTCAACGTTGAAAACAATTGTGCTGCTTAATATGTTTGTGGAAAACATGAAGCATATCCTTCCTTTTCTTTTTTCCTGATGGATAGAAACAACATTTGTTTGAAATATAATTATTTTTTTGTGACAGGTAATTTTTTGTGATGTTGATAATTATTACATACTTTATTGAAATCTACATCTAAATGGTAATATACGTGGAATTCAAATACCACACTGAAGCTTTAAACTGCTATAATTGTTTTGATTCAGTCAGATTTATTGAACAGAAAATGTTTGTTTGGTTGTCACTGCATGTTTAACTTGCATCAAAACCATTTTTCCAACCTGTAGTGTTTAATTTATATGGACCATACTAACTTGCAAAACGCTGACCTCTTAGTCCTTGTCAGTAAGATCATCATTCTTCATTTCTCCTAAGTGAGCTGCACTGGGGATTTGCTCACTCCGCCTTACTGTGGTCAGATTCTGTGATATAAACTCTCTGCAGCTTAAAGTGTCAGACAAGGAGAGGAGTGAAGCAAAGGTCACTGTGTCTGCACATATGCATTTGTATATGACCTTTACTGATACACACACTCTAGTCTCTCCAGTGCAGTTAGAGTATATGCCTTGCTAAGCTGTGGAGTCTGTGCAGTATAGTGTATGTGTGGGTGGATGAGCTGCATGCATGGCTGGTGTGTGGGTATGTTTGTAGGGAAATTGGGTGTATGTTTTTTAATAATGCTGGATACACGTGAGCTACAGTCCAACTTGGGATTACCATATAGCATTCTAGCATTATAATAACTTATTTTGCCTGTCAAATTTAAAACCATATTTTTATGCAAGTTTAAGTATAGGAAATAATTGACAACAGATCATTTAATTACTGAAAATTATTGCACACTGACATGGTAATGTGGCCATGACAGCAAGCATATATATGTGACTCTTTGAAAGTTATGATAGTAAAGTGTATTACAGTTTACCAGTGTTGTGTTATATATATGGGTCATCGAGTAATATTTCAGCCCCCCAGAGGTTTTAAAGTGATTTACAAAAAAAAAAAATTGTTAGAGGCTTTTCACAATACTTTGGTATGCCCATTTTAATGAATATTTTTTTTTTATTGATTTGTAATAATTTTTAGCATAAAAAAGGTCTGTCTTAAAGGGGTCATATGATGCGATTTCAAGTTTCCCTTTCTCTTCGGAGTGTTACAAGCTGTTTGTGCATAGATAAGATCCCTGAAGTTGCAAAGTCTAAAGTCTCAAAACCAAGGATATTTTCTTTATCAAACTTAAGACTCTGCCATGCCCCCCTACAACGGCTCATTTAAACACGTCCCCACATGTCTACGGTGACGGTGTGGGAAAATTTGCAAAACACTGCCTAAATGTATACGCAAAGAAAGAAGGCAGAACTTTACCTCCATGAAGTTGGCCAGCACAAAACGTCGCCAAAATAGTCTTAATCGTTTGTGCTGGTTTGTGCTGTAAAAAAATTGTTTGTGCTGCTTTGGTTTTTTAGATATTAAAATAATATTTATAGGTCATTCTGAGGTCACTCAGCCCCCCCACATACTCAAAATTCACCCCAAATAGTCTCGTTTGTTTGTGCTTCGGTTTGTGCTGGTTTGTGCCGGTAAAAGTTTCGTTTGTGCTTCGTTTGTGCTGGTTTGTGCCGGTAAAAGTTTCGTTTGTGCTGCTTCGGTTTTTAAAATATTAGACATTGAATTATAGGCGATGACGTCACCAGCCCCCCAACACGCTCCAAACTCACCTAAAATAGGCTCAAATGTTAGTGCTTCGTTTGTGCTGGTTTTCTGCCATTAATATTTTCGTTTGTGCTGCTTCGGTTTTTAAAATATTAGACATTGAAATATAGTCGATGACGTCACTCAGCCCCCCACATGCTCCAAATTCACGAAAAATGGTCTTGTTTGTTTGTGCTTCATTTGTGCTGGTTTGTGCCGCTGAAAGTTTCATTTGTGCTGCTTCGGTTTTTAAAATATTAGACATTACATTATAGGCGATGACGTCACCAGCCCCCTACACGCTGCAAACACGCTGTACAACAATTTTACTACAAATACCATGGTTAAACTATAGCAAAAATCATGGTTAATTTATGGTTACCATGGTTTAACTATAGTAACCATGGTTTTATTTGTAGTAACACCATGGTTCATTTTTTTAAGGGTAACTAATAACACTGTGAACTGACACTGTTAAAACATACTTACTATGGCCAGAAATTTGAGTTTGTAACTGTATCAACTTTTCCTCCACTAACTCAATTTCCACAAGAGCATCTTGAACAGAAGTGTCACCTCGTGGTGGGAGTGAAGTGTATCAGATGATACTCCTTGTAAATAAGGTCAATCAGGTGAGAACAAAAGCACTGAAGTTACATAAAGCTACGACTTGATGGCGCTCGCGCACAAAACCATTTTAAGTGAGAGAATGTGACAGAAAAATAGTCCGACAGCAGATGAATATTGAGCTGCTTTTAATAAACGCCACAACGACTACAAAAACATTGATAAAGAGTTGTTGTTTTATTCAAATATCACTAGAATCTAACAATTTGGTAAGAAAGTGAATAAGTGAGGAACCCAATATAAAATGCTAAATCAAAGCAAATTAAAAAGCAGCACAAACAAAACTTCTACCAGCACAAACGAAGCACTAACATTTGAGCCTATTTTAGGTGAGTTTGCAGTGTGTAGGGGGGCTGGTGACGTCATCGCCTATAATGTAATGTCTAATATTTTAAAAACTGAAGCAGCACAAACGAAACTTTCAGCTGCACAAACCAGCACAAAGGAAGCACAAACAAACGAGGCTATTCGGGGTGAATTTGGAGCATGTGGGGGGGCTGAGTGACCTAAGAATGACCTTTAAATAAATATTTTATATCTAACAAACCAAAGCTGCACAAACTATTTTTTTTACAGCACAAACCAGCACAAACGGAGCACAAACGAATGGGACTATTTTTGCGACGTTTTGCATTAGGTGGGGGGCCAACTTCACGGAGGTCAGAAACCTTTATTCTCGCTGTAGTATTGTTGCTGCCGCCAGCACCATGTCTTAGGGACGCTGTGTTTCGTTGTGAAAGTGAAAGTACTTTGTTTTGGCTTCGAAAAGAGGACACAACTAGAAATCAGTGGTTAAATTGTATTTACAACACTGTTCCAGAACAGTTCAAGCCCAATATTTGAGTGTGTGCACTGTGCAGCGCATCAAAGACTGTTTATATAAAGCTGGGCAATTCCAACAATACTGATTATTTAAATGTGAGTTTTGAGCAGTGTAGAGTAGTGCTTGTTGTTTGTTGTTTCTCCGATCACAAATGCAGACATGGTAAGTCATTAATCAGTATTTATGCCCTTACTTGATGCAACAAATGCCTCGTTTATTATGGGTTTTATTGTTTTTGTGTCATCGCACCGGGACACAGCATCACAATCAAGCGGCAACCTTCCGGTCTCTCTCGTGAAACCAACACAGAAGGGACTTAAACTCTAATTCATTGACTGGCCGCTAGAGGCTGGCTGCAAAAGGGAGTCAATCACATCGACTCCCCATTTTAAAATGTCCAACTTTACAGCAGAAAAAAATTTAAACATGTTTACAGCCTGGTTCAAAAAATTATTTTGGTCTATATAGTAGGGATGGGTATTTTAAGCAAAAGTAATATTCGATAATCGCTGGGTATTATTCGATTACTATTAGAAAATCGCACTCCTCGCGCATGCACCCACCCACACGCACACCCACGCATGCACACACACACACCACACACACACACACACACACACACAAACAGAGAGAGAGAGAGAAACCATTCAGGCTTTCAATCTGTATGATAACAAACTGTTTAATTAATTAGAGAATAGTCGATCTTAACCCAAGCCAATTAATGGTTGTAACGTATGATTGCTGAAACATATTAATATAACATAACCGAATGACGGCATTTATTATCAGAACAGTCTCGATTATCAACTGCTCATAAGGCTAGGACATTTCGATTTTAAAATGAGCATGAAAATTAACAGTTCGATTAATTAATCAATGAATATTAGGCTTAAAACATATTGTGCGCTAAACAGAATATAATTCTTAAAACATATTACGCTAAAACATATTGTGAACAGCCTGAATGATGGCACTTATTATGTGAACATTAATTTTAATGTCTGTCTTCCTAACAATAACCTATTTCACATATGTATGTATATATATATATATATATATTAGAGGTGGGCATAGATTAATTTTTTTAATCTAGATTAATTTTGGAATTAATCTAGATTAATCTAGATTAAAATGGCTCATTTGAATTCTGCCGAAGGCATTCAGAATATGTGTGCTACCCAAATAATGACTAAAGTAAGTCTTTGAGAACGGGTTTCTCAAGCCAGGTGGCGCATTAGACCAGGGGCTCATCTCCTGTTTCCAAAATGCATCACAAACTTTAATCTCTTCCCGTCCCAATCCCACACGAAAAACTGGGGAAAATCCTGCTCCACTCCCGGAAGAATGACTCCCATTCCCTCCCACTCCCGTGTTTTTTTTTTTTTGTTTGCCGATAACTGTCAATTACAGTAAAAATATAGTACAGATCACAGCGTGCCCACCTTATTAGTTGAATAAAAACCCAAAATGTCGTTTTTGTTATTATATTGAACTGAAAGCCATCTTATGCACAGTGTTGCACAGATTAAATTTCATGTAAATCATCCATGCTAACACACACGTCTTCTATTTTTATTTTTTAGACATTTCACTCTCTATAGATATATTTTTCGATTTTTTGAGTTTCGAAGTTTCTCGCTCAAGTTCACATGAGACCTAAAGCGCATCCTGTTTGCTTAAAAGCGCAACGTTTCGTTGTTATTCTGAGTGCACACAAATAACGAGTCTTTACAGATTCGAAAGATGTATTAGGCTACTTTTATCTGTATGACCAAGAATGACGGAGATGTAAGAGCAAGTGAGCGCACCGGAGCCTGTCCTGCAGCAAACGCTCCACACAAACACTTCAATAGCGCACATTTCTCTAGGCTAACATCATATTGAGCGGACATGTAAAGTTGCTACTACATACATCTTTCAGATGAAAAGCCATATTTGAGGTTGATGAATGATAGGTGAGCGTTTGGATGTCCTGCCCGATTGTATTACCACACAGACCAGCCGTTAACAATCTGTCCATCACGGACTGCGAGCCTCTAGTTCAAGACTCGCTCACCCCTACAGTGCAATTCGCTAGGTATACATCCGCGCTAAAATATCAGGGTGAAAGTCATCATAGCTTGCGTAGTATAGACCCAGCTCCCAACCCAACTTTGAGAATAGATTAACGGCGATATTTTTTTTATCGCCGATAAGAGTCTCACGTTAACGCAGCACGTTAACGCCGATAACGGCCCACCACTAATATATATATATATATATATATATATTTAAAAGAACATGTTCACATGCTCAGGAAGAAGACTGGAGTGCAATCTGTTCACAATTAGTCCGGGGAACTTTTAATTGAAACGAGGGAACGAATATAGAGCCCTGCAGCTTCTCAGAATTCTCTGCCTGAGTCCCACCAGAGCCCGTGTCTCTCTCTCTCTCTCTCTCTCTCTCTCTCTCTCTCTCTCTCTCTCTCTCTCTCTCTCCTCCCGTTACAAAGCTTCTGTTGCAGCCATTAAGTTTTAGTTTTTTAAAATACAAAGCGGCCAGTGCCAGTTTGATCAGTTTATCCTTCTCAAATAAATAATTAAATAAGATTAACGTCATAATATTTTAAGAATAAAAAATTATGATAACAAAAACATGTTACATTGCGTGAAATTAAAGTGAAAATTACACCTGTTTACTCCGCCCAAAAAGTCTGTGGCATCCAACCTGTCATTCTTCACATTTAACACGAAAACAACACAAATATTTTGCATATAAATATTTATGGTTATCAACCAGTGGAATATTACATTATTCTTTCAACAAAAAAATTATAATTTGAATGCCGCGAGCTCGGCAGAGCATCGTTTTGTTAACTTTGTAGTTTATTATTTTGAGTTGTTTGGGACGCTGTAACAAATGGCCCTCTCACAATATATTGCTTAACAGGTCTATTGTTCACGCAATCAAGGCTGCACACGTATCAGAAGTTCCATGCTCTGGCGCGGTTAGCGCCACACGTGTGCAGAGCCAGAGTTCAATTGAACCGCACTCTGGCCCACCTCTTACAACCAAGCCAGGGCCTGCTTAACGAACCACGTCCGGCGCCGGCACGGAGCGATCACATTAGTAAAACAAACAGGGCTTTGAACAGAGCCAGTGTGGGTTGTACACCTTTAGAAAATAATCGCACAACCTAATTGATATTCTATAATTAAATCGACTAATCAAATATTCGAATATCGTGACCCATCTCTACTATATAGCTAATTTTGCCCCTCATGACAAATGTGAGGGGGGTGAATTTTTTTATAACTCATCCGTTTAAATCATTTTAAGCCTTACATTTCTGCATAATTAAGGGTGCGGCCACTTGAGTGACAGGTGGATTGCCGCTGCTGTCAACACCGTTGCGCTAGATGGGCGTGGTTTCAGCAACCAGCTCCATCCACTTTTTGCCCATTTTCGATTATCCGGGAGTGACGCGCCGCCAAGATGGCGACGGCCGGCTCCACGCATTTTGAGCTTCAAAAATGCTCTTCAGAAACCTACGGTTGACGTCACGGACACTACGGCCATTATATTTTACAGTCTATGATCATAATACAGTGAGGGGCATAACATTTCCGTCTCACGCTTTAGGTATTCGGCCAATCACAATGCACTGGTTAGCTGGCCAATCAGAGCACGCCTCGCTTCTCAGAATGATGAGCTTTGTAAAACTTGACGCGTTTCAGAAAGGCGGGGCATAGAGGAGCAACAATAATGTACAGTATGTGGAAAAGTATGTGTTTTTGAACCTTAAACCGCATAAACACATTGCATTATACCAAATACACAACATAATTTTATTTTTAGCAACGTCATATGTCCCCTTTAAACAAAGCACTTTTTCATGTCCCTGAGGTACTTTAGGCTGTTTGTACTTGAAAATTATTAACAAAATGTGAATAGTTTCTATGATTTTTGGCAACAATGTAAGCATTTATTTGTGTTCCTTTATTGTGAAAGAATAGCTTTTTCTAAAATGCAAGATATTTTATTTTTAAAAAGCCTTTAAAGTTATGTCTCTCATTTTGAACTCATCCCCATCACACTAACAATTCTATGCCCATATATAATTCTAGTCTCCACACATATGTGACATCATATACCAGAAATGACTTAATTCAGGTCTCTTTAGTAGTGGTGCAGAAAATGGTTAGTATTATCATAGTTTTCCTTCATATTTTTGAGGCGTATTATAATCAGGGAGGATATTGTCAAGCTTAACAACTCAACTCCATCATATAAAATCAAGATGGAAAATATTTTTTTTCAACATTTTATTTGAATTCATAAGTATATACAATGTATTTATTTTATTGCTGCCGTATATATGGGCTGTTCTCCTACAGTTCACGAGGAGCAGTAGCCATTTTGTGTGAAAAACCACAACCCCATCCCAATTTTTTATACATATATATATATATATATACATATATATATATATATATATATATATTTATACAGTGGTGTAGTGGAGGGTATACGCAGGTATATACGGCGTGTACCCCTTCATTATCAGTCAGCACCCAGAGGAGGAAAGAGTACGAAAATATTATACTCAAGTAAAAGTGCCATTACATTAATTAAATTTGACTTAAGTGCAAGTAAAAGTGCCAGCCTAAAATCTACTCAAGTAAAAGTAAAAAGTAGCTCCTTTAAAATTTATGCAGAGTAAAAATTACTTAGTTACATTTTAACAGTGGGAGGGATTAAAAATGGATAGGCCAAGGGTGTCAAACTCAGTTCCTGGGGCCACAGCCCTGCACTGTTTATAACCCCAATTAAACACATCTGATCCAGCTAAACTAATTATTTAGGCTTATTTGAAAACTACATGGTATGTGTGTTGGAGCAGGGTTGGATCTAAACTCTGTAGGGCTGCGGCCCTCCAGGAACTGAGTTTGACACCCCTGGGATATGGGCCTATAAATCTCAAACTAGTTGTTTTTAATTAAAGAAATCAGTTATTTAGAATAATAACAAATTTGTGTTACCAGGCAAATTAAATCAGTATCAACTAAATTAATATTTGCAATGCAGAGGAAACACAAGAGCTACATCTGAAGTGGCATAGATGTATTTACACACTGACATGAATGCATTTAGCCTGCAGTTACAAATGCAGATTTTTTTTTGATAAATAAGACAGAATGTTGAATACTGTTTGCAATTATTAAAAAAAATATATATATATATTCTTTAAATGTGAAATTAAAACATCCAGTAAGTGTCAGCAAGTCACTGTTAAGAGAGTCATTAGATTGAACCGAATAATTTAAATACTTGATTAATTCAAGAACGAAATACTGTCATGTTGCTCAGAGACACAAGACTGTGTATGGTGGCTGTGTTTGGAATTATTTTTGTTGTCGAAATAGAGCAAAGACAGGTTATATTGTGTCTAAAACGCAAGTCTCTTAATTAACTTCTTGTTTTTTTTAAATAAATTTACAGGCCTATGTAATCATGCTGATTTGTGGAGAAAAAACGGCACTCTTGGTGTGATGTTGATTTACTATGTGAAATTATATACATTTTCTGCCCCTAAATCTTCAATTTTGTGATCATTCTAAACACATTTTAACAGACTGAATCACGCAGTGAAAGAAAGTACTCCAAATGCACGCGGACTAGTCTAATTTACTAGATTTCACGGCACACTGTTTAGTGTTTTGTTTGGTTTTTGGCAAAATACTGATAATGTCAAATCGCACATAGTTAAAACAACAATTACTATATTATCGCAGACGATATTGCACACCCTGTACCATTGACTTTTCGGCTAATTTGTGCAAAACCTTTTTAAACCTTTTTAAAACCTGCTAAACTCTCAAAGCTTCATTTTAACCACCAATGCAACGATGCAAGTATTTACCTTACCTCTACATGCTTTCAAAGGGTGATGTCGAGATTTTATAAGCTGCTATATTTGTCTCCCTTGGCAAACACAGCTTACACTGCATAATAGAGCATAAATATGGCCTGGGGTTCACTTAATTTCCTTCGAGTTCAACTTCAGCAGAATACGACAGGGTTTGGTTTTCAGCTTGGTCTGCACCATAACGCCTATCTTGTCTGTCTGCATCTTTCTTGTGTTTTTAGTGCCAGTTTGTTCTCCTTCTCATTATTTGCTGCAGTAGTTTCCAGGAGCAAATTTAATTATTATTAATTGTTTTACTCAGTAATTAATGTGTTTTAAAATGTAGCAGTACAATACTTCAAACAAAATATACTTAAGTAAAATTACAGATTTAAAAATTACTGTAAAGAAGTACACAAAAAGCTACTCAATTACAGTAACGCGAGTTTAATTTAATTTGTTATTTTCCACCTCTGCGTATACCCACTTCTAAATCCCCTCTGATGCGAATCATTCAGTAGTGTCTGCACTAGCCAAATCATGACAGTCCAGCATATGAGTAACACATGCAATTGCATGTGAATAAATGCAAATATTCCCTAAAAAAACATCCAGGCAAGGCAAGGCAAGTTTATTTATATAGCACATTTCATACACAGTGGTAATTCAAAGTGCTTTACATAAAAAGTGAAGTAATCATTCACAGCAATAAAAACAAGGAGTTAAAAATAATAAAACAAGGAATTTTAAAATGATATAGAAATTGATTTAAAATGAAATTTAAAACAGTTAAATAGAATAGGATTATACATAAAATAATGCAGTCAGTTCGGACGTAGCACAGTGCTCATTCAACAAATGCACAGCTAAATAGATGAGTTTTGAGACTGGATTTAAATGTGGCTAATGTTTTAGCACATCTGATCTCTTCTGGAAGCTGGTTCCAGCTGCGGGCGGCATAATAGCTAAAAGCGGACTCCCCTTGTTTTGTGTGAACCCTTGTTATTTCTAACTGACTCGATCCTAATGATCTGAGTGGTCTGTTAGGTTTATATTCAGTGAGCATATCTGCCATATATTTAGGTCCTAGACCATTGAGTGACTTATAAACGAGTAAAAGTACTTTAAAATCAATCCTAAATGTAACTGGAAGCCAGTGTAAGGACCTGAGGACTAGTGTGATATGCTCAGATTTTCTGGTTCTAGTCAGAATCCTGGCAGCAGCGTTATGGATGAGCTGCAGCTGTCTAATGGTCTTCTTTGGAAGGCCGGTGAGGAGACCATTACAATAATCCACCCTGCTGGTGATAAAGGCATGAACAAGTTTCTCCAAGTCTTGACTGGAAACAAAACATCTAATTCTTGCAATGTTTTTGAGATGATAGTATGCTGATTTAGTTACTGCTTTGACATGACTACTAAAGCTAAGGTCTGTCTCTAGAATCACCCCAAGATTTCTGACTTGATTTTTAGTTGTTTGACCCCTACAGTCAAGGTATGCATTCACCTTGAGAACTTCATCTTTGTTTCCAAATGCAATGACTTCAGTTTTCTCCTTGTTTAACTGAAGAAAGTTTTGGCACATCCAACTGTTCATTTCATCAATGCATTGGCAGAGGGAGTCAATGGGGCTATAATCATTTGGAGAAAAGGCTAGGTAGATCTGGGTATCATCAGCATAGCTGTGGTAGGCAATTTGGTTCTTCCTCATTATCTGACTTAGTGGGAGCATATACAGGCTAAACAAGAGCGGTGCAAGAAGAAACTGTAAAGACAGTGATGCGGTCAGGAACAAAATGTAAACTCTTATGCAGTGTATGTTTCACTGGCCGGAAGGGCGCTCTGCAGAAAGTCCAAACGGCCTCATAGAAGTAGGGTAGACTGAGTACATTTGAGACATGTGTACAATTTAAACACCTTAAATAACTTGTGTACACAAGAACCCAGAGCCGTGATTTTTGCTCCACACATGTGTATTAGTGTTCTCTTTGATCATGGAAAATTTGAAATATGTGCGTCTTTCCACTTCGAAGGTATTGGCAAAAAAAATGTCCAAGGTGAGATTTTAATTTCACCATGTCCCTTCTACAATGAATAACTTATTATTATTTTATGATTGTTAAACTTAACATATATCTTTGCAAACGTTACTCTGTGCTAGAGAATAGGCATATTTTATGACATTGGTCCATGCAAGGTCTTTTCATAATCTGTAAGTAAAGTCCGAGCATGTCAGTGGGGTACGGTTGAGACAGTATGTCAACTGTACTCGAATTGATCTCCTATTGCTTCACATGATGCTTAGTTGTACAGTGTTATGATAATAGATAGGGTTACGTGCTGTAGCTTCGTGCCCTTTCTTTGAGTTGGTCAGGCCCCGGTTTGTGCCTTGGGCCCCACTCTACCTTTTTGTCCCAATATTTTGGGTTTGAACAGTGTGTCACTACCAAAGGGTCTGTTGAGACAGTTCCCTCAACGAGCTCGTGCAGAGCAAGCAGTAGCCCCTGGGTGACCGGCCAGGACCTAGTTACTACCACTAGGTGCTTGGCTATATCCCCTTAAAGGAATCTTTCTCTGATTCCAAGCCTTTGAGCTCTACCCTGGGTAGGGTATGCAGCTCGGGTCTTTGGCCGAAGGGGATAATGTCACTGACAGCCGTCAACCCCAGGGACAACTCCCTTAGCCTGGTAGTGTTGGCTTAGTGCTCGTCTTTTGCATGAAATTGGCTTGCACTCCCTTCAGCATGGTGGCGTGGGTATATCGTTCCCCATAGCGACCCCTAGGGGACGCAGTTCGAAGTTCCAATGAAGGGGAACGTCTCAGGTTATGTATGTAACCATGGTTTCCCGAGTGGGGAACGAGACACTGCATCCCCTAGGCTGTGTGCCATGCTTCGGACGCAAGCTTCAGACGAAGAAGTGGATGATGTATTCTCCCGGTGCCCCTTATACTGTGGTCGCGCCGGTAGTGACATCATAGGCTGTTGCTGGCCAACAGGTGGTGTTTTTATATGTATGCTTCAGACACGAGTCACGCTGATGGCGTTCCCCATAGCAACCCCTAGACGCGGTGTCTCGTTCCCCACTCGGGGAACCATGGTTACATACGTAACCTGAGACGTTATTTTATGAAACGGGGTTAGAGCAGTAATCCTAATTACCAGCCGAATTTAGATGACACCAATGTTTTTGAACCATAAAAAAAAGTTCTAGTGTACTTGCTTTTTAACATTGGATACAAACTTCTCTGCTTTTTGTAGCTATTTTGCTAGTCAGCTCCCGACGTGATGTCATTCATTGTACGCGCAAATTCAAAGCGTCGAGTCTTGGCGCATCAGAAGTGATCACGCTCTTTTAAACTCGTAATAAAGCAGTGAATTATCTTTACAGAAATCAAGTTGATCAACAGAACTATTTTATATTTAGAATACATTGCAATCACTCCAAAATAGATGACAACAACTCACACACCTGCATTAGGAGCTATACTTTGCGTGCCTGTTTAGCATTTTGCATGCAGCACCTGAAGGATGCATTTGTTACACAAATATCCAAAAGGCTGGACCGCTTTGAAACTGCAACATTAATTGTTTAATTGCAGATGAGTGACAATTCTGCTATATCCAGTGAACAATGAGGCTATTATTTATATCCATCTTGACTGGTGGACTGGCATATAAGGGATTTGTTATGGTTATGGAGGCCCCTCCTCAAAGTCTGAGGCCCCAGGCAATCGCCTGCTCTGCTTATAGCTAGCGCCGACCCTGATATGCTACACAAATTTTGTTAAAGAAATTATATTTGGGATATTTCAACTGTATTATTAATGGACATATTTTTTAACATGAATGTTAAAAGGATTACATAGCATTTTAAGAAAAATACAAGGTGGTACAGTGGGTACAGTTGAGACACCCTTTAGTTTGCTATGTACTGTATACAGTAACAGTCCAATCATAGAAAATAAAATGCATACAGAGGCTGTGTGTTTGTGTACTGCTATTACCTACATTATGGAGACCAAATGTCCCCACAAGTATAGTGATACAAGTAAAGTATGACCTTATTGGAATATGTTTGTAGGTCCCCATGATGAAGCAAGCTTATAAATCATACAGAATGATTGAAAATGTAAAAATGCAGAAAGTTTTGAGTGATGCATTTGTTTAGGGGTAGGGTTCAATAATATACATGTATATATATTGTTATTTTACTGTTATGTTTACATTTGTACTGTTTGCCAAATATTTTTGTAGTGTTAAATATTTTTTCCTGTTTTGTTTAACTGAATCTGAATTAAATAAAGCAAATAAATTCATTTATTTTTAAACTGTAATTATTTAAATATGTAATTTTGTAATTTATTACATTTGCTATAAATGGTTAGCCAGATTTAGAGCATTAAGAATGGGTGTCTCAACTGTACCATGCCACTGTTTCAACTGTATACCATATGGGTACAGTTGAGACAAAAATGCACCTCATATTTATGAGCTAATTGTGGAAAAGCTTAACTACTTACGGCTATTATCAATTTATTATATTTTAGTACACAAGCCAAATAAATATCATGTGAAAAATCACTTCATTTCAGTATCTAGTTTTTGTGTAGTGATGAAAAAAGCAGAAAGTGTCTCTACTGCACTCAGTCTACCCTACTAACCATAGACTGTAAAAAATAAAAAATAAATACACATGCAAGAATCCAGCTATCACTAGCCAAAGCTATCTCTACTGTGGCTAAGCTGAATAAAAAGAAACGTGAAGACAGTAAACACATGATTGTGACAATATGGTTTGTGTGTTTTTCAAGTCATCTGACTCCAGGTCATAAAAAAGCATCTGATTCTGAATAATGCAGTGCTAAGTAAGCTAATTGATAGCATTTATTACACTTGCCAATAGATAGCCTACTAGGCTATAAAAAATATATATTTTGCCTTATTCTGTGATAAAAATGAAATTTATAATTTCTCATTAGGAAAATACAGGAAAATATATGATAAATTAAATTATTGGTTATTGTCCGGCAGTGTATTTGATTTCTCAGCCAATTGAAAGGATAGCCTAATAATTATTAATAATAATAATCGTTATAAAACCTGTCAATTATACAAAAAAGTTATTATATTAGACATTTCTGTCCCCCTCACTTCTGAAATTATTATCACGATTTTTTTGTTTGTTTCAAATAGAGATCACAATTCTCCCACAATTCTGAACAGAAAACTAAACAAAATAGCATGTCATTTACTAGAGGTTCTGACAAAATGTAAGTTGCTGCAGTCGATTTATATATTTATTTAATTATTTTCATTATTTATTGCAAAATCTGCACCTCTTCTGTGGATAATATTATTTTCATAATGATCCTTACTCAAGCAGCAGAAGTTAAGTGAGAGTGTGCAAATATTACTGGCCTATTTTGGCCAAGACTAGACTAGTTTTACATGTCACTGTTTATGATGCAGGTTGTTCATCCTTTGCCGGGCAGTTTAAAAAATCGGGGCATAAATAAAGAGTATACCCACTTCTCCAGGCACCACTACACCACTGTATACATATATATATATATATATAGAATAAAATATTAAATTATTTTGTTATGTATTTATGTATGTCTATTTACATGTGTATATAAGTTTAATTTAAATAACTCTAATGTGTTATAAGAGTTTGCACTGGACAGTCCAGCTGCATTTTCCGAATTCCTGGTGGCAGTTGAGAGGCGTAGAGTTACCGTGACAACTGCAGCATATCCTTAGACATATATGATATATATATATATATATATATACACTGAACAAAATTATAAATGCAACACTTGTGTTTTGCCACTATTTTCATGAGCTGAACTCAAAGCTCTAAGACTTTTTCTATGTAACAGTTACACAAAAGGCTATTTCTCTCAAGTATTGTTCACAAATCTGTTTAAATCTTTGTTAGTGAGCACTTCTCCTTTGCCGAGATAATCCATCCACCTCACAGGTGTGGCATATCAAGATGTTAATTAGACAGCATGATTATTGCACAGGTGTACACAATAAAAGGCCACTCTAAAATGTGCAGTTTCATCACACAGCACATTGCCACAGATGTCCCGAGTTTTGAGGGAGCATGCAATTGGCATGTTGACTGCAGGACTGTCGACCAGAGCTGTTGCCCATGAATTGAATGTCCATTTCTCTACCATAAGCCGTCTCCAAAGGCATTTCAGAGAATTTTGCAGTACATCCAACCGGCCTCACAACCGCAGACCACGTGTAACCACACCAGCCAAGGACCTCTACATCCAGCATATTCACCTGTCTTGTACTTTGGAGAGGTGTTCTCTTCACGGATGAATCCCGGTTTTCACTGTAGATGGCAGATGGCAGACAGCGTGGATGTCGTCGTGTGGGTGAGCGGTTCGCTGATGTCAACGTTGTGGATCAAGTGGCCCATGGTGGCGGTGGGGTTATGGTATGGGCAGGCGTGTGTTATGGACAATGAATACATGTGCATTTTATTGATGGCATTTTGAATGCACAGAGATATCGTGACAAGATCCTGAGGCCCATTGTTGTGCCATTCATCCACGATCATCACCTCATGTTGCAGCATGATATTGCACAGCCCCATGCTGCAAGGATCTGTACACAATTCCTGGAAGCTGAAAACATCCCAGTTCTTGGATGGCCAGCATATTCACCTTGGGTGAGCTTGGGATGCTCTGGATTGGGGTATACGACAGCATGTTCCAGTTCCTGCCAATATCCAGCAACGACAGCCATTGAAGAGGAATGGACCAACATTCCACAAGCCACAATCAACAACCTGATCACCTCTATGCGAAGGAGAGGTGTTGCACTGCATGAGGCAAATGGTGATCACACCAGATACTGAATGGTTTTCGGACCCCCAATACAGCAATATTAATAACCATGACTGTGACTGTCATATACATAACATTTAAATGAGAACAATTAAATAAAACGCTGTGAATTTTTAGTTGCCTTGTTTCTGCACGTTGCATGAAGAACGCGTCCACAAAAGGAGTTCATTCAGATCCTCGCAGACATGTTCATGCATTCGGGGCATTTTGTGCATATAAGTCCTAATATTAACGTTATGTTGTATAACAAAGCGTATTCTATATGAGATAAATGATAAGTTACATCTCATTGATTAAAAACCTGCTATCAAATGCTCTCTGGTCATTTTCAGCGCACGCAGCTGAAAACAGAAATGTGGAACGTTAATAACTCGTTACTGACATATAGCCTACATAACGTTATGAGAGCACTATTGTAAAACATTTTGTGAATTATTAGGATATCGCTAATGTTTAATGTTAACTATCTTTTAATCAAAACATAAAACATAATTTTTGTATCTGCGAGGCGTCCGTTACACATTTTCCCTGTGTGTTAACGTCAGTATTTATGACTGTCGAATGTCTAGCTTGACTCTTGGTAATGTATTTTGCCCCGCCCCAAACACATGATTCGACTTTCGGCAAAATTCGAAAATTACGATTCAACTATGTAAATCCTAGTCGGGGACACTAATATATATATATATATATATATATATATATATATATATATATATATATATATGTTTTTTTTGGGGTTATAAAAAAAAATAGTCATGGTTTCAGTAAATATATACTTACCAAGTGACAACTCGTATTTGTGTTATTAATATAATTTTTGATGTAATATGTCCACTTAAACTTTGACAAGCATCAGAAATCAGAAATTGCACCCATATTTGCAGCAGAAAGACAATGTTGGCCATGCAGATAGGTTGACCCAGTAAGAAGGGGACAATATGAGAGAAACAAAACCAATATTTAAAACTGAAGGCAATGTATCCCTTCAAATGTGTAACAGTCTTCAACCCCATCACACCTTGTCACATTAAAGGGACAGTTCACCCAAAATTGAATTTCTGTCATTAATTACTCCCCCTCGTGTTGTTCCAACTTCATTCATCTTTGGAACAAAAATTCATATATTTTTGGATGAAATCTGTGAGCTCTGACCCTCCCATAGACAGCAAGGGTCCTACCACGATCAAGGCACAGAAACATAGTAAGGACATTTTTATCAGGGACACATGAACAGTAGGTATATGTTTGTTTTATAACAAGTTCTGTGTAAAATCCCTTTTAAAACCAATACCATTTTGTCTGTTACGGGTTGAGAAAAAAGGTCTCTAAAGGTCCTTGCACACGGAGTCCGAGATTTTCATCTGAAATTTTTGCACGTTAAAAAATAAATAAGACCTCAAATTATGTCAATAGCGTTTGCACACTGCCTCCAAAACTTTAGTCTGTCATCAAAAATCGGATTGGGTTTAATTTTGTGAATTTTTCGCATCCATAGCAAGTATTTTGAGACGTATCTGACTGTATGCAAGGTTTGGATGATAAATACGAAAAAATGCATACGAACATTTTGGAATCAAGGACCATAAATCTGAAAAAATAAATAAAAGGACTTTAATGCCTGAAGTGGGAAAATATGATTGTTTTTTAGGTTGTGCTAATGGTGTGGGGTAATTGGAAAGTGAATTTTATATAGTTGAAAAAAATTATGTATATTCTAAGTTGAAATGTTACCGAATCCCAGGAATGACCCATATATTACATAAATACAAACAGTTTTTATGAATATTTTGGTTTTAATTTTATTTTTATAATTAAATGTATCATTTTAAATTCTGTTTATTTACTTATTAAATAATAGTTTTTTTGTCTTATATATTTTTTGTCATTTTTATTAGTTAATTGCCAAGTAGTCACATTATTTTCTTAACCTAAACTTATTTTAGTTATTTACCAATGCGATATTTCAAATTTTTTATGTTTTTGATCTAATATTTACATTAAAATTTTAGCTTTATTTTAATTAACAGTTTGTTTTGTTTGTTTTAGCTGATAATAATAACCCTATTACAAACCTGTAACTATTTAATAGCCTTACAGATACAGACCCCTTAGAACGTCTGTTAGCCCATTAGAAGCATTCATGAGTGCCTTTATAAATACATGCAATTTCATAATTCTGAACATGAGGTGAGTTTGTAATCTGAGCAGTGCTGCATCCGTTTGTATACAGCAGTATGTCATTATGACCACTAGGTGACACTGTTCCACCTAAAGATTGTAGCTGGCGACATCATGAAGTCAAATTCTGGTCATGGGCTCAATCTTAAACACATGTACTTTTGTGACGTAAATTCATAAATTCCCAGAGCTTGTGTGTGAAGATTCTGGGGTATTCCCCGACCATGCGAGTTTTCGCAGGCACGTGTGTTTTCTCTTGTGCTCACGTCATATTCCAGCTGCTCAAGATTATTTCCATATGGAGTTTCCCACCATCCCACTTTCATATGGTACAAATCGAGGAGTGAGAACCAGAACGGCGTAAATGACATTTCACCAACTTTACAGGAGAGTCAAAACAAAAAATGTACCATAGTTTGATCTGGCTTTGTGTACTGATTTCAATTATTTATAATTGTTTATAATTATAATTACAAATTTGTACACTCGTGGATAACAGTACTTTTGCCAGTAGAAAGAAATCATTAAAGGCTTTCATTTGATATCTCCATTTCACCAAACATGTCACTTACCCTTCTGGTTCCCATCCCTCGAAATTATCTTTTATGTCAAAAACACCAGAATGGATTACAGATTGATTGAATATTAGGGTAAATGCATTTGATATGTTTAAAGCCTCCGTAGCTACTTTTTGTGAATCTTATTTAGTTTTATACATACGTGTTGTATAACTAAATGTACAAAGTATAAATGTTCAGCTAAGGCCCTGATATACTTCAAACTAAGTTTGTTTTCATTCTTCGTTTGAGGTCAAACAGAAGTTTGAAATGGATGAGCATTCCAACACCCCTGCACTACTTGAGGCGCATGTAAACAATGTAAATATGTAAACAAATGCTGTTTGAGGCGAATGTAAACAATCTAAACGTGTCGCAACGCTCGCGCATATGCCCTAAACACAATAACGATGCAATGATGGTGTATTTAGGTGTGAGACGGGTACCAATCATCAGAATATTATAGACAAAATAATAATGATTAACAGCAGTTCAGAGTAAAGTATCATGTTTGAAATGCAAAAGAACCATTCAATTTCCATAATCAGTCCTTTAAGTGTGAATGGCTTATAATCTGAAAACTTTATCATGATGTGAAAAAAATATTGGAGTCATCTCAAAAGCACAAACCTGTTTGTTACTTTATTTTATTAGTGTTATTAGTATTAAACTGGATCAATTATTACACCTTTTTATATTTTATGTGGTGTCATAATTTGATAAAATTGAAGGTTTATTATTGTTTGTTCTTTTGGCATTTCATTAATGTATACCTTTTAAAATCGCTTATTGAAAGCACAACAGCAGCAGCAGCAGTATTATGGTGTAACATTTATTTGAAACAAGTATTTGGTACTTGCTACTCTTTCCTTTCAATCTTTTCATGGCTTTGGCAAACTTGCATAATGTTTCTATACATCGCTTTTTGCATAACTCCGGGTCGTCATCCAAGCTTTGTTGCAATTAATTTCTAGCAATTGAATGCTTTCTCTGAATCTTCAAAGTCTCTCCACGAGCGATCGTACAGGTGTGGATATATTTGTGGCAGCTCAGCTATTCGACACAGTGTATATATGTTGCTAGTGACTTGAAGATGTCGTTCTCCTGCCTAACCTCCATTGAATGAGAAACAAACTGGGGGGAAAAAAACAACACAAACTAAAATAAATCGCACATCAAAGAGGTTGATGTTCCAGAACACAATCGTAATCGCCACGGACCAATGGTAGCTCAAAGTTGTTTAGGAGCCAAAACGAAATGACGTCATATCAATTCGTTCTTCTATTTCGTTTGAAGTATATCGGGGCGTTTAGTGTGGCCAATATGGAGGCTCTTAGAGAAATGGTCATGGTGACAGGAGGTTTTGATCATCCATGATCTCCCTGTGGGGAGTTTGATAAGGAGATATTGTCCAGTTTTGGTGTGTTAGGGTTGTATTGGTCTGTGAGAGATATGATGTAATAATATTGTCTCATTCTATCCCTCCTCCTTTTTTATCTCTCTCTTTGCCATGTAGAAATTCTTTCTTGAGGAGACAGTAAGGCGTGAGTGTGAAGAGAGGGAAGAACTGACAGCAGCACTGACCCTGGCCAAAGAGCAACTGCTGGAACTCAAACACTCCATCACAAAACCAAATAACATCCAGACACACGCCCAACTCTCCAGATCTACAGTGACGCACCCGGAACTCCCCCTTCCCAGACTCAATCCCAGCCCTCCCAGCCATCCTCAGACACACAAACACAGCTCTTTGTCCATGTGGAATTCTTGTAGTGTGAGTAGAAGTTCGACATCCTGGCATGGATCATCACTGCCAACACCCACCCTGCCCAAAATCAGCAGGGGCAGGGTGGGTCACTTCAGAGTCACTTCAGTTAATGACTTGTGCAAAAGCATCACTACTGCGAGAGGCAGACGAGACAAACTCTGATTCTCACTAGAATGTCCCCTAGATTGTGTACTTTGTGTATTTCCAGGTCAGAGGTCACCATATAGCTGAACTCATATAGTAACACCAAGGAAGAGGTGAAAAGCAGTTAATTAAATTTTTTTTTTTTTTGTTACAGTACATACTTTTTTTCTACTTTCTTGAGTATAATTAAATTGTGGTACCTTTACTTGAGTCAAATAAAAAAAGTATTTAATTTGCTACTTTTATTTTTCACCAAAAGTACAAAATAAAAAAAAAAGATAAAAAAAACACACAAAGGTGTCAATTGAGAAACAGGGCATGCTGGCAGCTACATTTATTTTTCATCAAACATTAAAAAAAACATTTTACATTATCACCTCAAATCACCTCACTATCGCTCACTGTTGAAGGCATGCTCTTCATGGATGGTGCCAGGATTGCCATTACTTGAAACCTTCTGTCAGCACGACCTCTTTTTTATTACGATGGAGAACACACTGACTATGAGAAACTTTGCAAGTATATGTCAACTTCTAACCCAACTTCTAACAATTCTACTAACCCCAAACATAACCTAACAGTCTACTCTGACAGTTAGTTGACATGTAGTTGCAAATTAATGACAATTAGTTGACATGTAGTTACAAGGTTGCTTATAGTTAGTAGAATGTCTAAAGTGGACTATCAAAATATAGGGTAACCCATTGTATTTGTAGCCCTACACCAGGCCAGGGCTAAGAAAAAAAAAACTTTAATAAAAACATTTATTTGCACTTTAAATAGAAATCTAAACTAAACGGCCTGAAAAAAAAACTGAAATAAAAATATTTCATTGCACTAGAAATCTAAACTAAACGGCCTACTAAGTGCAAAATTTTGGTCTTCTTCTTTTCTTTTCCACCACCCAGCCATAGAGGTGAAGCACCTTTGCCTCAGAGTAGCTGCCAACCATTTACAGAACACAGCATAGTCTCAGTCACTCACTCATTAACCCGATAGCAGCAGCCCCTTGCCTCAGAGCAATGGTCAGTTGTGTACAGAGGTTTTGGTTGTTCATTCACTCGCACAATGCAAGCAACCCCCTCAGTGCAGCGGTCAGCAATGTGTAGAGCACAGAGGTTTCCCATGTGCTTACTCATGTACTTGTTATAAACAGCCCCTGTCTTGGAGCAGCGACCAGGCATGTACAGAGTGCAGAGAAGTCTGCAGTCAGTCGCCAACTCACTCATGTGATGTAAGAAAGTCTATGAGCCCTTTTTGACTGATTTCTTTCAACTGTTCGGGGAGATGTCTGTAGAAAGCATTTGCTAAATTGTACAGCTTTGCAATGCCTTTCTTTGCACCGCATGCTCTGTTTGTGCAACAAAACAGATGAGCTGACATTAGATGGCTGAGAGGCCTTGTTGCCATGCCCCTTCTCAGTGAGTTGTTTCGACTATGTCATATGGTCTGGTATGCTACGATACTGTTTACACCAGTGTGTTGTTGTAGGGCTATTTTCTGTTCTTACCAATTTGAACAAATATATACATTGCACAATATATGTTTTTCATAAGGATTATGGGCTCCAGTTGGTTTGCCTCACTGAGTGGATGGAATTGTTCTTATTTGCTAACGCTGGACTTCATATACGTCCTTAACATGTGGGTACTGTGTTCCGCTTGTTGAGCTAAATGTATGTTGTTTATGCACTAATATGTTGTTGCTGCTCTTAACTTATCCTGGCCTAATGACTTTCACCCTGTGTTGAGTGAAACTGAGAACACTGGAGCAGTTTTTGTTGACTGCCAGTTGGCTGGGCTCTAGCTGGCAACTGCCCACCTCTCTGGGTGACTAACGTTGTTTTTATTTACTCACACTGCGATAAAAGCTTGTCTTACTTAGATTAGAGTCATTGGGGACCAGAAACTTCTTGGTTACCCACATTCTTCAAAGCATCTTCTTTTATGTTCAACAGAAGAAAGAACTCATTAAGGTTTGGAACAACTTGTGGGTTTGTAAACGATGACAAATTTTTCATTTTTGGGTAAACTATCCCTTTAAGTCAGACAGTTCACCGTGAGCAACTGAAATGCTTGTCTGCAAACTGTGCGTTCATAATTAGTTAATGAACAGACCCATTGATAACTTTTCATCTTACATCTGGAGAGCCTTGTGTTCAAATGGCGGGTGTGAGCTCCTAGATGTTAAAATATTAAGCATCTTTTAAAACCGCACAGATTTGTTTACTGCACGCTGCGCTCGTGTGAAAGGACTTTAATGGCGTGCATTCTGGAGACTCCGTCGCTATGAAAATAAAGACGGCAAAATGCAATTACAGGCAAATTAGCTTCTCTAAATAGAGTTGTGACAATAGTATCGTGTATCGTTGATAGGCAGAGATATCGCCGAAAGCTGAGGCCTTTGGCGATTGCAAGACGATATTTGGCTTGTTTCCAATGAATTTTTTTAAATATATGATTTTTTGTATTACTAAATAGAAAAAAAAATCATCATCATTATTATTAACAAATAATCAAATTGCTACTACTCTTATTATACAATTCAAATGATAAACTATAATAGGACTAATAGGTAACAGCTTTGGACTAATAGGTCCAAACTGTAATGATTGGTCAGAGGCGAGTGGATCCACTTGCAGCAATATTTATTAGACAGAATCAATCAGGCAATGGTCAGCAGGCAGAACAGGAATATCAGAGGCAGAGCAGAGACGTAAACAATACCAGTCAGGGGTCGAGGTCACAGGCACAGGTTCAGAGTTCCAAGGTCGGGCAGTCCGGGGTCAAACACAGAGATAGCAGGATGAATAACGCTCAGAAATGTCAGCCGGGGCAAGAACAAGACTTCGCAACATGTGTAGGGAAGTGTGCTGCTTATATGTGGGTGAGTGAATGAGGTGCAGGTGTGGTGAGACAATCAAGGCTAATGAGTGAATGGTGACAGCTGTGTGATTGGTGTAATGGTGGACGAGAATGTGTGTGTGCAGTGAATGATGGGAGATGCAGTCTATGGGTGATATGCAGTTGTAGTGTGGTGAGTGGCGACCAGATTCGTGACACAAACACACAACAATCAGTCAACAATTTAAATTAAAAGCAGCTATATTTCAAACAACTTAACAGCTTCTTAAGAACAACGCATTAACACAAAATAGTGCACTTAGTAGGCCGTTTAGTTTAGATCTCTATTTAAAGTGCAATTAAATGTTTTTATTCTGTTTCTTTTTTTATTTAGCCCTGGCCCGCTGTAGGGCTACAAAAATAATGGGTGACCCTTTATTTTGATAGTCCACTTTAGACATTCTACTAACTATAAGCAACCTTGTAACTACATGTCAACTAATTCTCATTCATTTGCAACTACATGTCTACTAACTCTCAGAGTAGACTGTTAGGTTAGGTTTAGAGTTAGTAGAATAAGTTGACATATACTTGCAAAGTTTCTCATAGTCAGTATGTTTTGGACCCATCAAAATACAGTGTTAGAAGATATTAAGCAGACAGTCTACTAATGCTCTAATGACTGATAGTTGACATAGGGCTGGACAATAATTTGATATCAATATATATCGCGGTATAATTTTTTTCAATAACGGTGATATGATTTTTAAACCCATTTCCGATATTTCAAAATACATTAGCATTTGTCACTGAATGACGTTCAAGGCGCAGCCGTCAGAAAGAGCAGAACAGAATTCGGTACTTGCGTGATGACGTACATCACAGACACAGCCAGCGCTCAGCAGTAGCTCTAGGCTTGGCAAGTTTTAGCTACAACATCAGTACCCCTGACCGCAATACAGATGTGACTGAACGAGCTTCCACAAGTAAGGAGAAAGCAGACAAAATAGTTGATAAGAGAGGAAAGTCTAATTCAGTGGTGTGGAAGTGGTTTGGCTTTTTTAGATCGGATGAACTTCAAGTTTCGGTGCTCTGCAAAATGTGCCGGAGAGTGGTGCCGACTAGCAGCGGGAACAGGGGTGAGATGCACCTTAAGCGCGGACACGCGAACGGTTGCTGTTTATGGCGCTTCTTGTGTAACCTGCTTGTAGCAAATGAAAATATTATGCATCTGAAGCGGACTGCCGCACGAGCGCGAGGTCTCTCTTTCCCAGCGTGCACACACCTCTCTCACTCTGCTTCTGCTCTGTTCCGCGAGCGGCTGAAAAGAGCTTCGCATTCAGTTAAAACACAGATATGTTGCTTCTGTCATTTTACATGCAACTATAGCCGAGATCACAGCACTATTGTATTTATTTTATATTTTTATATTTTTTGATTTTATCAGACGACGGCATGATTATAAATCAGGAATTTTGTGCAGAGATTAACATCTTGGAAGGGACAGCTGTTTATCTTAATGGGTTGCGTTTCAGTCACTATATCATATTCATCCCGTTGTCTGACAACAGAAACAGTCAAATATATCAATGAAAACAGTTTTATTGATAATTTAGCTTCGTCAAAATTAGGGTTGGGTACCAAAACCCGGTACCAATATGGCACCGGTACCTATGTAACCGGTATATACCGAATCAGAACGCAGATTTCGGTGCCTCGGTGCTTCAGGCACTGAAGCTTTTGTTTTGTCTTTTGTTTCTCCGAAACGGACGTAAGAAGCATCATCATCATCATCATCGCACCGCACGTGAAAAATAATTTCCCGACTGAGAAGATGCACGTGAACTCGATTCGGAAAGCTCTGATTATACAAGTCCAACAAATATTTGTAGTAATGCGAGTTTGCGGTTTTCACATTCCGACTTAAAAGCACAACTTGGGAAAGGAGAGCATCCGAGGAGTGCGTGAATGCAGTGATTACACTTGCTCTGACGACCTTCCATTAACTAGCTAAGCTACTACGTCTCCATGGGCTACTGATACATCGATTAGCAATGGATTATAAATATAATTAATTATTATGAAAATACCAAAGATGGCTTGAATAACAGATAAATTATACATAGTCGTATTTGTGTTTTTATTGTATTTATTTTATCATTCAAAACGTTATATCTTCTGTTTACTTATCCATATCCCTGGAGCATCAAGAGTTCGCTACTTCTATGGCCTGATCTTTCTGATGTTGTGTAGTGCAAACCTGCACGATCGATCAGTCTTTGCAATGTGCTCTTTGAAGGTCAGCTGGTCATCAAAGATTACACCAAGATTTCTGACCGAAGCTGATGGGGTAATTGTTGATGAACCTAACTGAATCGTGAAGTCATGCTGTAAAGTTGGAGTGGCAGGGAAGACAAGAAGCTCAGTCTTTGCCAGGTTGAGCTGTAGGTAATGTTCTTTCATCATGCCAAGATGTCTGCCAGGCAGCCTGAGATCCGTGCAGCTATCTTTGGACCATCTGGTCGAAATAAGAGATGAAGTTGTGTGTCATCAGCATAGCAATGGTAGAAGAAGCCCTGTGCCTGTATGATGGGACCCAGTGATGTAGTGTATGTGGTGGAGAAGAGGAGGGGTCCAAGAACTGATCCCTGGGGAACCCCAGTGACCAATTGATGTGCTTTGGATACCTCCCCTCCCCAGGCCACTCTGAAAGACCAACCAGTGAGATAGGATTCAAACCAGCGAAGTGGAATCCCAGTGATGTTCAGTGATGAGAGGGTGGACAGGAGAATCTGATGATTGACAGTGTCAAAAGCAGACAGATCCAGTTTAGTCTAAGCCCTGTCTGTGAAACCGGGCCCATGAGTTTAGTGCTAATGGCCAATCCAATTACTAATTGTTATTTTTATATATATATATATATATATATATATATATAAGTATCGGTTCAGGCACCGTTTAGGCACCGGTACCATTTTAAAAGTATCGATTTGGCACCGGTATCGAAAAAAAAATAAACGATACAGTATGTGTGTCAGACTTTGTCTTCCTCTACCTTTGTCTCCTCACCCTTATATGGTTCTTCCTGTTCCCCATCATTAGTTGATTAGTCTTCGTCTGTGTCTTGATTGTGTCCCAGGTGTTTCCAGTTATGTCTCCCTTTATATAGTCGATTCTGCCCCATGTTTGCTGTGGATTATTGTTAATGTCAGCGTGTCAATGTTCTTACCTGTGTTCCTGTGCCTCCTCCGTCTGTTCGACATTAAATACCCTGTTTGTTTCTATCCTCGTCTCCTCGTTCCTGGATCCCCGTGCACATCCGTGACAGAATAATCCACCTTAAAAAAGCGATGGAATTCGCCGCGGCGTTCTCGCCTTATCCGGCGGGATCTCTCATTGGTGGAGTTCGCCGAAATTCTGCGGGCTCGCTTGGTGACGGAGCTCCACGCGGGCAATCCTCCATCTATTTCGGTACCAGCGCCCTATGGATCTCCCAGACACTACAGGATTGTGTTGGAGAGGGATCTACCGGTGTCTGGGAAGTTACCGGTCAGTCGAAACCAGCCCACGAGTGTCTCCGCTGGCTCCGTTCAGCTCTTCTTCGTCTCCGCTGGTCCTGCGGAGCTCTTCTTCGCTGGTCCCGCCCAGCTCGTCTTCGTCTCGGCTGATTCCAGCGCGCGCCGCGAAACCCACGCTTCCAGCGCCGCGCGAGCCCCGCGCTTCAGCGCCGCCCGCGAGCCCGCGCTTCCAGCGCCGCCCGCGAGCCGCGCTTCCAGCGCCGCCGAGATCCAGCGCCTGCTCCGAGACTGCGCCCTCCAGTGCCTGCTCCGAGACTGCGCCCTCCAGTGCCTGCTCCGAGACTCGCCCTCAGTGCCTGCTCCGAGACTCGCCCTCCAGTGCCTGTTCCGAGACTCGCTCTCTAGTGCCTGCTCCGAGACTGCGCCCTCCAGTGCCTGCTCCGAGACAGCGCCCTCCGGTGCCTGCACCTCGCCAGTGCCCTCCGGTGCCTGCACCTCGCCAGTGCCCTCCGGTGCCTGCTCCTCGCCAGCGCCCTCCGGTGCCGGCTCCTCGTAAGTGCTCATCGATGCCTCCGCTGGTTCCGTCCAGCTCATCGATGCCTCCGCTGGTTCCGTCCAGCTCTTCAGGCGCCAACGAGTCAGCGGCACCCGGCATAGCGAGTCAGCGGCACCCGGCGTAGCGAGTCAGCGCCACCCGAGCACCCACGAGAGCTTCCAGAGCCCCTGCTGGTCCTGTCCAGCTCACCTGGGCCCACGCTGGTCCCGTCCAGCTCATCCTTAGCTCCGCTGGTCCCGTCCAGCTCACCTCGTGCTTCTCCGCTGGTCCCGTCCAGCTCACCTTGGCCCACGCTGGTTCCGTCCAGCTCACCTGGGCCTCCGCTGGTCCAGTCCAGCTCACCATTGCCTCCGCTGGTCCCGTCCAGCTCACCTTGGCCCACGCTGGTCCCGTCCAGCTCACCTGGGCCTCCGCTGGTCCCGTCCAGCTCACCATTGCCTCCGCTGGTCCCGTCCAGCTCATCTGGGCCTCCGCTGGTCCCGTCCAGCTCACCTGGGCCCACGCTGGTCCCGTCCAGCTCATCCTTAGCTCCGCTGGTCCCGTCCAGCTCACCTCATGCTTCTCCGCTGGTCCCGTCCAGCTTCCTGAGCCTCCGCTGGTCCTGTCCAGCTCACCTGGGCCACGCTGGTCCCATCCAGCTCACCCTTAGCTCCGCTGGTCCCGTCCAGCCCAACTTTCCCTCCGCTGGCCCTGTCCAGCTCGCCTTCCACGGCTCCTGGCGCCCCTGGGATGGGGAGCTTCCCAAGAAAATTTTGAGGGGCTACCCTCCATGGCCGCCTGAGTTCCCCGATCCGCCATGGCC
This sequence comes from Gymnocypris eckloni scoliostomus, assembly GCA_027564155.1. Taxonomy (NCBI): domain Eukaryota; kingdom Metazoa; phylum Chordata; class Actinopteri; order Cypriniformes; family Cyprinidae; genus Gymnocypris; species Gymnocypris eckloni. The sequence goes on from CM050423.1 coordinate 33,471,316, forward strand.
GCCCGAGCACCCGCTCCGCCATGGCCTCCTCAGTTCCCAGACCCTCCGTGGCCGCCTGATCCGCCGTGGCCGCCTGAGTCCCCGGATCCGCCGTGGCCGCCTGAGTCCCCGGATCCGCCCGTGGCCGCCTGAGTCCCCGGATCCGCCGTGGCCGCCTGAGTCCCCGGATCCGCCCGTGGCCGCCTGAGTCCCCGATCCGCCATGGGTCCCGGGCAGGCACCGCCCTGGAGGTCACCTGTCCGGTCTCCAGGTCTTGAGGCCTCCAGGTGCACACCCTCCCTCCCCTTTCGATGTTGTGCGGGCGGGGCCGCCTATTGGAAGGGGTAATCATCGAACTTTGTCTTCCTCTACCTTTGTCTCCTCACCCTTATATGGTTCTTCCTGTTCCCCATCATTAGTTGATTAGTCTTCGTCTGTGTCTTGATTGTGTCCCAGGTGTTTCCAGTTATGTCTCCCTTTATATAGTCGATTCTGCCCCATGTTTGCTGTGGATTATTGTTAATGTCAGCGTGTCAATGTTCTTACCTGTGTTCCTGTGCCTCCTCCGTCTGTTCGACATTAAATACCCTGTTTGTTTCTATCCTCGTCTCCTCGTTCCTGGATCCCCGTGCACATCCGTGACAATGTGGCACAGGGAGGCAAAAAAATATAATAATAAATTATAAATGTACATTTTGCATTTTCAGAAGAAGTGAGCTGTCCTGTGAAAATGTAAACAGATTTGTGTCAGTAAATTGCTCAGTTCAAAGAAAGAGAAGTAATAGGAACCTGGTATTTTAATTTTATTTTTTTCATGTGTCTAATAGAAATGAACGCTTTCTTTGAAAAACATCTATGACCTATGAAACATGTCTACTCTCCATGCTCTATGTTAACTATGGTTTCACTAATAATAAACATATATTGCATAAAGCATCCATATTTGTCCATACCCATGTAATGTTGATTAGAGTATTAAAAACGTGAAAAGTATTAATTTAAGGTATATTTAGAACAGATAAAAATGTGCAATTAAGTCGTGATTATTTGTCCTCATGATAATCATGCGATTAATCGCAATTAAATATTTTAATTGACTGACAGCCCTAAGTTAAAATGACTATAATTAAATGTAGCTAGGCTTACACTGGTAACACATCAGTGGACTTTACCTCTGAAGGGAACCTATTGTCTTCAGAAAAGTTTTGATGGCATTTTCATTTTAGTAGTAGTAGCCCTTTATTGTCACTAGTCATTAAAACCAGCGAAATTAGCCATCAACCTGTCCATACATACACAACATACATATATGACAAGGGGGTAGACAGGACAGGAAGACAGGGAATTTAAGAAAAATACAGCATAACATGAGGAAGGAGAGGAGAAAAAATAACCCCCAGACTATGCTCCTTGGGGAGTACAGTGTGAGAACAGGAAAAACTCCTCAGCAACAAAAAGCACATAAACCATAGGCACACGACTTTGCCACAGGGGAAGTAATCCAGCTCCAGCAGGCAGCCATCCGGTCCCGCAGCCATTTTCGGCGCTGGCCACAGACCCGCCTGTCAGGCTGGCGGTTCAAAGCGAACAGAGGCGAGGGATCGGGGGAGGGGAAGTGAGTGCATATGTGTGTGTGTGTGTAGTAGTTTATAATCAATGTCTGTATAATGGGGAGGAAGCAAGGCGTCTCACTGCAGTGCCCTTCCAGGGGTAATTTTTCAGCAGCGACCTTGCCAAGGCCACTGTGCGAGGAGCCAAAAAGATAAGATTGCGATTGTTTTGTCTTAGGCGAGTAACCGCATTCCAATTCCACGGCTACTCTCTTTGTCCATTCTGGTCTCCAATACCATCAATTTTCCTCTGCAAAGCCGTGAGCTTTACCTGATAAAGTATAATTTATGAGCTGAACGCTCCTTTGTTTACAGCCGTTAGCCGTGTTCCAAAACACCACCTACTGGCAGAGAATGAGAGCATTTTCAATAATCCAGTCTGCATATATAATATTATATACTTCTGACTCATCCCTTCTCTTTAAAAAAAGGTTTTAAGGTTCAATTGTGAGGTTTATCATTTTATAATTTATTCAGGTTGTTCTCAATGGTAAATCAATTGCTATATCGTGGTCTACAACATGAAAAAATAAGTGTCTGCTAAATGAATAAATGTAAATGAAAGAATACCATTATAACATGTCCATGAAAAATTTTGAAACATTGGTCACAACTATGGGACACCATTGTGCTGCAGCAAGCATCACGACAAAAAAGGAACCTCAAGGTTGATCTAGGTAAATGTGCAAATGTATAGGGCCCTGTATAGGGCCCCACAGTCTAAATGTCATAAAGACATTACTAAGGCTCTTACAAACTTCTTGGCTAAGGAAATGATGCCATTTAGTACGTTGGAAAATGTGGGCTTCAGGAAAATTATGTCAGTCATTGACCCCAGATCTGACGAGCTCCCTGGTCGAAAATGTTTTTTTACGCACAGCTATAACTGCACTTTATGGTGAAGTCAGGGACAGGGTGGAGGATGACTGAAGTCAGTGTCATTTTGCGACCACAGCTGACCTCTGGTCTAGTCGAACCTCGGAACCATACTTGAGCCTGACAGTTCACTTTATTGACAAAGATTGGAATCCTGTCAGCTTATTCCTCCAGACAGTCGACTTTCCGGAGGATCACATGGGCGAAGCAATTGCAGCCGGACTTGCAAATGCGCTCGCCTCCTTGGGACTCAGCGAGGACCACCAGGTCTTCATCACCACAGATAGTGGGACCAATATTATCAAAGCCGCTGAGTTGAACGGATGGACAAGACTACAATGCTTCGGGCACTGACTGAACTCTGCCATTGGTAAGTTATAGACAGTTAATGTAAATGCTCGCCACAATATCAACACTGACCTCCACAAATAGATTTTCAAAAAGGCTTTGACTTTGTTAAATAAACATGAGAACTGCAGTCAAAACGTGGTGCAGGTTTTTATTTTATTTTATATGAATGTGTCTGAAGGGAACCAAATGTCTTCAGAAAAGTTTCTATGTCATTTTAATTTAATCTTTTCTATAATGCCTTATAAAGTAGTTCATGACCACTGTGCTGCTTTATGTACAGACGTTACCGGGGAAACTGCTGTTTCTGACGAAATCCAAAAGCACCTCCTGCTAGCAGAAAATGTATTAGTTGGCCTAGTTTTTATTAAGTGATTTCTTTCCCCCTTTTTAAGTGATTTTATAGGCAATAAATTTGGTCTTTAGTCAAGACATACGTATTTGTATGGATTATACATACAGCAGTTCTCTCAATTAAATTCAAAAGTGTTTTACTGGCATGGGGAACAGATGTTTACTTTGCCAAATCAGGTGTGAAAAAAGCAAGAGAATTGTGAATTTTTCTGTAAGAATAATAATCTTAATATAAATTGTAGTTAAAATATAAATACAAATGATAACTATATATTGCAATATGCAATATTTTCTCTCTCTGTCTACAGAGAAAGTTAACCAAGACAAACGAGTGGACAGAGCCATTGGGGTCTGTAAAAAGGTGGTGGCTGCCTTCTCCTATTCCTGGAAGAAGAAACGGGACCTTGCAACTGCTCAGGAGGAGTATCACTTGCCAAAGCACAAACTCATCAGTGAAACACCAACAAGATGGGTCTCCCGTCAACAAATGGTGAAGCGGGTTTTGGAGCAAAAAAGGTCCATCACAGAGGTCCTCTCAAAGGACAAGAAGACCAGGCCACTGGTTCCTACCTGGCAAGATTTGGATGTTTTAGAGTCTATAGATGCAGCTCTAAGCCCACTCCTCGAATTCACTGATGTATTGTCCGGTGAGTCCTATGTCAGTGTATCATTCCTAAAACCGGTGATGGATCTCTTCAACATCTCCATCTTGAAGGAGGCAGAGGATGACACAGAGCTCACGAGGACCATAAAGACAACAGTGATGGGATACCTCAACGAAAAGTATGATGACCCAACCATGGATGATCTACTTGACATGGCATGCCCAAGATTTAAGCTTCAGTACACTAAGGAGGAGAAGAGAGAATACATCAAAGAGAGAGCTGTGTTAGAGATGCTGAAGGGAGAGAGAGCTGATGTGTTAAGGGAAGAGGAGTCCAGAAAAGAAGCCATGGGATATGCTTCTGCGCCAGCCAAGAAATCAAAGCGGTCTCTTGTTTTTCAAACAGGCCCACCACTACTACAGAAGGCCTGAGTGCACAGCAGGCAGTTGAGAGGGGGCTCAGCAACTACCTTCTTTCTCCAGATGCTGACAATGATTCAAATCCTCTGGATTGGTAAAAAGTCTATCAAAAGAACTTCCCCAGTGTAAGCTAACTGGCACAACATTACTTGTGCAGTCAATCCACGAGCTCCCCCTCTGAGAGGGTTTTTAGTACAGGTGGCAACATTGTCACATGTAAAAGGGCATCCTGAAGCCAGATAATGTAGACCAGCTTGTATGTCTTACCAGAAACCTCTAGAGCCTGCCATAGGGTGTTATCAACACTCAACAATGTTCCTGCCAGAGCAATATGTTTTTGTTGTTGCTCACTCTTTTTTTAATAATTTTTTTGCTCCCTTCTTTATCAAGGCTGAAGCAGTTTGTTTGTTGTTTCATTCTATAAGAATAATCAGCCTGTTATAGTTTAAATGGAAACATATTATTGTTAATAAGGTGAGTATGATAGTTTTATTTATTTGATAGTTAGTTTTTTCACATTTATTGTTTGTGAAGGCTAAATACAAATAAAAAGTGAACATTAATTTAACAATAAAATGTAACAATAATTTAAAATATGTAGTTTTATAGGAGGATGTATTATATACTTGGCAAATTTGTTTTTCAGACGTTTGTAAGTACAGACATCCATTGTGGGCGTTCTTGGCAGTTTTTCTGAGACTTTTAATATTAATATCGATATCGTAATTATATCGTATCGACTGAAATTAAGAAATATATAGTGATATAAATTGTGCCCATATCATCCAGCCCTAAGTTGACATGTAGTTGCAAAGTTACTTAATGTTAATAGAAAGTCTAAAGTGGACTATCAAAATAAAGTGTTACCAAATAATGTCATTATAATAGACAGGCTGTGACGCAGTTTGACGGTAACCTAAAAAATAATAAATAACTAAATAGGCTTCAAGATTCAAGATTTTTATTCGTCACATACATAATTATATGGAATATAAGTCAGATCCGCTCCATGGACAGTGCAATTATATGTAACACAAACAGAAGAGAATATACATAAGTATTGGTATGGAAACAATTAAAAATGAATTAATAATAAAAGTAAAAAGAATAAAATATAAGATAAAATGTGCAATAAAATAGAATGTGCAGAACAGTATACTGTAGACTTAATACATAATAATATAAGCAGGAATGTGCAAGAAGAATGTGCAAACAGGTTGTACAGGGTATATACATAGCAGCAATACGGATGGTGGAGAATAATGAATATCTTACTGATTATTAAATGGAGTCATGTTGATGTTATGAGACTGCGTTTTAGTTTAGGAGTCTGATAGCCTGGGGGAAGAAGCTCCTCCTAAGTCTCTCAGTTTTTGCCATCTTGCTCCGGTAGCGCTTGCCAGATGACAGTAGAATGAAGAGACGGTCACCGGGGTGATTTGTGTTCTTGATGATTTTAGCAGCTCTGCTTTTGCAGCGTTTGAGGTAGATGTCCTGCAGAGAGGGGAGAGCAGACCCTGAGATGCGCTCAGCTAAGCGCATGACTCTCTGCAGAGCTTTGCAGTCCTGATTTGAAGAGTTACCATACCACACTGTGAGATTGTTTTTTATTGTATTTCATTTTATTAACACTACCAGTCAAAAGTTTGTGAACAGTAAGATTTGTTTTATGTTTTTAAAGAAGCCTCTTCTGCTCACCAAGCCTGCATTTATTTGATCCAAAGTACAGCAAAAACAGTAAAATTTTGAATTTTTTTACTATTTAAAATAAATGTTTTCTTTTTTAATATATTTTAAAATGTAATTTATTCCTGTCATCAAAACTGAATTTTTAACATCATTACTCCAGTCTTCAGTGTCATATGATCCTTTAGAAATCATTGTAATATTTTGATTTGCGGCCAAAAAAACTATTATTACTATTATTATTATTATGGTGAAAACAGCTGAGTCTATTTTTTTCAGGTTTCCTTGATGAATAGAAGGTTCAGAAGAACAGCATTTATCTGAAATAGAAATCTTTTGTAATTAAAAATGTCTATATCGTCTTTATCTTTTGATGATAGTGTAAGAGATATTGATAATGAAAAAGATGCATTAGGATCAGCATTCATAGACATTCTGAAGTCTATCGTGGTTAGACAACACGTGTCAGTACCTACTCATTGATGTTAATGGTGTTGAAATTCTGCAGCAAAGCGATGATATATCAGATCACTATCTAGTCTTGTGTAAACTCAATACAGCTGAAGCTGTAAATTCAACTCATAGAACCATCACTTCTACCACAAAAGACTGCTTTGTAAGTAATCTTCCTGATTTATCTAAATTCCCCAGCATATTCAACAGCACAGAAAAACTTGATGATGTAACAGAAACTATTGACTCTTTCTTTTCTAGTACTTTAGATACAGTAAAAGTTACTGGTTCTTGTTTAGCAGCGTATTTTATTTCTTAACAAGTTAAATGTAAGAGGTAAGAAAAAATTAATCTGTATCCATGTAAATTAGACAAAGACCAGAAAAATGTATACTATACTGGTTACACTGGTAATTTCTGTGCCCATCACTTTTATGGCATTCCAAGAACGTTGTTATGAGAACGTTTTCGCTCAACATTATGAGAACATCAGTCAAGTAAAAATAACTTCATAAAGACATTACAAGAACGTTGTTCTAAGAACATTTTCTATCAACACTATAAGAACATTCATCAAGTACAAAATATCAACATTATAAGAACATTCATCAAGTACAAATAACGTCCTAACGACGTTCCAAGAACATTGATTTAAGAACGTTTTCTATCAACATTATAAGAACATTCATCAAGTAAAAATTATGTCTTAAAGACGTTCCAATAACGTTATTTATTTATTTACTTAATTATTTATTTTTGTCAGAAAGCGAATTAAGTACAAAGCCTGGCTTACATAATAAATAATACTTTAGCATTCAAATGCATCGCAAATACAGTGCCCTCCACTAATATTGGCACCCTTGATAAATATGAGCAAAGGCGGCTGTGAAAATAAATCTGCATTGTTTATCATTTTGATCTTTCACTCAATAAATTCACAAAATTCTAACCTATCATTGAAGTAAAACAATTGAAAATGGGGAGAAAATCTCATGATGAAATAAATGTTTTTCTCCAATGAATGTTGGCCACAGTTATTGGCACCCCTAGAAATTCTTATGAGTAAAATATCTCTGAAGTATATTCCCATTCATATTTAATTTTTTTTAGCACACCAGGGTGACTAGGAGCATGAAATTGTCCAGCCATGACTTTCTGTTCCACAGGATTATAAATATGAACACAAAGGTCAAATTCCCTTTATCATCCATTACAATGAGAAAAAAACAAAAAATATATTTCTGATGTGAAGAACAAGATTGTTGAGCATCATAAAATAGAAAGAAAGTGGCTGTAAGAAAAGAGTTGAAACATTGAAAATCTCCATTCCCACCATCAGGGTGATAATTAAGAGGTTCCAATCAACTAAACATTTTTAAAATCTGCCTGAAAGAGGGCGTGTGTCTATATCATCCTAATGAATGCTGAGGAGGAGAGTTTGAGTAGCCAAAGACTCTCCAACGATCACAGCTGGAGAATTGCAGAGATTAGTTGAGTCTTGGGGTCAGAAACCTAAAAAAAAAAATCAAACATCCCTAAATCACCACATGCTGTTCGGGGAGGGTTTCAAGAAAAATTATCCTCACTCATCCAAAACAAACTCCAGCAAATTCAGTTGTCGACACGACTGGAACTTCAAATATGGCACTGGCTTCTATTGTCAGATGAAACTGAAAAAATAGCTTTTTGGCAGCAACCCCACCAGATGAGTTTAGTACAAACAGGGATAAAAAAGTACCCCATGTCCACGGTTAAATATACTGCTGGATCTTTAATGTTGTGGGCCTGTTTTTCTGCTGGATGTCCTGGACATCTTGTTCAGATGCATGGCATCATGGATTCTATCAAATACCAACAGATAAAAAAATCTAAATCTGACTGCCTCTGTTAGAAATCTTATAATGGGCCATGTTTTGATCTTCCAGCAGGACAACAATCCAAAACAAACATCAAAATAAACACAAAAATGGGTCACTGAGCACAAAATGAATCTTTTACCATTGCTGTCTCTGTCCTCTGACCTGAACCCTATAGAAAATGAGTGAGGTGAACTGAAGAGAAGAAGCAAGTCATGGAGCTGTGAATCTGAAGGATCTGGAGAGATTCTGTATGAAGAAAATGGTCTCTGATCTCTTGTCAGGTGTTCTCCAAACTCTTCAGGCATTATAGGAGAAAACTCAGAGCTGTTACCCTGGGAAAAGGACGTTGCAATAATTGGGTGCCAATAATTGTGGCCAACATGAAATAGTGAAAGCATTTATTTCATCATGAGATTTTCTCCCCACTTTCAATTGTTTTACTTCAATGATAGGTTGGAATTTTGTGAATTTTTTGAATGAAAGATAAAAAGGATAAACAATGCAGATTTATTTTCACAGCCGCCTTTGGTAATATTTACCAAGGGTGCCAATATTAGTGGAGGATACTGTATGGAAACATTTGAATTTGTGCCGAATGAGAAAGGTAGGCTGCTTGAGAACAACGCCATTTGCCACTGTCACTAAAACAAATTCCTCGTATGTGCAAACATACCTGGCAATAAAGCTAATTCTGATTCTGATGTGTAGTCTGGAAACATATTCAATTCAATTCAAGATTATTTGTATAGCGCTTTTTAAGATACAATCATTGCAAAGCAGCTTTACAGGAAATTAAGTTTCTGCAATAGATTTATATATTGCACAAACGTAATATATTTAACTTATGGCAAAATTTGGTTAATTCTGTATACTGTCTGAGGGTTGGCTTCCTCTGAGGTCCTCTGACGGGGTTGTCATCATCTCTTCTCAGGTGTTTGGTCATCTCAGATAATTTTAGGGTTGGATCCAGACAGAGGCGTGTGTAATTCTTAGATACATCCCATGGCAGAAACAGAGAAACAAATATATATATAATTAGCATAGCTGTTGTTCCATCCAAGCAAAAATTATTTGTTCAACCCAAGCTAAAGCATAATAATGTGCGTTTGATCAGATATAACTGCAGTACAAAATTATGATATGCATTATATAAATGCTTGACTAAAGAAATGTGTCTTTAATCTAGATTTAAACAGAGAGAGTTTGTCTGAACACCAAACATTATGAGGAAGGCTATTCCAGAGTTTGGGAGCCAAATATGAAAAAGTTCTACCTCCTTTAGTGGACTTTGCTATCCTAGGTACTACCAAGAGTCCAGAGTTTTGCGACCTTAGGGAGCGGGTTCGATTGTAGCATGATAGAAGACTAGTTAGGTATGCAGGAGCTAAACCATTTAGGGCCTTATAGGCAAGTAATAATATTTTGTAACTGATACGAAACTTAATAGGTAGCCAGTGCAGAGACTGTAAAAATTGAGTAATATTATCATATTTTCATGACCTGGGAATCTAGCTGCAGAATTTTGTACTATCTGTAGCTTGTTTATTGAAGATGCAGGACAACCACCTAGCAGTGCATTACAATAGTCCAGTCTGGAGGTCATGAATGCATGAACTATCTTTTCTGCATCAGAAAAAGGTAACATTCCTTAGCTTGGCAATGTTTCTAAGATGGAAGAATGCTGTTTTTGTAACATGGGAAATGTGATTTTCAAAAGATAATTTGCTGTCTAATACAACACCCAGATTTTTGACTGTAGAAGAAGTAACAATACATCCATCTAGTTGCAAATTGTAATCCAAGAGATTCTGTGTACTGTTTTGTGGTCTAATAAAGTAATATCTTTGTCTTAATTTCAAAGGAGAAAAATATCCAATCATCCAATCTTTTACATTTTTAACAAAATGTTTTAAATTTTTAGCCGTTAGAGAGATAGTAGGGCACCTTGTCTTCAGATATTTTATTGATGAGGGTCATACAAATTCCATCCCCCCCACCCCATACCTCCCACCATAACTGGACACCTGTTTGTACACCCCCACCCGTCTAGATGGCCATCTGGTTATCCATCCCAGCCAACCGGTGGAATGCATGTTTTGGGAAACTTGTTTTTGTGTGTGGGTCATTGAAATGTGCTTTTAAACTGTGAAACTGTGTTAAATGGGGACAAAGGGAAGTTTTTAATAAAAAAAAATTACACACATATCATGAAAAAGTATCAATCATACAAGTCAAACGAGCAATGACTGTTTTTCCAGAAAAGAGCAAAAAACAAGTCAAGACGAGTTTAGCGTATCATTAAAGCAAATTTAGGAAAAGGTAAAGCTTTTTACAAGTTAGAAAATTAACAAAAAAGCATCTGACACGTTAATTAAAACAATAGAATAAGATATTTGTCAAAATATGCGTTATCTACCATTAAAAGTTAGAAAATAAATAAAAACCATTAGATACGTTACAATTACGATTACAACATTACAATTTAAAACTAGTTAGTTTGACAAAGTTAAAGAAAAGGAAGTAGAGGTGAGCACGTTTGCTCAGCTAAAACAAAAATGCATCAGGTGCGTTCGTTAAACAACACGGTTTCAATTTAAAACTAGTTAGTTTGTTACAAGTTAGAAAATAAAACAAAAAAGCATCAGTCCATTAAATAAGAAGATACTTGTCAGAAGTTTGTAACAACGTAATTTAGAAAACAAAAAGTAGGCAAGCGAGGATTACCATCATCTAAAACAAAAAAGCTTCAGAAGTGAACTTTAGGTAAGATGCTTGTCAAAATCTTGTAAGCTAACAATACATTTAAAAAAAGGTAGGCTAGAGTTTGTTACAAGTTAAATACTATAGAGCTGCCTTATCTTACCGTGGTGTAAAAGGAAAAAATTCAGATCGCTAAGCAAGAGTATAAGACACTTGTCAAAATTGTGTAGTCTAAAAACCCGAGTTAGAAAAGAAGGAAAAAAAGAACCACACATTTAGCCGCGACCTAAAAAAAGAAAGAAAGTAATATCAGAGGCTTTTGTTAAAACATCACCAAAAGATACTTGTTGAAATCTATATTGTAGTCTATCGTTACAATTTAGGTAAGTTAGCTAGCGTTTTTCGCAAGATAGAAAAGTTAAACAAGAGAGAATGTCTTGACCAACTTGCAACTTAAGTCTTAAGCTTGACAAAAATCAAAGAGTAAATAAATGTATTATGTTCTTAAAATAAAACAACTTTTTCTACGACATAGGATATGTTTGTTTAAAAGAAAAAACTAAGCTAACCTATTTTTAAAGTGAAAAGCTTTAGGCCGAATGTTGAATGGTTTAATTAAGAAATGTAAAAGATTTATTAAAATCTATATAACCCCCCAGACTTTTTTCACTTAAAAATTGTTACAAAAGTTTTCTTCTAAACAATCGCTTAAAAAACCACAAGAAATGTTCAATTTTATTTTATTTAGTTAGTCTCAATTAATTCATCTACTCCTTTAATTACTCTTTGATATTTTTTTTGTCAATCTCGCATTAGGGTATAACAGTTTGAAAACATACGCTCGTATCTACATGAGCGCATAACCTGTGTGAAATGAATTGTTTTAGCGGTCTTTTGGCAATTTTCTATCATAATTAACATCTATGGTTCGATATGTAAATATTTAGTCTCACACAGTGCAACGAAATGTCTAACGTTTGAAGATGGACGTATGATTACTGATGCAACCATATCAGATTAAAAGGACGTTTCTGGGGGAGCTACTCATTTGCAATATAGTGAGTTTTTGAGGGTTTTTAACTTTCGCTGTTGTCGTTCACTTATGGAAGAAGTTCCGTGTTAACAATTTATGACATGCACCTGTGAATGTGAACTTTGGTCAAAGGAAGAGTGTCGTATTGAATATTGATTGACAAACATCTGCTGAAGTTAAAAGTTAGGTAAAGTTTAGGAAGGCTTCCTTTTACCTAAAGAAGACAGATGCCATGCACACCTGGTGAATGGGATTTCAAACTGATGTAAGATGAGATGTGATAGAAGGTGGTAAAAACACGTGATAGAAGGTGGTAAAAACACCAGACTTAAAAAAATAGAGACCTACAAAGCTGCAATAAAAGGGTCTGTTGTAGGAAAATGTTGTTTCATTTGAGTTAATTTAGTATCTAGTTTTGTTATACATTTTTTTTACTCACATATTTTTAGCCCCTCACCGCAAACATACAATGTAAATGTAAACAGACACACACATGCACACACATGCGCGCGCATACACACACACACACACACACACATTCTTTCCGTCGCAAGAATTAGGCCTACGATACATCTACTTCAAACGCACATCTGAACAGATGGTTTACATCACGCGAGATCGATAAATAGATATCCTGAGCTTAGATTTTTTGGTGGTTAAACCCCCCCTGTCGCGTTCAAACACGCGTAGATAAGGAAAACCCTTATCTCTGTGTCTACACACAGAGATATGTAATAAAGACCAGAAAGGTTCTGACGTAGATCGCATCCCGCTAACAACGTACCAATTAAGTTGTAAAAGAAAAAGTTTACTCATGGGTCAAAAATGAATAAATAAATCAATCTTTGTCCCTGAGCCACACACACACACACACATATATACACACACGCACAAAACTGAGTGTTACATTTTAAATATGAGCAAAATTGTATATGTTGTTTTTACTTTTTGTAGATAAATGTTTTAATTTTAATCTAGCCTGTAGATAGTATGTGTAAGATACTGTAAAATAACAAATATACATTTCACTTAAAACTTCTCAGTAAAATAATTACACATTACACAGTTTTAAAAATGTTTAAAAAGTTTTAAACACATTGTGTCACTAAAGCAAGTCATGCCGTCTATTGTCTTTAAATTAAACTTTAGTTTTATTCTTTAAAATAGCCTGATGAGAATGCATCCAAGTGCTTTTCTCACATGATAACTCTTTGGATGTGTTTGTGACAAACACATCATTTTAAACTTCAGAAAAGTTTTTGAAACGTATGACTGTACTTTTCCCATTTGACAGACCTACGTTTCAAATTATTTACCCGAGGCGTTTAACAACCAGAGGGAATACATGTTGTTTTCAACATTCATGAAACCTTTATTGGTGTAGATTTCTCAACTAGAACACAAAACTTGTACATTTTGACTATATACTTTTGTG